>CM023458.1:65234611-65789611 GCA_013339765.2 Haemaphysalis longicornis | reverse complement strand
TCTGGTGTTGCCATGGCAAACGGAAACAGCTCTGGGAAGCCGACGAAGTGGTGCTGTGCGCGGTGACGGCGGGCATCCGCACCAACTGGGTGCAAGCGATCCGCCAGGCAGTGCGGAACCGGAGCAGCGCGAGCGTCCTCGCCAAAGACACCAGTGTCGCACCGCCGCCGATGGTGTTGGCAGCGGTGGCAAAGTCATCTGCTCCCCTGACAGCGGTAGCGGCAGCAGCCACTGCGGCACCACCAACGCTGGCTGCCCTCGAGGGACGACTTCCGATCGAAACGTCGTCGAGCGACGACCACTCCGAGTATTTCTCTATTGTTGACGAGGACGAGGAAGATGTTGGGGAGGATCCGTCGCGGGCACTCCCTCCATCGCCCCCGCTCAACCGGACTGCCATCTCGAGGTGCGAACAACGTGTATCCTCATGGTACTCATTCACGTGTGGGCGAAACATCGTATACCCTATTTTCGTGCGTATAACTCGCCCATGCATGTAATCCGTACCCCAACTTTCAGCCCGCCGGAAAAAAAAAAAAATCCTCGTGTGTTGCCCGCACATTTGGCTGCACCAAAGCTACTGCTCAAGCAACACATCACATACCATGTAAACAGTGCGCTCGTCCTTGTTTTTTTTTTGAAAAAGCGTATAGGTTACTTGGAGAGAGAGAGAGAAAAAGCTTTATTGAAGTACGGTCCGGTGGCGCGAATCCGGGCCAGCCCTAGGAGCTGAGGCGTCCGGCGCTGCAAGGGGTTCGCGCCGCCTACCCGCGCCTCTCCAAGCCTGCCGGAGTCACAATTCTGGGTGGTGTAGCTAATAAAATTGCAGTTGTTGGGCCAGCGTGCCGAGTGGCGCGGCGACGGTACACTCGGATGCGTAGATTGTCGTCCTTGAGCACAGAGTTCTGTATTTTAGAGGGTTTTTTTTGTGGGGCCGGGAAGTTTTGCGTACCACCGTAATTGCATGCGAGAGGTGTAGGTAGCATAGGGGATCTTCAATCTCCGCTTAGACCTCTCCTGGGGGGCCGCCCAGTGTTGCTGCGTGCGGGCGCAGTCTGAGCTTCATGGCACAACGCGCATTGCTGTGAAGCTGCACTGAAGGGAAAACCACGCATATTACCCGCACCCCTACTTTGCCACTGAAATTTCGCATTTTTGGTGCGGGTTATACGCATGAAAATGTAGTATTTTTAATCTGTTTGTTAAGAAGGGTTGGCTCATGCGGTGCATCGTCATCATCATACTATGATGATGGTGGTGGGGCTTGGTGTGTGCTGATGATCATGCTGGAGGTTTGGAGGTTCACACCCTCATTTAAACCAGTCATGCCTGCTGATTTTTTTTTGTTTTTTTGCTATATGGCAAGGTTATTAAAGCAAAATACCGGTAGGTTTGGGTGTTACACAAACAAAACGATGACGATGATGGTGTAGGGGTGGTGGTGACAGTGATGAATATTGTGACGAAGGTTCATACTTTCATTTTTATGGCTCATGCTCATCAGTTATGTTAGTTTTATGACAAAATTATTATTAAAATGTGCATGTATAGTTATGTGGATGCAAAGATGCTGTCGATAATACCGTATTTATTCGATTATAATGCGGTCACGATTATAAGGCGAGGGTGCAGTTTGGAGAGTCGAAAAAAATCGCTATATTTATATACTGAGCTTCGAATATAAGGCGGGGTATGACTTTGAGACTAGGGATTGTTGAAAAAACCTCCCCTTATATTCGAATAAATATGGTAATGATGGAAAGGCTGAACAGCGCCTGAAAGGACACTGATGGGCGGTGTAAAATTTGTCTGGTTGTTTTCCTTAGGGTAAAGTTGGAGGTACAGTGGCTCTTGTTTCAAGTTCTTTTTTCTTTTAGGCCAATTTACGTGCATTTTTTTTATTCGTAAAAAGAGCAGGACATGTGTTTTTTTTTTTTTTTTCTGTGCATCATTGTTTTTGCTGGTATAGTGTTGTTCATTGCGATGACAAACTGGGAAAAATTGTCGGGCAGCATTTATTTACTTTATTTATTGCACCTCAAATTCCCCGAGTAGGGGTATTACATGAGGGGTTTATTAAGGAATGCAAAGCACGTTTGGCTACTCAGTGCAGTTACGAATTACACCCTGGGGGCGAATTCATTCATGTGTCCTTTCTGGGAGAGGTAGGTAACATTGAAATGAATTGATTGTGATTATCGAACGCCTTCTCCGAGAAGGTAGAAATTCGCTCCGAAGGCCAGCCGATTTTAATACTTGCAGTTTGCTTTCTATAAAACCAGCAAATCTTCGGCAGACCCGCCGCGGTGGCTCAGTGGCTAAGGCGTTGCGCTGCTGAGCAGGAGGTCGCGGGTTCGATTCCCGGCCACGGCGGCCGCTTTTCTGATGGAGGCGAAAAGCAAAAACGCCCGTGTGTTCGAAGATTTCGGCGCACGTTAAAGATCCCCAGGTGGTCGAAATTAATCCGCAGCCCTCCACTACGGCGCCTTATAGCCCAGTTGTAGCTTCGGCAGCGTTAAGGGGGGACACTGCTCTTAAAACAGCCTCCTTTAATTGATAAGTAAACGCTGTGAAACTTGTCAGTCTTGCTGCCTTTTTTACCACTGACTTCAAGTATGCCATTATGTTTTGGGAAAGTTCCCAAGATAATTAGAGATCATTAGTCATTTTTGGTCAAACAGTAGACATAACAGTGTTGGTCATAAAACTGAAATCTTGGTTTTCCAATACTGAGAACCCTGGTGAATGCAACAAGAGAAGTAGTTTTTTGATGCACCGCCTGGAGCTAATTTTACAAAGCTCATTAAACTTTGGTGGTTGAAATGGGCATTCGAAATGGTTCCTTGCCAGCTGGTGCCACCAAAGTATAATGAGCTGTAAAATGAGTTCGTATATCAAAAAACCAATTCTTTGATTGCGTTCACCAGGGTTCATAGTATTAGAAAATATAAAGACTACAGTTTTATGGCTCACACTGTTTTGTCTATTGTTCCTCCAAAAATGGCTAATTATCTCCAAGTATCTTGGGAACTAATTGACTGGCTCAAAAACTGATGCCATATTTGAAGTCAGTGGAAAAAAAGCAGCAAGACTGACAAGTTTCACGGAGTTTACTTAAAAACTAAAAGAAATTGTTTTAAGAGCCATGTCCCCCCTTAAACCCCATCATCAACAAATATAGGGCAAAGGCGAGAGGAAGTGATGGGGGAGGGTTTTGCATCCTTCAGTCAATGTCCAGTGGCTGATGACTGGTGATGACGATGATGATTCACTGCATAGGAATGTCGACTAACATGAATGTGCTTGCATCTCTTTCAGGGTGAAGGAGCGGGCAAGGTCTCGGTCCAACTCCCGGTCTAGGCAGAGTCGGCGGCTGCGGTCGCCCCAGCCGACTCAGGGCACCGAACCGGTCCCGGCCGGTTCGTCCAACGATCCGGATGAGGCAGCCCACAGCGACCGTTCGAGCAGCTGGGATCGCACTGCGGTCAGTTGGCTGGAACACCTTCACATAGTTACTGTTCTCTGCGTAACCCCAGCAGCTGAAATTTGCAAGGCGCAACCAGAGGAGTTGTAGCGGAGAGTTTCATACTAATATATACTAAAGGGCGAATCAGTTTTGCAAAAACTAAAGGGAAATGAGATTTCAGCACACGTTAAAGATCCCCAGGTGGTCAGAATGAATACGGAGCCCTCCACTACGGCGCACCTCATCGCCTGAGTTGCGTCGGCGCGTTAAACCCTACTATCAATCAATCAATCGAAATCAGTCGCTGCAATCGCTAGGCCATCGTGGGTGCCATAGCACTTTGCAACAATCCTTGCCTACTTGGCTTGGCTAGCCACGCGGCTTCTTTTTCACTCTTGAAGCCAAAATCAACAAGAAATGGTAACATTTTTTTTGTTCTTTTTTCATTAAGGCCCCAAGTAATTCCTGACAAATAAATCTTTGCAGCTCCACTTTTTTATTGATAAAACAACTTTAAACAATATTTTACGATAACATTGAGTCTTTTGCAGCTGCCAGCAAATTTTGATCCTGTTGGCGAGCCATTCAATGACAGGTGGAATGTTTGTACTCGGCGCATGGCGGCATGCTGAAGCGCAGTTGATTTAGTCACTAGCTTATTGTCACTAGCTCACTAGCTTATCACTTGTAACATATGTTTCAAGCATAGAACGCTTATAATGTATGTTACGGTAGGTGCGAGATTCCACACTAAGCGATACCGTGCTGTAAACAAAACATGTGTGAATCCAACCATGTCGCAGCCTGTCTTTCAATCATTGTTTGTTTTTGTCATCACTCAAATGAACACCACTTAAAAACAGGCGCACGGTCTTTATCTCGTCTGTTTTTTCCACTTCAGATGCTGCTGCGCAGTCTTACGGTTTGCGAGCGCAGCTTTAACTTACTTTGTGTCTGTGTTTTTACGGAGCATGCCTGGGGTTGCATTTAGAAAAATCGATGCAGGGATGGAAAAAGCTGTACTTATGCTCCAGTGAAAACGTGTCAAGAACGTGAGCTGTATTTTTTTTTCACCCCACCTTGGGTTTGTGATGCTGAAGCGGTTGCTATCAGCACAATGTACAGTTAGTGGAAACGTTTGACGTTCTAAAAGGGAAAGTGCGGTTGCTTATCTGCATGATGTTCTAATCGCAACACTGCATTGCACACGCAGGGGGGGGGCTTGCTATCTTCCAAGGTGCAGCAGTTATGGTTATCAAGTAACTGCAACCTAAACACACAAACTAAAGAGTGCCTATTTGTTTCTTTTCTGCTTCTAAGGTAGAGGGGAGTGGGAAGCGGGCGCTGTGTCAGATGGCCGATTCCATTTTTTTCGTATGGTAGAGGGCCGAGATGCGTGGTCTAAGGGAGCAGAATTTTGCCGGGACGGCGAGGCTTGGACTGAGCGAACGAAGTGTCGTTTGGAAGAACATTCAATGTGCGGCGAAGACAGTAGCTGCACCGCACCAGCGAATCTGGAGCAATGAGATGAGTGCAGCGATGTGGAGAACCTTGTGTTCAGGCGAGATGAATGCTTTTGGAATAAATGATGTACGCGAGTGACCTAAAGGGGAAGCTCAGAGAAAGTTTCATTATGTGAAGCCTCTCCTTCTGCAGCGGCGATCTTGGAGAGAAAGGAAAAGATTAATAGTTCTGCTAAACATGTGAGGAAACTGTATACTTTTGGCAAATTGATTCCACATGCATGAAGAATGCATAGATTGTAATCTTTTAACTTCCAAAGTAGTGTCAGCGTCAAACATAAATGGTCGTTTTTTTGTTTTGTTCCTTTTCTACCAGGGCATGGATGTTGTGGACTCGAAGCCTCAGGAAACCAGTCGGTCCGCCACACCTTCAAAAGCAGAGGCCCCAACAGCCACTTGCCCAAGCACCATCGTAACAGACACCATCCCAGCATCAGCGCGGAGACCGCCCGTGTCGCGAACATCTCGCCGGTCATCCTCACTGCGTGAGGTGCGGACAAAGAAGTTGGAGTCACGTTGCTCCGAGCTCGAAGACCAACTCAGGGCACGTGATCGTGAGCTCGGGCAACTGCGGAGTGCCCCCCACGGATCGTTGGCCTTCCTAAGAGGCCTGCCTCACGACGAAGTCCTCCAGCGCTCCTTGGAAGCGCTCGAGGCGTTTCTATCGTCCAGCGTCGAGAAACTGTGCGGACTTAAAGAGCGGCTGCGGAAGACTGCGGAGGAAGGGATCGCATCGAGCGCGGACGGTTTGCGGACTCATTTGCGGCTGAACTCGAGTCGCTGATCCGCGAGAACAGCCGGCGAGTGGGGGCGACAACGCGAGCCCTGCGGTGTTCCACGGCGCTCGAGACGGAAGGGAAGCTGAGTCGAGCCGCGGAGGAGGCATGGGTGCTCCGACGCGAGTTGAAAAGGTCGCAGGACGCGTTCGATGACCTCGAACTCGCTGCCACGCTCTCAAGCGAGACTCGAAGAACGCGGAGGAGATGCATGCCTCGCAGCTCGCGCTAATGACTGCACGGATCGACGACCTCACTGCCAAGCTTGCACTCTCTGAGAAGGCTCAGCGCCAGTTGAGGCAAAGGCTGGCGACGAGCCGACTCGAAGCAGGAGAAGCGGCGGCTCTCGCTGAAGGGGAAAGAAGCGGCAGCTGCGGCGGCCGCTGCGGCAGCGAATCCGTCGAAGGAGCTTGAAGTCAAGCTCGCTCACTTGGAGCACAAACTTGCGCTTCTGGAGGAGGCCTTTCAAGGACCCGTCAATGAAGCGGCGTCGGACGCATCCGCGCCGGACGACGTCGCCACGCCGGGGACTCCGACGGGTCGGAGGTCGTCGTTGGACAGCCTCTCCGGCGACCAGCAGAACCTGTTGCTCCGTGTTCAGCTCATGGACCAGAGGTTGCAGTCGGCTTGGAACAGCCGACGGAGCCATTGTCGCGTCCTCGGATCTGCCTTCAGACGGAAGCTCCGGACGGAAACGGGGTCGTTGATGGATGGAGCAGTCTGTCTCTCGCAACGAGTGTGACAGACCTTCGCTTACCGGAACACGGTGGTGAAGCACTGCCGGCAAGTTACAAGGAGTGCTTGGAGTCTCTCGACTCGCGGCTTGACGCTCTCCTGGGGTGGCTGTACGAGGCGCTGGCGTCGCTTCGTGAGGCGGGCGTGATGGGCGCTTTTCCGAGAGACCTTTTTGAACGCGTCGGAGCTAGAGATTCGAGTTTGCTGCCGAACCAAAAAGGTCGCCTGGCGAGAAACCTGGCTCTGTTGAGAGACATCGGGTTAAAGTTGACGGCCACGGCTGGATTCGACGCCCGCTTCTCGGCGAATGTGGCCACGCATCTCAGGGAGACGTCGCTCGTGCTGTTCGCGTTTGAGGAGAGGCTCGATCACGTGGCCTGCTCGACGACGACCTCCGGTTGGTGGGCGCCGAAAACTACAAGTTGTGGGATCCGCTGGGGGACAGCGCCGGAGCGCAGTGCTGCTTCGCGGAGCAGGAAGACTCGCGGGACGCGGAAGCCCTCGCCGCGGAACTGGCGGACTTCTCGTCGCGCCTCAAGTCGTTGAACGGCGCAGTGGAGCGCTTCAGCAAGAGTCGGCACACTTTGGTTCTCAAGAGGCTGTCCGAGTGTCTGGACGTCCACCCGACCTCTGACCTTGAGCCGGACGCTGTGCAGAATGTTGCTGAACAAGAAGCCGTCCTGGGGGCCGTCATGGAGGCACTGTCGGCCGTTCGCACCCACATCAGCGACAGCCTCTGGCACACCCTCTGTTCGACCTCGGAGGCGACCTCACCGGCGACCTCGATGGAAACTGCGTCTTTATTAAAACAGCTCGAGAACGCCATGAGGGCGGAGTTTCTACGGGTTCGCTCAGAGCTGCGGACTTCGTGTCTGTCTGAGCTTGAAAGTTACTGCTCGGCTAACCTGCCGCGCGACGTCCTCGGTCGGGAGTTGGTTCCCGTGGTTCGCGACCTGGCCACTGCGAACTGTGTCTCGGCGGTTCTGCGTACTTACGTCTTGCACATCGAAGAACTGGTCAAGGACTGCGTGAGGGTGTTGCGGCAAGATGAGCTGGGCTCCGCGGATGCGGGAGATGAGAAGACGCAACAGGAGCTTTTCTTCAGGGCCGCGGCGGCGGTGGAGAGCGCACCGCAGTTTCTGCAGTCCTGGCTGATGCACTGCCTCGCAGAGGACCCGTGCGAGAACGACCAGTTTGCTGGGGCTTGCGTCAACTCGACGGCGGACGTGACCGGCGCACTGGAGCGGCTTAACCTGAGGCTGCGGGAGGAGCGGGAAGGCCACCGGCAGCGAGTGCTGGCTTTGCAAGACCGTTTGGATGCCACGCAGCGGGACTGCGAACGCCTGCTCAAGGTACGAACGACGGCCTTTGCTGCGTCAACTTTGTTCGTAACTGAAAAGGGAGATGCAGACCAGGTTGTGGGTACATTGTGTCTGTGTTCCTTTTAAAGGCCAACTGCACTCGAATTTTATCTCAACCAAATTTATTTTTAATGCGTAGTAAGTACCCCCAAATCAGCTAGGACACAAGTGGTAGCCCCATGAAACACCTCGTTAATCAGCCAAAAGCATTTAAAAAAGCTCCGCCCACAGACCACGCTGCACCTGCCGGCAGATCGCGTAAACAGTCATGACGCGCCTGTGACGTTCCAGCCGACGGGGGGCTTCTTCCTCTAGTCAGCCATGCAGCTGGAGAATCGGTCAAGCTCTGCTGCCCCGTGCGCGCGTAGAGCTTGCGCGCAGACTGTCTCCTGAGCTGGTGACCGTCCGGCCGCTCGCTGGACAGCTGCAACGTCACTGCAATGGCCGCGCTCTCCTTGGTTTCGGTTTCAAAATCGCCGATTTTTGCTGGCCGCTGGAGGCGTCCACGCGTGTATTTCAGCTGTTGTGTTTTGCTTGTTGCTTTCTTTTTAAGCAGACTATACGGAAATAGGGTTTTCAAGAGGTCGAAATTTTGAGTGCAGTTGGCCTTTAAGTGCAGAGCGCTTTAGGGGCTTGCCTTGTCGTCGTAGCTCGCTCACTGAACCCAAGTAGAGCCACACGGCGTTCCGTCGTCGCGGCGTAGCCCAGAGGCTTTGAAAGCGTTCGAAACTTGTGAATCACTGGCGCTTGTCCTACATCTCCCGATTGTATAGCGCAAAGAAAACTGTAGGTACATTTGAGGCAAAATATACGGAATTAACTGGCAGCGCCCGCGTTCATTTAGTTAGGAACGCTTGTTCAGTTGTTTTTTACGATAGTAAGCAAAAAAAAGTGGCAGTACAACGCCGCTACCTGCGGGAGGAAAAGCAAGCACAAAAAGGACAGAACTCCCGCTGGCTCAGTTTCAGGCAGGGGGCGCGCGCGAGCACTGCGAAGGCGGGAAATTTGAATTGCGTTGGGTGGTAGCAGTGAGCGGATAACGGCGCCACAGCCCATTATGGCGAATCACTTTCTCTGCACTTCCGACAGCTATCACAATGAGTGGAACGGCTTTAATTTTTTTTTTTCTTCGTTTTTCCGCTGCCGTAGACGGGCTGTGCCACCTGCCGGGGCCTGCGGGAGCAGGTGCGAGTGCTGGCGCAGCGGTCGTCGGAGCTGGAGCGGGCGGCCCGGGAGGGCAGCCTGTGCGAACGCTGCCCTGCGCAACAGGAGCAGCTCCGGCGCCTCGGAAAGGAGCACGCCCGCGAGATGGCCCACTGCGAGGCCTCGGCTCAGGAAGAACTGCAGGGGAGGATGCGCGAACAGGTGCGTGTCTTCTTCTCTTGCCACTTCCGACCATCCTGTGGAGGCTATCAATGCTTTCGGGATTCGGGAAAGCGCTAGCATTAGACTGTGGACTCCGGTTGATACCAAGTCCATGGGGACTGCAGGACACTTAACTAAACTTCCTATTAAGCAGAACGCACAATAACAGCATTGTTAGAAGCCCGCAACACATCTTCCTTTCTGATCCTATGCAGAATGTAGACTTTCAATCACCAGGTCAAGCGTACTACACAGGTTGCCAGACAGTTGATACTTATCGGCAAAGTTGAAGCCTGACGCATTCACCACCACCACAAACAAAGGCGGTTGAAGACCTCAAAAATGAGAGATGTGTTCAGTAACACAAGTCTCGACTTGTCTGCCGCTTTATCAACTCCTCACTTGCATTGCGCCAACATGAGTACAGAAAACAGTGCTGTTCTTTGCCCTGGAAAATTTTGAATTTTATCGAGAAATGACAGGCACCTCAATTGTTTTTATTCGAAGTAACTTCACTTAGCTGGCTTAATGGGTTTTAGCTTTGAATTTAGAGCAAATCGAGCCATTGTATTGCATGTAAAATTCCCAGGAGCAGCACATCACCTCTAATTGACCGAAAATTCCAATTAAGCGACTTCTGAATGATTGAGAGGCGACTGTAAATGGCAGAAACCCTACAGAGCAGCTATACCTCCAATTTGCACATTGCCATGGATTACTGGCAGGTTGGCACTGCGTTGCATTGCTCCTTACATCAGTTAAGTGCCTAAACAATCTATTTCTCTCTCTCTCGATCTCTCTCTCACTTGCTCGCTTACACCAATTTTATGCATTTGTGGCTTGGTCGGGTCTGTCCTGGCTCTGCCATTCATTTGGTGTCACCCTGTAGCAATTGGGCAAATTGGGCAGGCAAGGGCTATGGCAATGTGACGGCACCTGGTCTTCTTCACCTATGCTGTTGCGTCGGCTGGAAGGTTACGATAGGAGCTGGGCAAAAGACTTTTGCTGCTTTGATGTCATCGGTTTACTGGCCTGTAAGCTTGGTATGCAGCAAAAAAATCTGTTTTCCAGCGATTGCATCACACAGCTGGACAGTTTTAACAGCAGAGGGGTTTAAGCTTTTAGTTATGCTGTCTAGCATTACCAAAAAAAAATACAGCAACAAAAAATACTGAGTACACCTAAGCGTGTGCCTCGTGAGGAGCACTCGGCGTTGGCCAGCTTGACCTTCGGGAACACTCTGCCCAGCGTTCGTGGCGTGACCTCTCGCGTGCTGTTCTCCTCACCAGTTCATGTTCGTTTGCGCCTGAAGTGGGAAGCACAGGCGCCGAGTTCGTGAAGCTGGTTGCCGCTGGTTTTAGCGCGGGCTAACGCGGTCCAGTTTGGGAGAGAAGTGAAAGGCTGCCGATAAAACGACCCAGGCCTGCCAGTCATGGAGAAGTTTCAGCCGTAGAGTTTCATACTAACATATACTACAGGGAAATCTGGCACTGCTGTCGAGGGGAGCTGCACTTTTAAGCAAGCGTTCCGTCATGTACCAGCCAGGCACGTTCCACTTATCCTTGGCATGGCTCATGAACAAGCTGAGAAGCTGCCTCTGGCTGCAAAGAAAGCAGTAATATTGCTATAAATAGTTACCCAAATTTGTTTCGTTATTATAAAATTTGAAGCTCCAAAAAGATTTATTCGTCTGGGAAATATTTAGAAGCCTAATGCACGATGAACAAGAAAAAAATGTTACCCTTTTTTGTTGGTTTTTGGCTTTGAGAGAGAAAAAAAAAACAGCCATATGGCTAGCTAAGCCAAGTAGGCAAGGAACGTAGCTAGCTGCAATGGCAACACCCAGGGCTGCCAGTGTTTGCAGCACCAGATGTCCAGCTCTAGTATATATTGGTATGAAACTCCATGCTTTCAGCGGCAAGTTTGGAAATTCTTGTGAGGTGCAATAGGTGCTTCTCTAACAAAGGGAGGCGGGCCGCCAGCTCTGCTGTTTCTCCGGTCTTGCACCAATCGAGTAGGCTGCAGCAATATTTTTGTCTAGCATCAGGGTTTCATTACTATTTATTAATTTATGCTTTGAGAGCTGCTGAATACCTCCAGGTGCGTAAATTCGGTTGTGCTATAATTACTTTCAAGACTTGTGCCCTCTCACCTGGCCAATAACTACGTCCTCAAAAGTGTGTGTGTCTCTGGGTGTCCCACTAACGTGGTCGTCTCGCCCCTTCTTTTCTCGCAGGAGGCCAACCACCAGAGGGCTGTGCAGGGGCTCGAAGCGGAGTTGCGGGCTGCGAAGAGTCAGTTGCAGCGGCTTCAGGTGAGAGCTTTCTTTTGTCTGAGGCTAGAAAAGTTTTGGTGGGGAGGCAATAATGCCACGAGGTTCGTTGCCACATTTACCACGCAGTCACGATTTGTCCGGTGCTGTTGGGGATGTGGCGTCGGTAGCGGAGGCGTGCCACTCCTGATGGGGGTTGGTCGAAAAAAACTCTATTTTCACTGCATGACAGACAGTGTAGACCATTTATAACGTAACCGCTTATAGTGCGGGACCGGATATAACGCGGGTTTTTGCGACCACAGGTTTGCCTCCCATAGTTAGAACTCAAGCATAAGCATACCGCTTAAAGATGCGGTTGGCCGAAGCACAATACCAGTTTATAGCGCGGTTTTTCGGCGGGCCGTGATCGACCGGCGCAGCTGAGGCATCGTTTTAGGGTAGCAAAAGAAAAAAGAAAGGACTGACATCGGCCATCTGACGCAGCGTTTGTACCCCTTGCCCTCCCTAATACGAGACACCAAAGAAAAAAAAAAAGGCACCCTTTAGTTCGTGCGTACCTGATAACCACAATGACCGTGCTTGATTGCACCTCGGAAGATAGCGACAGACTCCCCATCCGCGCGCGGCAAGTTGATTTTATTAATCGCGGTTGACCGCATGGCCCGTTTTCGCGCACGAATCGTGCACATCGGCGTTGCGCGTGATTTTTTTTTTTTTTTTTGTGCTCGTATCGAACCGATTCCGCGCTCGCGGTGGCTTCTTCGCTGGCAGTGGGAGGAGCCTGAGTACTTGCACCAATGGGAGACGCGTACCTCATGGCGGGAGATTCGAAGCGCTCCGAGCCGGCTAGCCGCGCCAGAGATGTTAGGCTTACCACGCGGTATTTTTTGATGGGCGCTTTCACAAGCAGCGTGGATGGCAGTTTATATTCCACTTTTCGCCCACATTATTAGCTCTTTTCTTGCATGAGCATCTTCGCTTGCGCCCCGTGCGGCAGTTTCAGCGAGCTGTTAGAAGCGGTCGCTGGAACTACTGGAACTGCCTGCACCGCTTCACGGCCAGTGCCGACGCCATGTTGCCGCCTCTACCAGCGGGCCGCCCACACTACGCCAGTTGTATCCGCGCTGGCGTGCACTGCACGTTTTCGCGATACCAAATCTACCACGCGGTCCACGCTTTAGAACGTTGTTTTGCAGATAAGCCACCGCTCTTTCCCTTTCCGAACATTTGAGCCGCGCGAAGCCGAAAATTTCCACCACCAGTACGTTGCGCGATTAAAGCAGCCGCCTTCGCATCGTAAACACAAGGGGGGGTAAACAAAAAAAAGTCCCGCTGGCGTACTGATCACGTCTTGCGGCATCTGTTATAGACGCTAAAAACGCAGCCATGGCCTTTCAAAACAAACACAACGGAAGTTAAAGCGGCGCTCGCCGTTTGTGAGACCGCTTCTGCCCTAGCGGCTGATGTTAAAACTAATACGAAATATAGACTGGTGCTTCGGTTTTAAGTGCTGTGCGTTGAGTGACGATAAATATAGGTTGACTTGCGAGATAGGTGGCGATGTGGTTGAATTCGCGTGTGTTTTGGTTATAGTGCGGCACCGCTTATAGTGCGGATTTATGCGGCTGCCCCCGACATACGTTTCAAAAGCGGTCACTGCATGACAGTACAGTCAAACTGGGATGCTATATTGAGCGCGGATATAGCAAGTTATACTTGAAACGTTAGTCTAATCATGATTTCGAGAACCCCATGCAAAGGTATAGCGCTGTAGTGTGCGTGCCTTGAACTCCAGTTCAGCGGCATGTCCATTTTTTAACAATTCAAATTGTCAATCCATCGAGTTATTTCACCATCCTCTTGGTTTTCGATAAATCCGATATCAACTGTTCTCGCATTTTTAAATGTTTTTTAAATTAAAAAAAATTTTATTGTTAACTAAACTCTGTGAAACTTGTCAGTCTTGCTGCCTTTTTTTCACTGATTTCAAATGTGGCAATATTTTTTGAGTCGGTCAATTAGTTACCAAGATAATTAGAGAGAATTAGTCATTTTTGGAGAAATAATGGAAAAACCTGTTTAGTCATGAAACTGGAATCTTTATATTTTCCAATACTTTGAAGCCTGGCTAGTGTAATAAGAGAATTGGTTTCTTGATGCACCACTTGGAACTAATTGTACAGCTTATTAAACTTTGGTGGCATTAGTGGCAAGGAACCATTTTGAATGCCCATTTCAACGCCAAAAGTTTAATGAGCTGTAAAATTAGTTCCAAGCGGTGACATCAAAGAAACCGATTCTCTTATTACACTCGCCAGGCTTCAAAGTATTGGAAAATATAAAGATTACAGTTTCGTGACTAACAATTTTTTGTCTATTGTTCCCTCCAAAAATGGCTAATTATCTCTAATTATCTTGGTAACTAATTGACTGACTCAAAAAATAATGCTATATTTGAAATCAGTGGGGAAAAGCAGCAAGACTGACGAGTTTTACAGAGTTTACTGAAAAATTAAAAGAAATTGTTTCAAGAGCCTGTCCACCCCCTTAATCTCGGTCTGCACTGACTTGGTGTCAGACTCGCACGTGAGCTTGAGTGTGAGCACGAGTGAGTGTACTCGCAAGCAAGCTAAGAGAGATCCCCAATGCAGGAGGAGCAAGAGGAGCGCATCGGCAGCCTCCGCGAGCTCTACCAGCAGAAGCTCTCGTCCACGGGACTGGAAGCCGTGGATGCAGAGGCAGTGCGTCTGCGCTGCCGGCCGGAGATGGAGCAGCTCAAGGTAGCGTGGAGCGCCACCAGTGTTGCACTCGGCTGCCCTCGTTATGTTCCGTTGTGCCTCGTCCCAGTCGCTTTGTGCTTCGGTGCTCTGTCCTAGTGTAGAGAAGATATTCATACTAAACTGCGCTAGAGGGAAATCTAGCACTGCAATCACGTGCTGTCGTGTTTACCACAAAGGCAGCTGGCAGCGTTCTTTTCCTACTTGGCTTGGGTTACCTACCGCGTGGCTTCTTTTCACTCCTGAAGCCAAGCTTACAAAAAAAGGAAACGCTTATTTTTGTTCATCTTTCATGAAACTTCAAAAAATACGTGACAAATTTTTAGGGTTTGGACTTTGCTGTGGGTAAAATAACATTAAATAACGTTTTACGATAATGTTGTGTTTTCTTTCCCCCACTTTTTTTTTTTTTTGAGTTGCAGACAACTTTTAAACCTGTTCGTGAGCCATGCTAAGTAGCGATAGAATGTTCCTGCCCCAGTACCCGCTTATAATAGACACATTGGGAAATGGACATCAGTTCGTTATATCCGTTTTTCGCTATATCTGTACATAAAATCTATGTACACGAATGGTAACGGGAAACAAATATCTGTTTGTTATAGCAAGGATTTCGTTAAAACCGGGTTCGCTATAAGTGGGCTATACTGTATGTTCTAGTATGAAACTCTATGGCTGTCATGATCCCGTCAATACAATCTGATTCGTAAAAGTCGCAAGAAAATACGCAAGAAAACGGAGAAAATGCACATTGGCATGCTGCCACAGATTTTGAATCGCAAAATTCATGACGATGCACAGAAGTGACGTGCTGACGGGCTCAATGTGCCGCTTTCATTTGCAGAATTCATCAGAAAGCTGACACAGTTTTGGATTTGTCGTGAAGTTCAGAAATGATCCGTTGATGTGGCCCAGTGCGCCACTTTCGTTTGCGAATTTGCGAGAAAAAGCCCTGAAGGATCGTGTCTTACACGTTGTCGCGTGACTGTTGTGTCCTTGCAGCACCTTTGCGAGAAGGGCTTGGCGGCACTGGAGGCCTCACACGGTCGCCTGGTGGCGCAACTCCAGGAGCGCCACCAGGCCGAGATGGACCGGCTACGCGCCGAGCGGGACCGTGCGCTGCAGGAGGAGACCAAGGCAACTCTGGCCGGTCAGTCCGCGTATCTTAAAGATGATAGTCTTTCCAGGGCTACTTAAACGCAGAAATTTTGGTGTCTGTCTGTGATTCAGCCACCCGGCCAAAGTGAAACAAAAGCTGTGCCATAACCTTATATACCCACAGCCAAGTCTAAACGTCTAAAGTTGGTGTCAGTGTTCATACTTGTCAGCATTGGTGAACGAGAACAAGAGATTAGGCAAATATAAGACAGAAAATCGATACATAGATGATATTTGCAGTGTTCCTTTATTTAAAAAATTCATAAATGCTTGGTTTTTGCAATAGCAAATGAAATACTACATCAACAGCAAAACACCGTCGCCTGCTGTTGCCCGCGCTCCTGGCGGCGTTTAAGAAACCAAACGGCAACTGCAACAAAAGGTTTCACTAGATAGGATCCACGTTCCGCTTGGAACGCACGTAAAGTAGGGCAATGTGGTTCTATAAACGTTGTAGTAGGGTCTCGATTCACACGCGTCTCCACCGCACGGCAGTGCTGGCATCAAGGTGCCCAACTTGGAGCAGCGGAACAGGGTAAATTTAAATG
This sequence comes from Haemaphysalis longicornis, assembly GCA_013339765.2. Lineage (NCBI taxonomy): Eukaryota > Metazoa > Arthropoda > Arachnida > Ixodida > Ixodidae > Haemaphysalis > Haemaphysalis longicornis. Next base: position 65,773,627 of record CM023458.1, on the reverse strand, counting down.
GACTTGAGCATACCTCTGGCATGTTATCTTGGAAGGAACGAGACGCGAGAGGAACATCATGAGAGGTGAGCGGGAAAGAGAAGGGAGGCATTCACTTGGCAGGGGCACCAGTTGACTATCGTCTTTTGTCAACATTTGCAACGAAAGGAGCAGATACGCGACCACTTTTTTTTAATATAAAGATGGTAGTCTTTCCGGGTTTGTTAAGAGGGGCCTGATCACATTCCTATGGGACTTTCTAATTCAAGACCCACGGGCTTAAAAAACATCGTGTACCGCTACGGGAGGTTTTGCAAATTCATAGGAATGTTCCTAATGGCATAGTCTGCTTCTTTTAAAAATTCGTCACTTCTTTACTGATATAAAAAACAAACAAGAAACACATTTTGGTTTATCCGGTTTTCACTAGATGGCGCTGGCTCTCAAGCGAGCAAGAGTTCTTATTTCTTTATTTCAGTTCAAAAGTGACATATCCCTAAAATAAGCAAACTGGGCTGTTGTGAGTGTGCACGATGGTTTTCAAGTCCGTGGGTCGTGCAGTTGTAACTTCCGTAGGACTGTTGATGGGCGAGTCCTCCTTATTAACGCAAAAATTTTGATCTCTCTGTAGGTCCACCGCTCGATTCAGCCCTTGGAAAAAAGTTAAAAGAATTCTTGACCCAAAAGTTTATGTACGCAGAACGTTTCCAAACTACGTAATCTGGCAGCATGCTTTATACTTGTCAACGCTGTTTGGCAAAAAAAGAAAATTAGGCCTAGTTGAAGCAAAACACAAATGCAGAAGTGACAGGGGCACTGTTGTTCTGATTTAAAATAGATGTGGGTGCAATTTCTTGCGATAGTAAATTCAGAAAATGCGTTGAAAACAATGTTTGAAAACAATACAAAAAGGGCTCACCGGAGCCTAGACCTCATGGCCAACAGTAACGGAAGGTTCCAGTAAATGGCGCACGAACAGTGGAACACATTAAAACTGAATTGACTTGAGCAAAACTTCAACGTGGTTATCGTGGGAAGAGCATGAGTGTTGGGAAGAGCATGAGAAGAGATGCATTTACATTGTAGAGGTGGCAGATGGCTATCGTCTTTTGATGCCATTTGAAGGTTCGTGAGCAGATACGCGCCCAGTTATTTTTCTTCCTGTTTATTTGCGTCTGCAGCACTCATTGCGTTCCTTGTGTTCTTGTGTTGTGCCAAAGTCGACTTGTGGCCGATCCCCCGTGCCCCCCCCTCCTCCTCCTCTGCCCTGTTTCAGCTCTCAACGCAATGCAGAGAGCTCATCAAGAGGAGCTTCATCGAGAGATCTCGAGCTTCAAGGAGGACTACGCGCAGCGCATGCGACACGGACGGGACGCCGAGTGCCTTCACCGAGAACACCAGTACGTTCTGGCGTCCTTTTAAGGGCAGAGCACTTTAGGAGCTTGCCTTGTCGTCGTAGCTTGCTCGCTGGACCCAAGTAGAGCCCCACAGCATTCCGTCGTAGCAGCTGTCGTCGCGGTGTAACCCAGAGGCTTCGAAAGCCAAGTGGTTTATATAGTCACAAGCGTTCGAAACTCGTGAACTGCTGGCGCTTGTCATATATCTCCCCTGTTTAGCGCCAAGAAAACTGCAGGTACATTTGAGGCAAGATATACGTAATTAACCGTCAACGCCCAGGTTCATTTAGTTAGGAATGCTCGTTGGGTTGGTTTTAACAATAGTAAGGGAAAAAAAAGTGGCAGTGCAACGCCGGCAAATGTAGGAGAAAAAGCAAGCACAAAAAGAACAGAACTCCCGCTGGTGCAGTTCCAGGCAGGGGGTGCGCGAGCACTGCGAAGGTGGGAAATTTGAATTGCATTGGGTGGTAGCAGTGAGCGGATAAACAGTCCATTATGGCGAATCACTGCTGTGCACTTCTGACAGCTTTCACGTTGAGTGGAACAGCTTTAATTTTTTTTTTTAACAGCGGGTTACCGTTATTGCACTGTGTGTGGCCATTGCATGCATTGTGAAGCCATTGTATGTGTCCCATTTGGGCATGTCCGAGTTCTTGCACGTGCTTGCGTACTCACAGAGGGGTATCGAACAAAGGAGGTTGTTGAAACAGCTAACCAAAAGAACAAATTTAATGGGCTCATGTAAGTCAGTAAGTAAAGAAATTCAGGAAACTGTCTACATCAGGCAACCAACAATCCCTGTCAGTGATGTCGGGTAACACTGAAATTTGCGCCGCTTCCTGTAGCTAACGCACAAATTTCTTGCTCACATTTTTAAAGTGAACTTCTGTGTGCCCGCTCAGAACTTTTGGAGTCATTAAATTCAAGACCACTATGGTTCCTTCCTTTCTTCGTTGTTTTCTTCTGTTTTTGGAACAGAGTCAGCCTAACAGTTTAGCTGTCCTTCAGTGTTTAGCACCTTTTTGGGAGACGCTGGAACAGTAGTATTTATGCTCTGTTATACTGCAGAGTTTATTAGTAATGTTCTGGTGAAGTTAAGAATAGCTTCGTGCATTAAGCCCCAGAATCTGAATCCGAAATGTATCCTGAATAAGCTCGAAACACGTTTTCCTTTTCCATGCTGTAATTGGCGTGACACGTGAGCCCCTCCCCTTGTTTTCAGGGAGGAGCGTGAGCTGATAAAGCAGGAGATCCTGTCCCTGTCGGAGAAGTACTCGTTCAAGTGCCTCGAGAAGGCCTCCCTCGAGGAACGCCTCCAGAGGGCCGGGCAGCAGCTCCAGGAGGCCAACTACCAGGTGGGACGCACTTCGCAGGACTCCCTTTCCGTCCTTTGTCTCGTCGTCTTTCTGTGTCGGCGAAATGGACTTGCGGGATAATTGGTGAATAGTCAGGATTAGGCTGCTTTGTTCCCTCTGTGGGGGAAAAAAAAATACAGGGCCGTCTCCACTGAAGTAAAATCTGGGGAGGAGCGAAGCATGCAGTGTGTAAGCGTATTCTTGGCGTCTTGGCATTTTTGACAACAGAGATGAAACCATTGGGGGGTAGAGGTGTACAGCTTTGCTGTAAAAGTCTCTTGTCGTTGAAGCATGAAGCTCTCTAGTGCGAGGCATTGGAAAACGAGTGTCCTGGAGTTTTTTAGTACGCATTACGTTCTAGCGCGAGGCGTAACTACATGAGACGGTGATTACGTCGACTGGAGACACCAACAGCCCCAGCCCCTAAAGGGCTTCACCACTAAAAAAATGGGCTGTGTGTGACGTGCGCTTTTGCGCAAAGCAATCTAAAACACTTTAAGTTTGCTGAACGTAATCTAAACAAAGAGAAAGGCATGCCATGACCGGCTCTCGGCTAGTGTCAACCACAGTATGAAATAGTATGAAATGCGATTGAACCTTGTTGCAACGACATGGCCTGTAATGAAACATTGAGTGTAATGAAAAAATTTGAATGTCTCCTTAAAAATGTGTATTGAGAAACTTTGTGTACAATAAAACAGGCATGTACAGTCAAGTAGAAAAAAAAAACGGTGATTTCATGCGGGATCGTCGCACAGTGAGTTTCTATTTCACCTGGTACAGCACCCTATTATGCAGTAAATGCAGTAAACTTTGGCTGTAACGAATTTGTCATTAAAACGAACAGTTTGCTGCTGCTTTTGAATTGTTTACAGTGAAGTGTTTAAAGTCGAAAATGAAAAAAAAAAAGAACTGCCATTTATAACTTTCGATGACTAGAGTTTCGCTCACATGGTCCGTTACCCTCTTATATCGCTTGTCAACCCGCCCTTGTTATTAAAATGTCAGGCATCACTGCACTGAAGAACAGAGCGTTAAAGGCGATAACAGGCGCAGGAGGGAAAAGAACGTATATGTAGTGTATGTGGACGAAGTCAAGAACGATGCAGGGTTCTTTTACTAAACAAGGTTTATTGGAGCGAACTTCTGCCCTGTATTGACTGCCCTCAGCAGTCAATACAGTGATGTACACAGGTGATCATTGGTGAATGGAATTCCGTGGCGTTTGCTTTCCACGCATTTATCTGTTCTGGTCTTGTTTCTGGAAACGTCGGACTAGGTTGAGAACACGACTGATGACACAAGTACAGCCTATGAAAGCGACCGAAAAGCTTCACTCTTTTCTATCAAGATTGTTGATAGGGCATGCAAAGAAATAAGGATATACGTGCTTTCCGTAGAACACAAGATAAGGTAGCCAAGCCTAGCCTAGCGAAGCCAAGACACGTGCTAACAACAACATAAATAAACATATAAGAAGGCATGATTCGTGGCACTATATAAGGTAAGCCTAAACGGGAATGTAGGCGAGTTGTGGTCACCTGTTTCACTCCGACTGATGTGATCCTGTCGTGACGCAGGTGTTGGACCTCCTGGCCAGGAACAAGCAGCTGGCATCCCACCTCGGCCTCCAAATCCTCCAGCACGAACAGGCGGTGTCGTCCGACAACTCGCCCGAGGCACTCGAGGTACGTACGAATGGCCCATCAGGCTTCATGCGGGTCCTTGAAAAACCTTGTGAAAACCCTTGAATTTTGAAAGCTTTGTTTTCAAGGCCTTGAAAGACCTTGAATTTTTGCGAACCTGTGAAAAATCCTTGAATTTCTAGAATTTTTCTATTTACTCAACATAAAAGCAATCTGAGGCTACGTAAGGCCCGAGTGCATGTTTGTTACTTGATTGATCGCCTTTAATAAATAAAGGTTTGCATTTTGTACCACACTGAATACGTTTTACCGTGTAACTCAAACAAATAATTATGAGGAATCACAAAAAAGGGAAATGTCACTAGTTGTTTTGTCGACACAATGGCTCTGGCAGCATTCTCTTTTGCGACGATTTCCCTTTATTTCAATCCCCCATGTTCCTTTGAATATCAGTCCTACTTACATTACTGCCATGCCATCTGGTTTGGGAAAATCTACACAGAGAGCCTTGAAAGTCCTTGAACAACCTTGAAGTTTTGTCACGTAAATGAGCACAAATCATGCTTCATTGTACAGTCTAGTCCACTTATAACGAAATCCAAGTGCCAAGGAAGTCGGGATCGTTATACAGTCAAACTCCGCTACAACGAACTCCGCTACAACGAAATTCCCGCTTCAACGAAGGTTTTTCGATTCCCCGCCCGCATCCCATAGGCCCCAATGTATTAAAACTCCCTCCACAACGAACCACTTTTTTTATTGTTCTCCCGGTTCAACGAAATTTTCCCGGGACACAAGTCACTCGATCTGCAACGGACTGAACCACTCTAACTAATTTTGATAAGTTCTAACAATGTAAATTATATAGTAGCAACATTTTCTCCGAACATCCGGACATGGAGAAGCTGCCGCTTCGCGATGTCCGGATTAGCGGCGCCGACGGCGCTCAAAAGCGGTGGCGGCGGCGGTGGCGATGCACAAGTGACGATGCACAAGCTGCCGACGACGATGGACCGGGGCAAGACGCGACAACGGCCGAAGCATGGGCAGCTCTCGAGGAAGCCGGCATTGTTCCTGAGAACGTAGCATTGAGCGACTACGTGAATGCCGACGCGGACGTGATCGTCTACGAGGAGCTGAGTGATGCCGAGATCCTCAAGAGTGCTCGCGCCGCCTCCGCCGCCGCCGCCCGCTTCATCCGACGACGAAGAAGTCGGGCATGGTGTTCCGACGGTCCCAACGTCAGTGACCGCGTCGCAGGTCATGGACTCCTTGGACGTTTTACGTAGTTTCCTTGGCGCCCATGACGATGATGTCGCCATGCAGCTCCTCGCAGACTGTGAGCAGCGCATTCTCCCGTTGCTCGTGCGAAAGCGCAAACACTCAGAAATCAGCGATTTTTTCAAGTTTTGGAAATAAAATGCTCCCAGAGTGTCGTGCATATCCTGTGCATATCTGTGACCGCAAATAAAATATAAACTCCGGGCCGTTGATTTCACGACGCCTGCTTTTGCGCGGATCTCCACGAGTACGACGCGCATATTACTACGCTGGTCTAAGCGCCGCGAGACGCGTTGTGACCGCAAATTACGATATAAACTCCGTGCTATAAAAAGGGGGCTATATTTGGCGGAGCGAGCTCCAAGCAAGTTGGCAACATTGGGACGAAAAGGTAGGTGGGAGATTTCACGACGCCAGTTATTTATTTTATTTATTTATTTATTATACCTCAAAGGCCCCGATAAGGGCGTTACATGAGGGGGTAAACAAGTCACTGAAGGATGATTTGTGCGATGGCTTCTTTGAAATGAGTGATGCAGGAGTGGTGCACGGCGTCAGAAGGCAGATCATTCCAGACGCCTGCCCTGTTTTCTTTATTTACTTATTTTTCCGCGACAACGAAATTCTCGCTACAACGAAATTTTTCGCGATCCCCGTGAATTTCGTTGTAGCGGAGTTTGACTGTAACTGATAATTGTTATAAGCGGGTTGTTAAATAAAAAGACGAAACAGAGAACAGAGCTCAAAACATTTTATTCACGTGTGATCAAGGTCGTACTATGTACTGCTTATCTGCAGAAAAGAAGCCATAGTCGGTCAGCTTTGCTTGCTTCATGCAAAGCTGGTGCACATCTTTTTCAAGAGCATCTATAAGTGCTTCACCTAGCTGAGCAAAAGGTACTTGGTGGAAACGAAGTCCCTGAGGGACTGTATCATGCATTGGGCCTCCTGCGAAGACACTACCTGAGTTGGCTACGCAACCGCGTCGTCAGAGTTGTCACTGTCAGTGCTGTCCGCAGTTTGTATCCGCGCAATGATCGCCTCTGCAGCGAGGCACTTGGACGTTTCCAAAACGTCGGCCCTGATGTCTCTTCCACGGAAAAACAGAGGCAGTTGGAGAGGCACCCAGTCGATTCAAAGTGGTGCACACGTGACACAAAAAGCAAACGACCGAGGAGGCAAGCGAGCGCGGGAACAAGGGCAAAGCGGCGGCGCAGATTCGGTCATCATATCCGATATCGTGGCACTGGAGCATTGTAATAAGTGGTTTATTTTGCCGTAGAAAGCAAACAAAAGGGGATGGTGCCATAGATGGTATCGTTATAAGTGGACTCAACTGCAGTAGAACCTCGTTGATAATTTTTTAAAAAAGTGCGAGGGACAAACGTACCATCCGTTGAGAAACATACTACGGGGAATTTTTAGTGTTCACAATTGAGAGTGTACTAACCAAGAAATTGTATGAGCCACGAACGCATAATGAGGTTCTACTGTACAGTGTAACCTTGTTACAGAGACACTGAAGGGACCCGGGAAACGTGTCTCTTGTAACCAAGATCTCTTGTACGCAATGTTGCTAACATGGCGAACATAGGAAAACCAACCAAACCGTCCTCATTCAAAAGTCTCTTATAACCAAGTGTCTCTTGTAGCAGTGTCTTCTGTAACGAGGTTTGGAAAGTTGGGCGAGTTGGTAGGTCGACATGATGTAAAAACAGCGCTGTAGGACGAAATACATGAGGAAAGGAACCAGACAGGTCAGCACTCGTCCTGTCTGGTTCCTTTCCTCGTGTATTTCGTCCTACCGCGCTGTTTTTACATCACATCGAAACAAGGTTTTGCTGTACTCGTATTCGAAGAGCTCTGGTTGCTCTCTGGTGTATGCTGCTGCTGCTGCTGCTGAGTAACATACCTGTCGGCATTTAAAACATTTAAAAAGGCAGTGGTTGCCAGTCCCTGATAGCACCTTGTGGCGAGAGCCTTGGAAGAGCGCCCTTGTTGTTCCTCTGTTTGTGCAGAAGCTGCTCCAGTTGCGTGACAGCCAGCTGGTGCAGCAGCGCGAGGAGAACGCCCAGGTTCTCCACTCTCTTCAGCTGGCCAAGACGGTCAGTACTTCTCTCTGTTTGATCCTTTGATGCTTTCTCTCCAGGAACCTTGCAAAAACAGTGGCTTTAAGGGGGGAAGGGAGGAGGGGGGGGCGTTGCTCTTAAAACAACTTTGAAGCAAACTCTGTGAAACTTGTCAGTCTTGCTGCTTTTTGCCCACTGATTTCAAATATGCCGTTATTTTTCAACTGGTCAATTAGTTCCCAAGATAACTAGAGATAATTAGCCATTTTTTGGTGGAACAATAAACAAAACACTGTTGGTCATAAAACTGTAATCTTCGTGTTTTCCAGTACTGTGGACCCTGGTGAATGCAACAATCGAAGCAGTTTTTTGATGCATCGCTTGGAACTAATTTTACAGCTCATAAACTTTGGTGTTTGAAACGGGCATTCGAAGTGGTTCCTTACCACTGGTGCCACCAAGGTTGATTCGACGTTCGAATTTCTAATGTTTTAATTCATGAATGAATCAAAAGTAGTTCTTTGTTTTTTTCAAGGCTGGAAGAAGTTTATCATTTCTTCTGACCCTCGCTGCAAATTTGTGAGTTTAATCTGCTTAATCTAAGCCAAACTACCTTGCTCTAGTTGCCTTTGTTTGGCGGTTAGGTGAAGTCAATTGCTGAGAAATATGATGTGGAATGCCCGTGTATTTGAGGGCCAACTTACAAACCTTGGCATCCACCTCAAGCGAGACTTGGTGGTTTACAACACAAACAGTTGCTTTAAAACTCGCTTTTGCTAATAAGGTAATATTGCGATTTCGTTGCATCTTCTTGAGGCCACAGCAACATGTGAGCACTCCCAGATTGTAACTTGCAGCCTTGTTTTAAAAATTACATTGCAGCCGAAAAAGAAGAAAATGGAAAAAGCTCACACTAACGTGTAAGGCTTGACGGTAGCGAAGCTGTACACAACCTTCACCACCATCATGACAATTTAAGTCCACTATTGCAGCCGCTTTGCTGCTTCTTCGCTGCCGCAACGACCTTTACTCCATCATTGTTGTCATAAGTGTGAGCTTCCTTCATCTTTTTGGAAGTTATAATTATTGGACGTCACCTTGGAGGGGCGTACGCTCTTATGTGTCTTTCTCGTTCCAAGTGTTTCCATGATTACGGCGAATGCTGGAAGTTTGTTTTTGTTTGTTTGCCAGTTTTGGCCAATCTGTAAGTTTGTATGCTTGGCTTGACAGACGTGTGCCGGGGACGCTTGGCGGTCGTTGCGAGGCACGCACACATGAGCGCTATACTCGGTTACAACTCAAGAACGGTGCCCCCCTCATGTAGTGTATCACTCCGCCAAAGCGCCGGACCCGTGACGTCAGTGCGCGCGCGTTTTGAAAGGGGTTTGCTATGAATGCGTGATATCGTCTGCCTTGTCTCACGCAGTTTGTTTGTCGTCACTGGAGTCGTTTATAAGCATAGTAAGTCCACAAAAGTCACGGGAACAGCTCTCGCCACGTTCAAAATATTCCCAGTAACGCCCTACTTGCGCCGCGCGGAGAAACATCCGGCTACGGTGATAAGGCACAGCGGCAACTTCCGGTGCCGTTCTTAAGTTGTCACCAGTATAGGTGTTTTCTTGGTTTGCTAACTGCCAAGTTGTCGCCGCGAGGCCCACGCTCACGTGCGTGCACTCCGCAATTTCTTGGTATCTTTAACTGCGGATACGAAGAATTATGATTTGCTAAGCAGCAAAAAATGTGTACGTATCTTCCGCATTTGCATTTGCGCGCGTCTGCATAGCCCGTCGTCATAACCTATGCTGTTCCTGACTCCTTTGGAAGAGGGATCGTCTGTAAACTTTGTTTCTCCGCCTTCGTCGGCTGTGCAGAAGATCAACCAGCTGAACAGCCAGTGCCAGCAGCTGAGCAACAGCCTCCGCGCAGAGCGCAACGCCCACCAAGCGGAGTCGCAGCGCCTCCAAGCGCGCCTCGAGGGTCTCGTCGTCACGCCCACTACCTCCTCAGCCGGTACGTTCTTTCATTTCAGTGCAGATTTGTTTGATAAGTTAAGGGGATGATGATGATGATGATTGCTATTGGTTTCCCCTTTGTAGCGGGGTGATGACGTGTCATCTTACCAAAAAGGACTAATATACCTATGTTTTATACATGCTCGTCGAACAACTTTCGGGACATGCTCGTCGAAACAACTTGCTTTTTAATAATGAAGTTCGGTGGGTGAAATTTGCACAGCTTGTAAAGATTCGCCTCCTCTTGTCATATATGCAATCAGATTTTCAAATAGCTGCTCCGGATGAAATTTTACACAGCATGGCGCGCAGAAAAATGGCTTTTTTGTGCACACTATTTTTTATAGCAAAAATTTTTACTGAAAATTTTAAAATACTTTATGTGGTTCCTTATGAACTGCAGAGTGTGCAAATATACCTGAAAAATACTTTATGTCAATTTTCTTCACCAGGAAAAAAAAAAATGGCTGGTAGTGTACCTTTTCTTGCTTTGTATGTACTTTAGGCTTGTGCGAATATTCGAGCGCTTTGAATATTCAAATGATTATTACAGTATTTGAATTTGCTTCGACCCGAATGTCAAATTTCTGATATTTCGAAGTATTCAGGGGTGAACGAATATCAAAACTGGGTTCAAGTACTACCAGGAGTTTCGGTTTTGTTAGGCAAACCGCAGTGCCATTGACATCCGGCCTACATTTTGACTACATGTGAAGCCACGTCAAACTAAGCCACGTTCAGAGTGTTGCTAGCGTTGTCTTAGGCATCTTATGCGCGCACGTTCGTCAAGGTAGTCAAGGCTCCTGTTTTATTGTCTGAAACAATGAAACGGTAACCAAACAACTTGTTTGTTTACCGCGTGGCACGCAGGCAGTAAGCAGGTGTTGGTTGCACTCCGCGCTTGATCTTCAGTGTGCATCAGTTGCTTCAATCTGTCAAGTGATGTGGCCAGTGTGTCCATGGCTGCCAGCCTGATATGGAACTTTTTTTGTGAAGGTCCCACCAGGCCAGGAAGCTCACTGTCTCAAATGCCATGCTATTCTGAAGACGCCATTGGGGACTGCACAACTCTGGTGGTGCATTTAATAAAGAGGTGCTCGTATGTCTTTGTGGCATACAAAAGGAATGTTGTGTGCGGAAAAGCGTCAAGTCTACTGCTGTCGCTAAGCCTGATGCGCAGCAGCCTTCAGTAGATAAGTTTCAAGCCAAAGCTATAACATACGGCGCCAAAAGCACAGGAAATGACAAAGTAGTGCCCCAAAAAGAAAGCCTTTACCCCAAGCTTTTCATAATGGTAAAAGAACGGAGAAGTGACGTGGCAGTTGCATATCGTGCCCGTTTGACTGTCGTGCCACGTCTCAATACGTCAAGGCTGTTCGTCAGTCCATTTCCAGTCTGTAACACCGTGCCCACTTCTGGTGGGCACCTGAAAAATCCAGTCCAGTTGCGATCTTCCTCCAATTCATTCTTGCAGATGAGACCTTGGCATCTCAGTCGTGCCGACCTGTGCCCGAGCGGCGTTCTTCCCTGGTGGTTCGGAAGCAGGTGGCCACCTCAGTTCCCAAAGGTCAGTGGCGCTCACTTGGCAAATTGCAGCGATTATTTAGGCGAAAGGTTTAGATGTCTTATAAAACGGGAAAAGTGGCCGTTGTCATCGTCTTTGGCGGTGTAAACACGAATGGTACCAAAATTGCCGCCACTGTACACAGAGAAAATAAATAAAAATGGCAGCATCTACACTCCGTGGACGATGGCTAGAGTGCGAAGTACAGGGACCCGAAATGACATCCCATTTGTGCCCCGGCCGTCATTTGATTTGAGCCGTGAGTTGCACCTTGAGTATTCCCTAAAATGAAACTGCAACTCACTGATCAAATTGAATTTCGCTTTATTTTCGCTTGATGGTGGTGTGCGCACAGATGGACGCGGACGGACATAAGGAGGTCCTAAGGTACTCCGCACCGTTACAGGCGAGGGTGTAAGCCGTTTGACTCTCGGGTAATAACTCGGAGTCGTAGCCCACTGGGTGAGACGACTGATGCTAACTCTGTCTGATCTACCAGACACAGGCTCGAATCCTGCCGGTGCCTGTATGATTTCTTGCGATTGTAAATGCTATGTGCATGGACGCGGACGGATATTGTGCTGTCCTAAGGTACTCCGCACCTAATAAATAAAAACACATTTGGATTCATGTACGTTCGAGCGTGGGTGTGCACGGAGGAGAGCTCTTGCTGTGCGGAAGCGGCCGCGTGAACTGTGGCCGATCCGCTAGTGGGTGTACAGTGTAGACCATTTATAACGTAACCGCTTATAGTGCGGGACCGGATATAACGCGGGTTTTTGTGACCACCAGTTTGCCTCCCATAGAACTCAATGCATAAGCATACCGCTTAACATGCGGTTGGCCGAACCACAATACCGTTTATAGTGCGGTTTTTCGGCGGGTCTGCTGATCGACCGCCGCAGCTGGGTAATCATTTTAGGGTAGCAAAAGGAAAAAAGAAATGATGAAATCGGCCATCTGACGCAGTGCGCACCCCTTGCTTTCCTCTAACTTCGACACAGAAGAAAAAAATAGGCACCCTTCAGTTCGCGCGTACGTGATAACCACGGCTGTCCTTGCTTGATGCACCTCGGAAGATAGCAACAGACTCCCCGTCCACGCGTGGCAAGTTGTTTCTATTAATCGTGAACCGCATGGCCCGTTTTCGTACACGAATTGTGCACATCGGCATTGCGCGTGCGTTTTTTTCATGCTCGCGTCTACGATTCCGTGCTCGCGGTGGCTTCTTCGCGTGGCAGTGGGAGGAGCCTAACGACTTGCACCAATGGAAAGACGCGCACCTAATGGCGGGAGATTCGAAGTGCCCCGAGCCGGCTAGCCGCGCCAGAGGTGTTTAGGCTAAAGTCTCTCGATCAGATGAAGGGACTTTAGTTTAGGCTTACCACCGCGGTATTTTTTGATGGGCGTTTTCACAAGCAGCGTGGATGGCAGTTTATATTCCACTTTACGGTCACATTATCAGCTCTTTTCTTGCATGAGCATCTTCGCTTGCGCCTCGTGTGGCATTTCAGCGAGCGGTTAGAAGTTGTCGCTGGAGCTGCCTGCACCGCTTCACGGCCAGTGCCGACGCCATGTTGCCGCCTCTTACTGCGACGCACACATTACGTCAGTTGTATCCGCGCCGGCGTCGCTGCGCCTGCGGCGTGCGCTGCATGTTTTCGCGAGAAATCGCTGCATGCGGTTCACGCTTTAGAACATTGTGCAGATAAGCCACCGCTCTTTCCGAACAAGCGAGCCGCGCAAAGGTTTCCACCACCAGTACGTTGCGCTGATAAGCAGCCGCCTTCAGCACCGTGAACACAAGGTGGGGTAAAAAAAAAAAATCCCGCTGGCCTTTCTTATCATGTACTGCGGCATCTTCATAGACGCCAAAAACGCAGCCATTGTCTTTCAAAACACAAACAGAACGGAAGTTAAAGCCGCACTCGCTGTTTGTAAGACCGTGCTTTTGCAATGTGAGACCCTGCAGCAGCGGCTGATGTTAAAAATAATACGAAATAAAGACCCTGGCTTCGTTGTTAGGTGCTGTGCGTTTGGGTGATAAAAAATTTAGGATGACTTGAGAGGTAGGTGGCGATTTGGTTGAATTCGCGCACGTTTTGGTTATAGTGCGGTACCGCTTATGTGCGGATTTTTGCGGCTCCCGCGACATACGGTATAAGCGGTTTACAGTGTAATTTGCGTCAAAGGACGAAGAAACAATCGAAAATAAGAAACAGACACAAACATGATGTAGCAGCGGGAGGTGTCTTTGATAATTGTGCTGGTTTACGCATTCAAATCACAGAAGCAGACTTGAATACCGAAAGAGTTTCTCACTTTTTTTTTTTTTTTTTTTTTTTTTTTGAGTGGGGGAGGTGAGGAGAGGGGCAGTCAGAGGCTGTATTTTTGTGTTGTGCCTATAAGTAGCAGCTTTGATTATGAAAAGTTAGAATATACGAGAAGTAGCAATTACAGTGAAAGCTCGTTAATTCGAACTTCAATCATTCATATTTATGGATAATTCGAACTGTAGGAATTAGCCCGGCAAGGTCTCTAATGATGTTTTTGCATAAAGAAGCCCGTTAATTCGAACTTAAGTAGGTTCCACTGCGGATAATTAGAACCACGCGTTATGGCGCCACTACTTTGGTGCTTGGCGCACGGCCGAAAAAATGCACCTATAGCCTACGCACGAGGCTGCGTAGGAGCGAAAAAGGAAAAACCTGGCAAAACTAAGCTAAATCCCACGTTGCGGACGCTTTGGAAGATGCATTCTTTGCGACCTAGGTCGACGAAAAAGCAGTGGTCAGTGTGATGCACTCACAGATGAGGGCATCATATCTCTGGTCAAAAGCTGTTGCTGCCAGTGACGCTACGGGAGATGACGACAGAATGATGCGGCCGTCCGCTCAGAAATCACGGCCAAATAAAAAATTCCACCCGTCTCTTCTTCAGTTTTCAGGAAGGCTTTCTGCTACGTTCGTTTGTTCGTGCAAGGAGTGCAAAAAAAGGCATGCCGCAATCAAGGGCTTTTTCAAACACAAAAGTGGTATCATGCCCTACCACTTCCCATTTGCAGTGCAATGTTGTTATGGTGCGCTTTCATTAGTTTGAACTGAGGTGGCTCCCCCTTGTGGTTCGAAGTAACAGGCTTTTACTGTAGTGGGCAGCTATTGGTAGCAGGCTAGCGAGGGTAAGCAATCGTAAAGCAGAAAATGCAAGTGGAGCATTCGAATGGGAAGAAAATGGCAGACATTGATCTCTGATCCGATGATGATTCGGGGAAGCTGAATGTTATTTAATCGTTTATTTTTAGGAGATAGAAAGGGAGTATTTAGGGAGTTTTAAGAAATGCTTGGGGGTTTTTAGGAGGGTTACGATGAAGTATTTTGTTTGTATTTCCACGAGGGTGCTTTCAGGAGACATGGAGTTTTCAGGATTGAGAGGGAGTATAGTCTGGCGCTTTGGGGAGTGTTTATATAATTTGGGGGGTGTTTTTAGGTGTGTTCCAGGGCAGCATTTTATTCTTTTTGGTGGAGTTTTTACGAGGTTTAGGGAGCTTATAGGAGCTCGTGGAAGTATTCTATTGCTTTCTTGGGGAGTTTTTACAGACCCACAAAGGATATTTTCGTCCCCCAATGGAATATTGAGTTTTGTTTTGTGTGTCTACGTTACCGATAATGACACAAATCTGACCACCATGTGCTTGTATTTGTGTGTGTCGAGAGTGACAGCCCCAATGACAACAGCAAAAAGAAAACATTCCTGTCAAGGGGCTGTTAACAGGTCCACTGTAAAATAATTATTTTGGCAGATTAGGAAGGTGTTGGCAAATTAGGAAGACAAAAACGAAATTCTGGCTTTTTTAGCTTTAAAGTGATGGGCGGGGAATGAGCCTATGCATGGCAGTGTAGGCGTAGTTAGCATCGTGCTGAAGTTTACAGATATACGTGAAAGTGTAGGCGCGCTTACCAAAAAACAACCATCGGTTATTTAGTAGGTGTTGCTGTAATTTCACCTAAGGCAACATCTATTTAGTGCGATAAGAACTACGCTGCACTGTAAATATCAGTAGAAATATAAGTGGAGATGGCGCCACATGACCAAGGACAATTTGGGGGCCTTGAAATAAGTGTTCTCCAGTGACTGGTATCAGTAGCTACTACAAAAAATCAAGTTAAAGGGACAGCCAACCGATTTTTGTGAGTATATGCCCTTATTTGAAAGAAAAGGCATCACTTAACGCACCTTGAATCGAAACAGTTTCTCTGATAGTACCCTAGAACATTTGAACGCAGAATTTTGACATCTTCCAGTCTTACGTATACTCCAAAATTAATGCTGGCAAACATGGCAGCAAGCCACGCGGCAACGTAGATGAAAAGAGGTATCTAAAAGCTTGGTCCTGGCTAAAACAATAATAAAGTGCAGTCCTTCCTGTTTCTTCATAGGGTGTTTGAATCGCGCATTGAAAGCAACATTTGAATGTGTGTGGTAGTGTCACGTTTAGATGCTACATGGCACCACTTTTAAGTCTTCAGAAAGTTTAGTACCGCATTAAAGTGATTTCCGCCAATTTATTCAGAAATTCACCGTGGTGACCCCACTATGTAAAACACTGGCTTTTGTATGTACTAGAGGACGTGGACTCCACAAATAGCTGTCCCTTTAAAAGTTTTAACCCCGTCTTTTTTTGTTGCCTTGCTCCTCTGCATACTGTTGCCAGTTTTTTTTTTTTTAACAGCGAAGGTGTTTAAACTTCAGTGCTGTTCATTGCGATCGTTAACAGAAAACTCCTCTTGGCAAAGCGGAGAGGAGGAAAATGCTAGGCCGAGAAGTGTGAGGGAAAGTGGCGATGGGGCGAAACCGGCACCTTTCCGATTGCACTATCATCGCATTCGGGGCGCACAGCATTTACTTTGGGTTTGTAGCGCGAGTGTTGGCGTTGGACTTTCAGCTAAGTTGAAGTGGACTTTGGCTTCAGATTGGCCAAGTTTGGATTTTGGACTTTAGGAGGTGTGGATTGTGGGCTTTGATTTAACTCAGTTTGCATGGAGAAAGCTTCGCTTTTTAGCCATCTTTCTCTCAAGAAAGAAGCAGACCTAAGAAAAGCGAAGTAAAAGCTAGTGATGACCACCAGCTCTGCTGTTTCCTGTCTTTGCATCGCAACTGCGAAGGTAGCCGGATTTTCTTTTATGCTGAAACGGTTACCCCGGCCTGCACGAGCATTTTTTTGTTTGTTGGTGAATACGCTCATCAATCACCTGGAATAGTATCTTGTGTCTTTATTTGTTCTTGCGAAGGCGGAACTAACCCTGAATTCTTTTTTCTTCCCCCCCCCCCCCCCAAATGTTTTACAGCTGACTCCCACCAGGGCTTCAGCCGATCCGAGCCGGCGACGGGTGCCCAGGGCAACTGAATCATCGATTCAAGTCCACGCAGCAGTCGTTTTCTCTGCTGGTCAGAGATAACTTCTTGTGCTGACCAGTCGGCACGTGTAAAACCATTGTTTAATCTACGTTAGTTGTCACTGTTAGTTAGTAGCTAAGCCTAACGGCAAGCTTAAACTCTTATTCAAGTTGCGTCGCGTGGCGGAGAGCAACTTCATTGTAAAGTAGGTTGCGGCATTTCATTGTTGGATGTTTCTGAAGTTAGCCACCCATCGTCCAAACTCGCAAGTCACATAGAAGCTATTGGCTTGGCTTGGCTAGCGGCTAGCTATGTCGGGACGGAAATACGCTATCAAAAGCTTGTTTGATGTTTCCGAAAGAAGCCGTTTCAAGTTTCAACCACCGGTTGTCCAAACTTGCAAGCCACACTGAAGCCATCGACTTGGCTTGGCTAGTGGCTAGCTATGCTTGGGACGGAAACGCACTGTCAAAAGCTTGTTAGGTGTTTCCAAAGGCAACCGCTTCAACCACCGGTTGTCCAAACTTTCAAGCCGCGCTGAAACCATGGCTTGGCTTGACTAGCGGCTAGTTACGTTCAGGACGGAAGCACGCAGTCGAAAGCTGTCGCGGACGTTTTCCCAAATTGCGTGAAAACTTTGTTTCTTTAGCGTTATGCTCAAAACTAACCAAGTACACTACCAGATGTACCTAAAGGAAGTATACTATGCGTTAACCCGCAGTCTTATAGAAGTGAAAGCCAGATTTTTGAGCCGAAGGCAGCTGACAGTGTAGCAGGTACAGCCACACTGGAGGCATTTATCCTTGTTGGTTTTGTGAACTTCCAATAACCTTGGCATCTAGGGGTCCGATAGACCGGAAGCAAGTTTAGGCAGCTTGCTTAGCATATTCTATGTCTACACACAAAACATAGGTAGAGCAGTTATAGAGAAAAAGAGAGAGAGAGAGTTTTATATATATATATATTTTTACAGATGTTCCTTGTTAACAGAGCCAGTGACGGAGGGGGTTGCGAGCGAAAGGATACGGTTTGTGTACATATTTGTGGAGAAGGCAACATCCTCATCAACAAGGGAGTGTACGCACTGGGCTGTTGGGAGCTTGTGAGTCTCGGTGGAAAAGGCCTGCGCATAAGACCAAGCAACGGTGCGGCCTCGAAGTTCTGATGCGTTTTGTTTTTTGCCGTCCATATAGTTAGCAGTAGTGCGAGTGCTTAACATTTTATTTTGCACAGTAGTTTGTTTGTTTGTTCATCACCGGCACCATTGCTAGATAGATGGCGCACTCTTGTCTAGGGGCAGCTGTTCCGAAGCGCGTCGCGTAAGCGTTTTTACTACGACGCGCTGTCTACTCAGGTCCTTTCTAGAAATGCAAAACAGAAAAAAAAAACGAAAAAAAAAGAGAGAAGTTTTCGGCGGCTGCCTCAGGTTTGACGTGGTTTTGTAGATGTGCAATACTAAACAAGTCTTGTTTTTTTTTTTTTCGTGTTCTTGTGAAGCCCAATAAAGATGAACATGTGTCTACCTCTTTTGTGGTGTTTTCTTGGTTGGTTGTACTAAATGGAAGGCCATTAATTTTTTGCACTGTCCAATCCAGTAATTCCCTCTAAAGAGTGCTTCCCTGCAAACACGTGTGCAACGAGGGAAAGCCAACTTTGTGAAAGGATACGTTAGGGCTGAATGTAAACGGAAGTGTTGTGTCGAAGTGGTTTCACACCAAATCTCATCAGTGGCATCATTTATCAAGGGAGCACTAAGATCGATACATTGCATCATCTAGGGGAAATTGGGGAAGAAGCTGGACGTAAATCAAAATTATAGGAGTACTTAACCTAAAAATACTCCTCTGGATCGAGACTTCTGCGTCAATATGGACACCATGGAAGTGGACAGTGTTTGGTGGAGTTCACAACATGCATCCAGTAATGATTGGTTGGAATTTCTTGTTATAACTAGGCCTAAACAAAACCCTGAAATGGGAAGAACGTGTTTTGTCAACAGGAACTAGTCAAGTGTTCGTTACACACGTGCCTGTGGCCCCTGCGTCTCAAGATGTCTACTTTGATGCCGTGTAATTGCAGCAGAAGCTCACACGCATTTTTCAGGGGTTTGCGGAATAAAACTTGTGAACTGCGTACATGTGGGTTTATGAAGCAAATAAAAAATATTGGGGCTGACCTTCCACAACTAATCTGATAGGAGAATGATATACCAATGTTCTACTGCACAAGTTCATATCCACTGGGAATCCTATTAGGTGCACACGTTACATGTTGACCGCTGAAATTGCCACAGTGGAGGTTACTGGCTGTTGAGCGCAAGCATCTTCGAGAAAATAGGTACCCAAAAGACTTTTGAGTTACATTTTGCACATTAGATGCAAGGCCTGTGGTCACTGCATTTGTGATATGTGTGCTGGGTGGGTGTACGGTATGCCCCGTTGATACCCTGTTCCAAGATAGTTACAAGCTCGGCACTTCCAGTGCAATAATTAAGCGTGTCGATATACTGTGCCCCCCCCCTAAGCCTACCTAAATGATACCAAACAGCCCTCATGGAAAAAAATAACGCATACAATTGAGCCAAGAAAACATTTTACAACGAAAGAAAATTGGTTTTTGCACAAATTTTCGCACTGGTGGGATTCGAACCCAGGCTGTTCACGTCAAAAATGCACGATTCTAGCCCTAGGCTAGTGAATCCGAACGCGGGGATCTTTCGGTAGATGTTCAAAGTAATAGAAACAGTGTTCAAAAGGAACCAGAAGATGGCACTGGGTGTGTGCAGGCAGTGGCGGGCTCGCACCCACGGGAACAGAACCCCTCTGTACATATACATATCTAGTTTGCCACGTACCTACTCATGGGGGGAATCGGCCAAGGCTTGATTACAGTTGAATAGTATCTGTCAATGACATTGATCAGTAATAGCAATAGCTTCGAAAAGACCCACAGAGGGAAATGTGCCAGGGCTCTGTAAAATGGCCAAAGTTCAATCGATTGGTTTTAACCAAAAATAGCTTTCCCAGTTTTTTTTTTTTTTGTCATTCTTGCAATTTTCTTTCACTTTTTTTTTAGACACATAGAAGCTTTTCCCACTACTTTGTCCCTTTTTCTTTCTAATGGCAGATAATGTAATGATTAAACTGTCTTCTTGCTGCATTGTCACCAAACATTCGTTCACTATATTTACTGAAGCTGCTTTATAGCTTCGTTAAAAGCCAGTCTCAAATTCGCCACGCAAAACACTGAAATGGAACAAGAAACCGTCTTTTAAAAACCACTAAAGTAATCTGGACTGTACTACAGGCCTCGAAACATGAAAGGCCACAATTCCAACTTGACTCCATTACCTAATTTGGCAACTTCACATTGCTTTGCAACCCCACAAAGAACACAGACCACCCACATAAGAAAAGTGTGAACGAGAACTTTTATTGAAATGCATTGTTTGGCGGTGGTACAAGAAAACACCTTGCCATTAGTGCTTGCCTAATCACTGTGTTGTTCACAAATGAGCCAACCACGCACTCTGCACACAGTTCTGGGTGGATGATTCGCGGCCTCCTGATAAGCTGACGATCGCGCTGTTCTGCAAACGAACTCCCGCTAAGCGTCACCAGCCGACGAGGAATCCTGCACGGACTGAAGCATCTCGCCGTGGACGGCGACGCCATCTGGAAGGCAGTTTTCTCTTCCTGCGTTTTGAAAACAACACGAACCGGCCACCTGAAGTCTCGGCACATGTCTACTGAACAATTTTAGGCCACAGCTACAGCATGTTGTGCATAATCGTGATTTTTGTGCTGCCACGAAGCAGCTTTATTCCTCAGATTATGGCAGTGCCTATTCTGCGGACCAGACCGCAGAATATTGTTCAGCTTTATTCTGTGGACTGTAGCACAGTACAGTTGAGTCTTATTCATTTAAACTGACCTAAAACACACCAAACTACTTTTTTTTGCAAAAAATACTGCGCAGAATTGATTTAAGAGAACATTTTACAGCAAGAAATTCACTTCAGAAAAGAAATTACACAAAACTGCTGGGGCTCAAACCAAAGTGTTTAAGGGCCAAAACTCTTGTGCCATGAAAGCCGACGAGCGAGACTCTTTTAGCGGAAGCTTAAAGGGACCATGCAGACAAAACACAAGTTTGGTTCATTTGAAAGAGTGCCCTGTCTATAGTCACACTGATCACCCTTTTCTTCGCTCAAATAAGCTACATAACTAGGAAAAAAGGGAATGGCCATGTGACCCACTAGCTCATTCCCCGCAACAGAACCTATGATGTCATAAGCCCTGCTGTGCGATTGGCTGAGGGCGGCAAAAGCAAACACAAATAATGTACAGCTTATAAGCTTGCCAAACGAGCTATTTGCGCTTAAATGCAATGCATATTCATTTTACAGCAGTAAGAATGGTGGGGTAAGCAATTAAAAGTTACAAAAAGACACGTAAACATAGAAGTACTGATGTGCACTGCTGTTGGTACTGGGCACACATGCTTGTTTTATCTGTGCAGCTGTACGCCGCTTTAGTTGTCTTATGTGATCCTGTTTGCCAAGCATACCTCATGTTTCACGAAACGATTACTTTCTGCAGTAACAAAAGCAAGCAAGCCAGGTGCAAATACAAACAAAAAGCAACGTTGGACAACGCTCCGCGGCTGAGTATGGTAGCGCCGTCTGGGAGGAGTGACGGCAAGCAAGGCTGCAGAGCCGAATGACGCAGTGGAAGTTCGTTTGAATGTACAGACCAATGACTTCGTTCCTGATGTCATAAAAACACACGATTTGGCGGGAGAATCAAAATTTCAACCTAAATTGATTAATTTCTTAGTGAGTAAAGCATCGTTTGCATCCGGACAAGCACTGGGGGCACTATAAAACATGAAATATTTTGAATAAAACAAACTTGTTCTTTTGTCTGCATGGCCCCTTTAAAGCGGAACATGACCCTGTGGTCTGGTCCACCGAACAGGCAGTGCGCTCAATTATAGACCCCGCAACCAACCACCTTCTGAACCTGGATTTGTTTGTCACAGTAATTTAGCTCAGCCGCCAGGAAAAAGGTGACGAAACTGTATATTCCAATGTTGGGAGTCAAGCTTTCAGCAGTTCCCAACCTTTTGGGATAGCCTCCAGAACGTTACTGAGGTAGAAAAAGGGTTTGCCCTAGTGAATCTAGTGAATTCCTGTGAATATATACAGTACTATAGCCATGGGTTTCACATTAGCATATGCTAGAAGGAAATCGGCGCTAATGTCTAGGCAAACTGTGCCTCAACAAGCACGCTTTCATGCACCACAGGGGAGCGTTCTATTGTTACTTGGCATGGCTCGCCAACGAGCTCAAAAGTTGCCTGTGGCTGCGAAAACTGTAATGATGAGAATTATTTTACTAACATAAGTGTACAGCTAATAAAAGACGTCTTTGTCGGAAATTTTCAGAAGCTTCACGCAACCTGAACAAGAAAAAGAAAAAAAAAAGTTGCTCGTTTTTGACGTCGGGTGCTACAATAAGGCAAGTTACAAACCAAGCAAGCCAAGCAGGACAGGAACACACTTCGAGCTGCTATAGCGGTTCTCACGACTGCAGATGACAGCAGTGACAGATTTCCCTCTCGTATAATTACAAGTACGTACTGCCCTTCCTGTGACATTAAAAAAAAATTTTTGAAGCCTGCCATCACAGGGCGGAACACATCTCGTTCAAAGCTGCGTGGTACGCATATCTGACAAGAGCTTAGCGCATGCTAGTTAATTACACGGTAAAATGGGGGCTGCTTGTGTCAAATGAAATTTATCGTTGCAAAAGTAGCAATGGGGAAATGTTGCACGGTGTAAAACCATTCTGCAAAAGGCACTTCGGTCAACTTCAGTCAACTAGCATAGAATGAACTTAGATAGCGGAGGTCACTCATCTCTCATCACCTCTTGAAAACTGTAGTCTGGCTTCCCACAAATCCGAATGCACGTTCGCAATTTGCTAATCGCACGCACAGTTGGGACCATGCCCTCTTGACATGGCTATCACTGGTAGGCAATATATGCCTGCCAATATACATATCTGGTAGGCAAGAAATGCAGCGAGGCACTCGCAAGTCGCCATTCTAAATGGCTTGTCCTGCATGAAACACATTCTCCAATTTAGGAAGGGATGAATTGACACACTTTTGCCGTCCTAAGAAGCCTAATTGCTTCAGCAAGAATAAAATGTAAAAAAAAACGGATATTTTAGGGTGAATACACCTGGATTCCAAGCACTCACCCATCCTCTATTACTGTAAGCATGCAATGTTGTTTTTTAAGAGACTTTCGCCGAGTCACTGTGAGGACATCCATCCACGAGGGATGGTGGTGTAGGTGGCGCCCTCTGGGCGCGGTGCGGTGTGTGTGTGCGCGGGGGAACTCGGGACTCGGCGGGGAGTCCTGGTGTGGTCGAGGTCGTGGAGCGGTGGTTGTGTGTGAATAAACCCTCACAAGTGGGGGCTCGTCCGGGATGGAGCCTATAACGGACCAATTTGTGCAGTTGCTTTTGCAACAGACAAACGGATCCCCTATGGAAAGGGAGCGCGTCGCCGCGCAAGTGCGCGACGCGATAATGGCCGCCGCTGTGCCGACCGCCTCGACGGCAAGCGTAAACATGGCGGCACCCTTTGTTCGCGCCGGTATCGCCGAAGCGCGGCCAGCGACCGTGACAGCACCCGCAGCGATGCCCAAGTTCGAAGGATTCCGTGATCTGCAGTCACCGCAGGAGTTCCTGGACAAGGTCGAAAACTTCTGCGTGGCTGCGGACATACCGACGGGAGACCGCGTCCGGCGGGTGATCGCGACGGCCTTGGAGGGGAGCGCAAAGCTTTGGTACCGCTTCGCGGGACCATTTGAAAGCTGGGACGGCTTCGCCGAAGCTTTCAAGAAAGAGTTCGCGTCCATCGACGAGAAGCTTCGGCTGAAGCAGGAGCTGGACGAACGGACGCAGCACCCGCAAGAAAACCTGCGGGAGTTTATTTACGTCGTCGCCGCCTATTACGAGAGGATCGGCGAAAACGTGCCGGACTCGGAGAAAGTCGACCGAGTGCTGCGCCAAATGCACCCCGACCTACAAGATTTGGCAGCTGGGTCGACCTACAAGGACTTGAAGGAGCTAGCGGCCGCGGCTGACGGCCTGATGGAACGTGCGCGGCGCCGGCAGCAGTATCGGCCCCCGCCGCCCAAGACCAACCAGGTCGCGCGCGACCTGGCCTATACGGCCCCTGGCGTCTCCAACGTCGCTGCAATGAGCCAGCACGCCGTCTCCTTCGTGGGAGCAGGGGCGCCCGCGTGTGCGTGGCCGCTCCACCCCGCTGCCGTGCAGCCTTCGTACCACCGCGACAGGTGGCCCGCCATTCCGCCCAGCGGCGCACTGCCACAACAACCAGCAGCGGGACGACAGCAAATTGTTTGCCGGCGATGCGGTGGCGTCGGCCACATCGCACGCAACTGTGCGACGGGACGCCCACAGGACCGTGGCGTTTGCTTCCTGTGCCGCCAGCCAGGGCACTTCCAGGCACAGTGCCCGGGAAACTGGCGCCGGTAGGCACAGGCCCGGTGAGTGTCTACGGCGCCGCAATGCAAGTTGCATCTACGGCCGGAAAGAAGGAGCCAATCCTGGAGGTGCGAATCGGGAAAGGGACGTTCCGCGCGCTGCTCGACACAGGATCCAGTGTGAGCCTTCTGGGACCTCCGGCTATCAGCGCAGCGTGCTCAGCTGGAGCCAAAGGGAAGCGAGACATGCGGACACTTCGCCTGGCATCAGGTTGGTCCCAAAGCACCACTTCCATCAGGTGCCAAATGGAGTGGGACGGCGGCTGTCGCGTACAGAGATTTTTGTGCCTGCCTGATTTGTGCCAGGATGTTGTGCTGGGCCGGGACTTCTTGACGGCCACGGGCATATCCTTGCACATTGGCCTCGGAGGGTGGACCGTGGGCATGGAGCCACAGCTGGTAGTGCCGTTTGCGAAGGCTGACAAAAGGGCCACCCCTGAACCATTGGAGGGTGCCTACTGCCTCGAATGGCTGTTCGAGCACCCTTCGGACACTGTGATGACCTGCAGCACGGCGGTGCACTCGGAACAGCAGTCAGACAGCCAAGGCAGATTTGAGGCTCTGCTAGAGGAGTATGGGGCACTATTTACCAAATCTCCAGGTTGCACCAGCCTGGTCGAGCACTCCATTGACACAGGTGACAGTGCCCCTGTGCGCACGAAGCTGCGCCCAGTCAACCCCAAGAAAAAAGGCATCATGGACTCCTGCTTGGATGAAATGCTGGGTGCAGGCCTGATCAGACGCAGCAACAGCCGCTGGACAAGTGCACCGGTCCTGGTGGGCAAGAAGTCGGGGGGCTACCGCGTGGCCATAGATTACCGATCCCTGAACTCCCGAACCAAGGTCCCAGTGTACCCGATGCCACGCAGCGATTGGTTGTTGGCCCAGCTGGGTAACGCCAGATGGTTCACAAGTTTCGACCTCTCCCAAGGGTTCTTCCAGATCCCACTAAGGGAACAAGACATCGAGAAGACTGCGTTCATATGCCACAGGGGTACCTTCGAGTTCACAAGGATGCCGTTTGGTGTGGCAGGAGGGCCTGCCACATTCCAGGCCCTGATGGACGAGTGCTCGACGGCATCAACCACCAGTGCGCCATGGCCTTCCTCGACGATGTGCTGGTGTACTCTCCAACGCTGGAGGACCATTTGGTGCATGTCGGCGAGTGCCGACCAGACCCGGAAAAGGTACGCGCAGTCGCCGACTACCCACAACCTTCTAACGTCAAGCAGCTACAAGCATTCCTGGGCCTCACTGGCTACTACAGGAACTTCATTCCACAATTCTCGGTCCTCGCCAAACCATTGACCAACTTGCTGAAAAGGAAACAAAAGTGGCAGTGGACCAGCAGTGAACAGCATTCATTCACAACTCTCCGAACAGCATTGGCAACGGGTGCAGTCCTCTGTTTGCCCGACCTAAATGCCCCATTTGTTGTTGAGACAGATGCCAGCAGTGCTGGCATAGCAGCAGTGCTACTGCAGCAGCAGGATGGCATTCTCAGGCCAGTTTCATTTATCAGCAGAGGGTTGTCAGATGCCGAGTTTAACTACACAGTGCAAGAGTGGGAATGTTTGGCAGTTGTATGGGCTGTGGACAAATTCCGGCCCTACTTGGAATTCACAGCATTTGAAATCCACTGTGACCACTCATCACTGGCCTGGATGTTTTCCACTGAGCAGGCATCTCCACGGGTGCGACGCTGGGTGCTGCGCCTTCAGGGGTTCCAGTGCAAAATCAAACACCGCCGTGGAAAGGCTAACATACCAGCCGATGCTTTAAGCCGGGCACCAGTTGAAGCAAGCCCTAATGATGTTGCTGAGGGTCTGCCCGAGACCCTGTTCCCACTTCAGTTGCACTCGGATGAAGGCTCAGTCAAGTTTGCCGACAACTGCCTGGTGACTGCCATTGAAGACCTGACTGTCGTGAATAGTGCGGAGAAACTGGCACAGGAACAGCAAAAGGACCCCCTTTTGCGGGACATAGCAAGGACTGTCCAAGGTGAATGCCTGCAGGAAGATAATGCCGAAAGCCGCCGTGTGGGGGATCTGGCATCCACGTCCCGCATTGAGTCGTCAGGACTTCTAGTGCAGAGCCGTGGCGACCGTACAGTTGCCTGGTTGCCTGCTCACCTTCGCGCCTTGGTCTTGCGAATGGGCCATGACCATCCAACAAGTGCCCACGCTGGGTTCTTCAAGACACTGCGACGCATCTCTGACAAGTATGTGTGGCTGGGCATGCGTGGTGATGTGTCCAAGTATGTCCGCTCTTGTCAGGTCTGCCAGAGGACAAAGGCAATCTGCCAGAAGCCACAGGGATTTATGGCCAGCCAGTGGCCAGCAGCACCAATGGAAGAGCTAAGTGTGGATCTGATTGGTCCACTGCCTACCAGTCCACGCAGGAACAAGTACCTACTCGTCATCATTGACAAGTTTACGAAGTTTGTTGAGCTGTTCCCACTGAGAGCAGCAACCACCCAGCAGATAGCCAGCAGAATGCACAAGGTCTTTTGCAGGCATGGAGTGCCCAAAGCTATTTCCAGCGACAATGGGAAGCCCTTCGTCAGCAGACTGTGGAAGAGCTTGCTTAGGCAGTGGGGCATTGCAGAACGCCACACTGTCCCGTACAGGCCAGCGGGGCAAATGGTAGAGCGGCACAATGGCACGATTAAGCAGTCGCTACGTGCGTACTGCAAGGATCACAAGAGCTGGGACCTCCACATCCCTGAAATTGCCTTTGCCATGCGCACTGCTGTGAGCGCGGCCACTGGCTACACACCGGCTCTCCTGTGCTATGGGAGGGAGCTGAAGACCCTGTGGCAGCCAGCGGAAGAGAAGCATGATGTCGAGCCGGCCGCATCAGCCCCTCATACCTTCGCCGCAGAACTCCAGAACCACTTGGCACAGGTTTTGGCTGCTGCACAACAGCATCAACAACGCGCCTGGGACACCCAGCAACGCTATTACAACCAACGGCGCCGGGCCACTACCTTGAAAGAAGGCGACCTCGTGCTGCGCGACGTCCACATCCTCAGCGATGCTGCCAGGGGAGTCTCGTCCAAGCTCGCGCCGAGGCGTACAGGACCGTTTCGGATCCACCAGCGTCTCGGCGCGAACACGTTCAAGCTGGTCCACCCAAGCACAGGCAGAGCCTGTGGCACTGCTCACGTGGACCAGCTAATCAAGTACCACCCCCCGTGGTCAGCGGCTGCTTCACAGTTCAAGGGGGGGGCAGGCTGTGAGGACATCCATCCACGAGGGATGGTGGTGTAGGTGGCGCCCTCTGGGCGCGGTGCGGTGTGTGTGTGCGCGGGGGAACTCGGGACTCGGCGGGGAGTCGTGGTGTGGTCGAGGTCGTGGAGCGGTGGTTGTGTGTGAATAAACCCTCACATCACAAACATACAAGAGTCTAGAAGGAGCACCGGCTAGGCTGATGTACATAGATGAATGAAACGCGATCATGAAAATATGAACCAGCACACGCAAATACTGCAATTTCTTTCTATTCAAGTGAAAATGACGCGTGGCCTAATTTACAGTTACAAAGTTGGGAAATGTGGCTTTCCATGCATACCTATAGTGCGCCATTATTGGACTTCCACAAAAAGAATTTTTCAGTTTTGCTTGTTCACGTTCATATTTTCACGTTCGCATTCCCTTGGTCCGTGACTGTACAACGAAGGCAATAAGATTCAGTTGCAAGGTGCTGATACATCATATACTTAGGGTTGTTTGTTTTCGGGCAAAACCAGATTTTACCCGATTTTCAACGCCCCGAACATGTTTCCAAAGAATCGGGTTATACCTGATTTGTCCGTGAATGGACCTTTTCAAAGTAGTGACCTGCGCAACCCTGCACTGACGGTCCACAGTTCTCAACCAGTACTTGCTGGAAGTAAGTCCCAAAAACACAGCTTTCGAACTCATTTCGTATTGACATGACTCTACCGTTCGCTACCCCAGCCTGGCAAACGCTGCGCTGACATTGTTATGCCTAGCTAATAAAAGCTGTGATGCCGAGAAAGCTTTCTCCCAGCTGAAATACGTTCAACGATGGGACAAGTCTCGCATGGGGACCGACATGTTGCGCATGAAGATGATAATGTATGTAAGCAAGGATGTGCAAAAAAATCGATCACCAGCTTTCTGGGAATAAAGTTCCATTTCTTGAAGGTTATCAGTGCCCTTTACTGTGATCATTACTGATTCACTTCCAAAGAAACGCCAAATTTAGGAGAGACTATTTGTTAGAAGAGCCTGATGCCCCCCCCCGATTACCAACTTGAAACAAACAGCAAAACAGTTAGAGTTAAGAAGCTCGTGATCTCTTCTGATAAAATAAAGTGACTTTACTACTTCATACATCTGTAGAGTTAACCAGAAAAAAACAGAATCCCTAAGTGGTTTTACGAAACACCCGATTTCTCGCCTATTATGAGTTTGAAAAATAATACCCGAAAATACGAAACCCAAAAACAAACCATATGTATACTGCATTGGCAGGATGCACGCAGTGATGCTAAGACGGTTTTACAGAGACGGAGGAATATACAAGCATCTTCCAACCTTGTTCAAGATGTCGGTCCTGCAGTGAGCCTGCACCAGCATCCTGGCCACGTCGACCCTATCCTCTTCACAAGCCAGGTGCCTGCAAAGAGGTCGATGGAATTGTTCCAATGCACAGGCATTTCTACGCGGACTCAACGAGGGAACCCATCTGTCAGACTATGCATACAGGATTCAGAGTAAAGGCTCATATTTCTCGTGGCTAACCCTCCTGGTGCTTTCGGCTGTCAGTAATTGCTTGATTTATTGATTAGCTCATCATTCATTGCTTAGCGCAATGCCCAGCAATGTGCACTGCAATCATGCGTGACAGACTACAAACACTCCGGGGCTCAACCCCTAGCAATGCTGCATTTTTTTTCCCACGACCAGTAATTTTTTGTAAAAAATTAACCTAGCTCTATGCCGTGCATTCTTTTCGAAAATAAAAGTGGTTTGGTATCTTTTACATCGGTTTGGAGGTGGGGCGTGGCATATCAAACATGGCTAGCGTTTTGGATTGCGCCGGAGTGCCAGGCTTATTGTACTGATCGTGGAACGGTGCATTGCTCCATACATTCCAGTTTTAAACTATTGGCCAATCCCCCACTGCATATATGTGCTACCCTGTGGGTGTGTGCCACTTCGCTAGAATAACAGCAGCAAATAATGTTGAGTACGCACTGGCCAAGGCTTAAGCGGCAATGAAGACAAAATACAAGTTTGTTGCATTCGAAAGATTTCGTGTGTTATAGTTCCCCCAGCGCTTATGGGGAAGCAAACAATGCTTTATTCACTGGAAAATCGGTCAATTTCAGTTAAAATGTTGATTCTCCCACTGAATCATGTGTTTTCACGACGCCTGCAATGATATCGCAAGAATCGCTCTGTAGCCGATTCCGGAGTTTTGTTTACTGTTTTTCAACCAAGATGGCGCCAGCATACTGCTGCGAGCCGTTTTCTGCCTTTGCTTTGTTTTTGACCATATCTGTACCTGGCTTGTTTTTCTTCAGGCAGAAAATAATCATTTCGTGAAACATGCTGTTCGCTTGTCAAATATGGTCACGTAAGACGCCGTTCACTACCGCCAATCAGCCAGTGTTGTCTGAGACAACCCCAAAGAGCTGCAGTGCTGTGAAGCTAAAACAGGCATAGTGCACGCAGTACAACAGCAGTACGCATCGGCACTTCCATGTTTACGTCCACTTTCATAACTTCCACCATTTACCCCACCATTCTTGCTGCTATAAAAAGAATGTGCCCTTAAAGGGGCACTGACACAAAATTTTGAAGGCGAGATAACTTCGGAGATAGATTGGTGGGAACACATATACATCATCTGCAAAATATCAGCGGTGAATACAGCCTAGAACATATTTAAAATCAATTTTTAAGTGTGCGAAACGCAACCGAGCGGCCAGCAGAGGACCACGCGCAAGTGTAAATAAACAACATCCAAACACGTCACGAGTTTGTGTTTGCCGCTTCCGCACTGCCGGCTCGCCGCTCCAATCGGAGGGCCGGAGGGCGGAGCTTCTGCTCTCGAGAACGAACGACCCGATCGTTGGCGGCGGAGGCGCCGTGATTTCGTCAGCTCATCGGGCAGCTGGCCGCGACCAAAGTTCTACAGCGATTCCAGGCACTCTGTTTCTATTACTGTTTATTACCATTGGATGCGGAAACGCGCCGGAGGCACGAAAAGCCTACTGAGCAAGCCGCACGGTCGCTGTGCAGGCGGCGGCCACGGCCGCGAAGTGGCCCACGCCGGCGCAGGTAGCTCGAGTGATAGCTTGTTACCGCTGCACGAAATTGTCCCCAAGTCCCGACCATGGTGGCTTACATGAGAAAGGAGTTAATGATGCCATGGCGGGTTGCATTAAAAATTGTCATCTGCACCGCTTACGAGAGCGGCACTCGAATATCCGCCGCAGTGCTAAGCCGAACACATCTGTAGGCGGACCTGTAGGCAGACCGGCCGGCTGCTCCCAGCGCGCGTCTTGCCACCCACCGTCTCGATCGTCGCGCGTCGTTCGTTAGCCGCGAGCGGTAGCATTTGCACTCGCAGCGCCTGCGTCACATCCACGGTCGCTTTTTAATTAGGCGCCTCACGAGATCAGTACACGGGGGGGGGGGCATTCGCAGAAACTGCCGTCGATGCGGATTCGACAGTGCTACGGCGGCTCTGCTCTGTAACTGTGATATCCCTCCGACGGTCACGTGGTCAGCTTTGTTCACACAAAATCCACAAAATCCATCGTTTCGCGGCACTCGCTGAAACCGAAACTGCGACTGGCCGCATTGAAAATGCCTCTAATTAAACAACCGTCGCACGCTGAAGCAAATGAGGTTTCTACAGATTATAAGTAGGTCACTAGCTACTTATCGCAACAAAAAAAACAAGATGCAAAATTTTTGTGTCAGTGCCCCTTTAAGTTAAGCACAAACAGTTTGTTTGGCAAGCTTGTAAGCCCTGCCTGATTTGCGTTTGCTTTTGGAGGACTCAGCCAATCGCACAGCTGGGCACGTATGGCATCCTAGGTTCTGTTGCGGGAAATGAGCTAGTGGGTCGCATGGCCATTCCCTTTTTTCATAATTATATAGCTTGTTTGAAGGAAGTTTACATTAAGAATGGTGTCAGTATGATTCTAATAAGGGAATCTTTTGAATGAATCAAGCTTGTGTTTTGTCTGCATGGCCCCTTTAAAGGAGCCATGAAGAGAAAATACAACTTCGTTTAATTTGAAAGAACTAGGATTCAGTATCTCACTCAGCTCCATTAGAGCCACAAAAGATGCTTTTTATCGAAAAAAAAGCAAGAAGTATTTAAAAACTTTCAAATTTTGCGCCACAGTGACGTGTTATGAGCAAGAATGACGTCACACGGGCCAACAATAAATCATAATTTTCAGTGCGTTAACTGCACGTTAGCATTCAAGTGATGCGGTGAAATGGAACTAGATGCCCCTTTACAGACGTCCAGTCTTGTGTCGTCGCGACAGGTCAGTTAGGCGGCCGCCAATTGCACAAACAAGGTTCCGTGACGTCATAGAAAAGTTGCGGGAAATTGCCTAGGGGGTCGCGACTGCTTCACACGTTTTCTTTCATATCTCCGTTATTTGTTTGAAGATGGCGATGATATTGGTATCATTGTTATCGGGACTAAGCGGTCTTTCTAATAAACCCAACTTGTATTTTGTCTTCATGGCTCCTTTAAAGTGTCGCAATGGGGTCTTACTATGTCAACCGGCAACCACAGCTTGAAGTACATTGAGTATGATGGACGTTTTTACTAGATGATGATGTTACTCCTCAAGGTGCTACGTTAGGCCTAATGCCTCATGTTACGTAACCTTTCAAGTTTCATTTTACGACACGCCAAGCTACATCATACTCATAGTAAGTTGAGCTGTGGGCACTGGCCAATGAAAGAGCTCAAAGCACGACATTAAGCTAAACATCAGGCTGTTAGCAGCAAACTCTCGACGACCCCTCCCTCTAATGCGCGTCAGTGTTTGCGTAAGTTATGAACCGCAAAATACGGGAGGCTTCAGCCACCATCGTGCTGACTTCACAGATAAGCCAGTCGCGCTTGTGCGTAAAAAAAGTTTCAATTCCAGGTTCCCAATAGGTCCACGGGGAAAAGCAAACTGCTAGGTTGCAACGGAATACAAGCAGCAACCACTGCACAAGCAAGTTATGAACTGAAAAATACGTGAGGCTTTAATCACGGTCATGCCAGTATCACAGATGGGCCACTCGCACTTCGCATAAAAACTTTACCACCCCGCCTAAAGAAAGTTTAGAGAAGCGCGAAATCTAAAAGTGCGTTCAACCTTTGCTGAAACTGCGTCCAATCGATCGTCAAACCTTCAAACACCCAAATCGCAAACAAAGAAAAAACCCATGTGACCATTTTTCGCGAACTAAGTAAACGTATCTACGATCGACCTAAATGTACACTGATATGTGGTTTATGAGATGAAGGTATGCTATTGCACTCCACCTTTGTGAGTGATGCGTGTACTATCTTATCTAGAAGCGTTCCTTCTTTTTCGCGATGTTCAAGTAACCGTTTTGACACAACGGAAGAACAGTTTCACGCACACGCCGTGTGTGTAGAGATCTTGTCAGGGCTTTTTGGTCGACAAATCGGTCTATGAGGAAATGCACTACAGTCTACGCTCGTTA
Source organism: Haemaphysalis longicornis (assembly GCA_013339765.2). Taxonomy (NCBI): domain Eukaryota; kingdom Metazoa; phylum Arthropoda; class Arachnida; order Ixodida; family Ixodidae; genus Haemaphysalis; species Haemaphysalis longicornis. The sequence goes on along the minus strand of CM023458.1, from coordinate 65,740,613 downwards.
CAGCGGATCCGGCAACAACGGACTTTCGGTTACAACAGACCATTTCTGTTGGTTTGTCTGGTCCCCATGCATTTTAAATGGAGTCCACTCCGCTCACAACGGACCCGGCTAGAGCAGACTATCGGCTACAACAGACTAAATTTAGGCGAAAATTGTTTCGACTGAACGTTTACAGCGGACTTCCGCGGGGCCGGCACCCGATGTGCTTTTTATTTGTTTATTTTGGCAAGAAAACTATTATGTCTGGCAACATTGCTGGCAGCCGGGTCGTTGGCGCAGCCAAGCCAAGTCAGTGGCTTTTTTTTTTTTTGCGACCAGCGGCATGAGCGGCAAGGTAGCTGATTTCACTGTCGGATAAATTAAGCGTAATTAACGCTGTTGATCATGGGGAAAAAACAGGCTGACATCGCCAGAAGTACAGGCCTGTCTAAGCAGAGTGTCCGCTCTACCGTCAAGAACAAGGCCGCTGCCGATAAACGCGACTCCGGTGAGATTGAAAACAGGGCTATCAAATACTCGGAGGCGAGTCTGCCCTCGTCAGTTTTTTGATGTAATAAAAAACTCGGGTTCAGTGAAGTTTGGCTTTTATTATTCCCACGCATGCATCGTTCCCGTTCCGTTCGGTGAAAAAGGTAAGAAATGCCTCAAGTAGGGGTTGTTCCCCATCCATTGTATGCAATCTGCCGGTGCCGTTAACCGTGCGCAGTCCAACTGGTCTAACTTTCGATTTTACAGCTGTCCGTCATCAGATTATTTCATTACAGCTGTTTCAATGACCAGAATAAAATCGCTAGAAATGTGGAAGCTGCCTTGAGGGAACGTCAGGCAGCGATCCGATTTGTTTGACGAACGGTTTCGGGAAAACCTGCCTCGTCGTGAGGGGATTTAAAAGAGCCTAGCTAATGCTGATGGACACGACTGATGTTTTATAGCTGGTTTATAGTAATTGCGCCTAGTTATATTCTTGCTTTATTTGCTCAGCTCGTCATGCGTCTTTACATGCTTGACCGGATGCGCTAGGCCTTTTCGAAGTGCCGGTGCTAAGCTTTGGAAACGGTGTTTACGCGATTCTTTGCCCTTGCGCGAACACTGTGCAGGAGTGTAGAAAGAACAAAGTATGTACTATGCATGCAATATCACTCAAAAGTGCCCACTTTAGGGCTCATACCCCCCCCTCCTTCCCTCCTTGTCGGATACTGCATACTTCGGCCAGTCCGCGGCATCTTAGCCTTCAACCCAGCGTCCCACCTAATTGTGGTCGTAGCGCCAAATCCTCCCCTGGGGAGCCTGGGCGGGCAAAAGTGAGTTGTAATTGCCATAGCAACGTCACCGCCATCTTGACCTTGGTGGCGTACTAATTGTCATGGCAACACAGCGAGGAGGCGCAAAATGGGGTGGGGGGGGCTGATGCTTTCCTCCCCCCGCTTCCTCCCGCCGCTCCGCTGCCGGCCGCGCTAGCCCCGCGCCGCCCACTAGGCCTCGCCGAGACCGGCGCGCCTCCATGCAGGCGTACGTACGCAGCTGGGACAGTAAGACGGCAGCAGAAATCGCACTTCAACACTTTATTCATGTTACGAAAATACGACCGAGCACAAACGCAACGGCATAGCATAGCACACGGCATAGCATAAGTTGACATCGAACACGGTACACGTAGTTGTACAGCTCACGACACCGGCGCTATCCTTCAGATTAAATTCACGCTTTACGAACGAGTGTCTCACCTTTTGCTAACACGAAGCAAAATCACTTCTTGCTGCGCTTCCTCCCTGTGCATGGGGCATATAACCGCTCTTCTGTGGTCTTCAGAACGCTGTCACGATATTTCCGCTATGCTACGACTCGCACGCGAGCCCCGCGGCTTCTCTCGTGCACCGGCGCCGTTGTTGCTCCGGCAGCTGCAGCGACCGTTACCCCGCTGTCGCGCATGCACGCCTAAAGTCGCGCCGGGAAGAGGTAGAGTCAGGTAGACTGGGAAAAACAGTGAGAGAAGGAGGAGTGTTTTGCTTGCCCCGCGCCGCTGCGACTTGGAGCGCGTAAATCAAAGAGGAACTAGCAAAAAGTCACCTCGGACTGCTTCGGCTACAGCGGACGTTTTTTTCCAGATTCAGAGGGTCCGTTGTAACGGGCGTAGACTGTAGTTGTTTTACAGGACGCCACCGGTCCCACTAAGAAAGCTTCCGCTTTAAAATAAAAACTGTGTTGCCAGGTTCCCAAAAGGGCCAGGAGAAAAAGCGAGAAATGCAACCAAACACACGCGGCGGAGCGGCAACTCACAGCGGGGTGTTGCCGGACTTGTCGATGCGGTTGAGGTCCAGCTGGTTGCTGTAGCCGTCCAGAAAGAGGTGCACGATGGGACACCGGCCAAGAGAGGCGGCCCGGTGCAGGGGGGTGCTTCCGTACGAGTCCTGGGCGTTGATGTCTGCGTGGTGCTCCAGCAAAACCCGGGCAACCTGCACGGCAGACACCCAGAGTAGTTTTACCAGTTTTAAAATTTCAAAATTAAAGTTTTGGGGCGAAAAAATTGCGCCGGAAAGGGGACACGGATGAAGTGAGGACAGACACTTCGTCCGTGTCTCCTTTTCAGCGCAATTTTTTTGTAATAATAGAGTACCAAAGGGCCCATAATGCTACCCTTATAAAATTTTGCGCGGCTTTATGTGCTGAAGATCCGAGTGAAGGGCTCCGGATTAATTAAGACCACCCGGGGATCCTTGACAGGCGTTTATATCTAAACACGCGACTGTTTGCCTCCATCGTAAAAGTAAACGCCATGGCTGGGATCGAACCCACATCCTTGGGCTCGGCAGAACAACGCCTTAGCCAGTGCCCGTCGTTGGATTAAAAACTGTATGTGTACCCCTGCAAAGCAGTGCCTGTGTTCTCTTTCCCTACGTGCCTTAAGGCAGTCCAGTTACCAGCCCAAGGCAATGAAAGGGGTTAGAATGCCACAGTAACAAGAGAAAGGCTTAGAACGGCATTTTTTTTTAACCTACATCCTGTTCAGTGCTGTGAGTAGCCACCAGACGAATATCACACCCTTTATCAAATAAATAAGGACGGAGGCCTGTTTTGTCAAAGGAACCTTGTTATGTTGTAATTTAACTTACTCCATGTTCTGGTTCATTGAGGTTGAAGTGCAACAATGAGAATGGTAAGGGTTACCTCGTTTATAGTGGATTCGAGGTCTGAAAAATACATTTTTGTAGCAATTATTTTTGCGCAAGCCAGATTTTCGATTTTTTTTAGAGCTGATTTTTACCTCTACTGTTACAATGAATATCGGATATAATGAACTAATGTGCCGTCCCAATACTACTTTGCTATAACAAGGTTTGACCGTACTTCATTCGTTTTCCTTAATGTCCAGATTAGTTGTTTTAAGACTGCATTAAAACTGGCACTATTGTTACAGGGTCAATGCCGTCTCCATTACACCCTCAACTATTGTAGCACAACATGACGCAGCAATTTTATAGGCACTTGTTTGTGATGTATATCTGCATTGTACAGATGTTTTGTATGTTTGATATGCTGTAAGGCCAATGTTCAGCTGACTTGCAACTTTGTATTATTTTGTTGTGAAGATCCCCCCCCCCCCCCCAACTGTAATGCCCTTGCACTGTGGGTATTAGATAAATAGATAAATAAATACAGCCACCACAATTGTGCCCACATAAACTACACTGTGCACATCTTGTTTCGCTACACATGAATCGCACGAGTGGGAGAACTGCTGCTGCAAAGCCCTGCAACCCGAATAAACAAGGAAGAACATAAAATTGTAAATAAAAATAACAATGCTGGTTCACGACAGCAAACTTGCAATAAACCAAATTGTCACAGATGCCATGATGAAATGAACACCTCTCTTTCAGCTGCAATTATAAAGCCTTGTAGCACTCTCTGCCAGTCAGATTGCTACTTTCATACAAGACTCTGAAATGTTACCTCTTAAATGAATGAATGAATGAATGAATGAATGAATGAATGAATGAATGAATGAATGAAGCACTCATAACAAAGCAGATCATTCTGTAGTTGGGGGCAGGCACTGAATATCAACAGATAAGTAGGGAGCACTACTTCATTCTACAAACTCGGAGCAAAGAATCGTAAATTGAGCATGTGAAATGCCTACATCTAGGTGGCCCTTGGAGGCAGCGTAGTGCAGCGCCGTCTGTCCGGTCTCGTTGGCGACATCCACCTTGGCTCCTCGGCTCAGAAGGGCTGAGACGACTTCCAGGTGACCAACCGACGACGCGATCATCAGTGGTGTCCAGTTGGCCTGCGTATGCAAAGTTGACCGTAAGCATAAAAGATTTAAAAAAAGAGAGAGAGAAAACTTCAAGCAAAAGTGTGATGCCATGTACGCAACAGCATTGAAACATTACCCAAGCCATTGTAAAGATTTTTTTTCAGTAAACCACGAGCTGTTTCACTCCAATTTTGCACAGTGGTCAGATATTTGTGGCCCACTTTGTTTAACATTAGGACTGTTTAACATTAGGACTGGCTATTTTGAAACAGTGGGAAAACAATTTTGGCCAATCGGCGTCTTGTCTGCATTGTGAACACATGCCATGGAGCGCCAGTGCCATTTGCTTAAAAAAAAAAAAAAGAACCCTAAACACTGTACCTGACGCAAAAGTTGCAGCAAGCGCACTGTCTTTTGGCGAATACTATAGACGGGCTCAGCGTTCCACGACTTGCGTGTTGCGACACATTGCATTACGTAATGCAACTTCGTACAAAATTTGAATGCAAATTAATGGGCAGGTTCCGTGCGAAAAAATGTTGCAAAGTGGCTTAATCATATTGCAACAAACTGTGCATAGAAGAGATAATCACCCATCTAAAAACCAAAACAAGTGCATTCTAAGTATGTACAATAAACTAGAAAAGGAAACCCAAAACCAGCAGCAGTAGCAATGAAAACATTGTGAAAGTAATGTAAGTAAAAGCAAAACAAGAAGCTTTATTTCATGTGTGACTAAACACTTTCCTCTTTGCTCCATAAGGCATGACGTCACATTGAGTCAGAAAGTGGTTCACTTTGCCCAAATCTGTGTGCCACAGCGAGCACATTTCTTAAAAGGGGTACGGACACCAAAGTCGAATTCGCAAATACTAGCATGGCTGACTTGACGAAGAGGCCAAGATGACTTCCTCGCACTTATGGGGATCAAACGTTGCTTGGAACCAATTATAAACTGACATCATTGTTGCAGTTTTGAGAACTTATGCTTAGCTGCAAGTTACAAACAGCAATAGCTCATGTAGTGTGTCACTCCGCTGAAGCGGCGAACCCAGATGTCAACACGTGCACATTTTGAAAGGATATTGCACTTAATGTTTCACGTCGTTTGCCTTTTCTCCGCATAGTTTGTTTGTCATCACTCCAGTAGTTTATAAGCAGTTCAAGTCTGAAATTTTTCACAGACACAACTTGTGTCACGTTCAAAATATTCGCAGCAACACACTCTTTCCGTCACATGGAGAAATTGAAGCACAGCAGCAACTTCCATTGTCATTCTTAAGTTGTATCCGAGTATAAGAAACTGGGCTCATCTACTCTGAGACATCAAACTGTCTACTAGAAGTGCGCGACAGAAAAGCTTCCAGCTGGTTGGACTCGTAGCAAAGTATTCCGACCTTCCCCTCTCAGCAACTTGCATATTAATTGGGAACAAAAACGACCGGCCCATGCACGGCAAAAAGAACAACACAAGGTAAACATTTTGGAGCGGGCTTGCAAAGTCTTTTGTCCGCGTTTCGCTCACCAACCCCATTTCTGGGCAGTCCCAGACATCTTAAAGGGGTCGTGAAGAGAAAATGCATTTGTCTTTGCTTAATTTTGTCTGCTTGAACGACCTTCTAAGAACATAAATTCCAAATATTTTCACCATTCATTGCTTCTGGAATTTAGGAGGCGCCTTTGAAATTCTCGTTTTGAGGCGCATCGCAAGCGACCATGCGCGCATCGTCGGTCGGCAGCGCAACTAGAGAGACGTCACGTCAAGTACATTCGAGAGTTCAACGCGTTCAACGTTCTTTGTGTATATTGTTCTGCAAAGCTGCAAACCCAATATTTTAAAAATAATGCATCCTTTATTCGTTGCCAAAAAAAACAGTTTTCTGTCCACGTGAGCGGTGTCAGGACCGCTTCAGTTGTCTGGCAACCATTGCAGCAAAACTCAGACCTACTGGCTGTTTGTACAGTTTGTAGCGCTGAATCTCAAGTTTTTTGCCGAATTCTCTTCGGAATCTTACCTTCTTTGTCTGAAATGGCACAAAACCACCCAAGCAAAAAAAAAAAAAAAAAAGTGCGCTGTATGCAATTCGAACTTGCGGCCTCTATGCCAGCCCAACGTTACGGACCCTATGGATACTCTATCCACTACACTACCGGCATGAGAAGCGCGCGCGGCGAAAAACTGCAGCATAAAAGCCTCTTCGCATTTGTAACCCAGAAGTCTGTCGTGTTTTCATAAATTGTAATCAACCCAGAGCTTTGACCGCCAACTTCCTGTTGAACGCTTCTGCAGTAAGCCAAAGGGGAGCATATACAATCAACGACACAGCGTTAGTAGCATTGTTTATTGCAGGAAACAGGAAAGCAATCGTCGAACTGCGTGATGGTGGTACTCAGGGGACTCGGCGCTGTATCGCTGCTTCTCGCTAGTTATTGTTGCGCTTGATGAGTAAATGATGGATGGGTTTTAAAGGGACAGACAACCGATTTTTGTCGGGTATATATTCTCTATCCCAAATGAAAGGGCATTACTTAAAGCACCTTGACGAGAAACGGTTCTGCTGATAACACCCTAGAACATTTTAAATCGAAATTTTTAGATCTGCGAGCCTTATGTGTCCCTCCCAAAAATGATTTCTGGCAACCATGATATAGAGTAGTGCGGCAACATACTTTTGTGTGTATGCGGAATGAAAAACGATATTTAAAAACTTGTCCCCAGCCAAAAAAGTTTGAATCGCAGTCTTTCCTGTTCCGTTATGTGTTTTTTAATGCAACGGTCTATTGTGCGCGAATGCGCCATCTGTTGGGATAGACGATAGGTAGAATCTGGTGGAGGCGGGAAGTTCGATTCTCCCCGGGGGCGACGTTTTTTTTTTTTTTTACGCTGCCGTTGGCGTATTTGGAAACAGAAATCAAATATTTTGGCAGAACGAACGCCTCTGACTCGGGCATAATCGTCAAAGTTCCTTCACTGGGTCTGTTTACTGAACACTGCCGTTGATTCTGGGCATGGTGGCTCAGTTAGCCACACTGAGAGCAACCCAGCGGCGGCGGGCGGCGTGTCTTTAGAATTTTCAAAATAATGTTTAGAAATACATATACAATTTAACCTTCTATAAATACTTGTGTTAAAAGGTTTTCAATGCGTAAATAAACGTTTCAGCAGTTACAGTAGCTGCTAGGTTTGCAGGTCATGTGACAGGGACACACATTGTAGTGCCAAGTTTCGACACTACGAACCGCCACCCTTCCGATTTCAGGAAGTTTGCTGCCAAATTAAAATTATTTCCGCCGATTTGTTTAGAAATTGCTTGTGGTTACCGGGCTGTATAAAACGCTGGCTTTCATATGAGCTAGAGAACATATACGCGACAAAAATCGGTTTTTCTGTCCCTTTAAGTTCCGACTACTCGAAGTTCCTTCGATAAACGTGTTTATGTAATAAATTCTCATTTTAAGCGTATCGGTAATTTTATCTCGTCAGGGTCAGACTTTTCACGTTCGCGCAACTCACATTACGGCTACGTGAGACATGTCGTGCAAACTTGTGCAAGAATATTGGCTAGCAAAAAGACCAGTTTAGACTCTTGCGAACAGCGTAAACAGTTTAACGAATGCCCAGTTTAGATCAAAACGTGGTTACTTACCATGCCTGCGCCACTCACCCACGCAGTTGTTGACTGAAAGTTCACCATGTTGATCAGTTCGTATCAGAGATCAGACATCTCCCGTTCAGTTGCAGGGCGAGTTTCATCATGGCGCCGTGTTGTAGCTTTAATCTGACCCTTTGCAAGCCGTTCTATGCCGACATATTGTGGCAGACGAAGGGAGAACAATGATTGGCTTCTTACTGACTTACGGAAACGTCACTGCCACGAGTTGAGGAGGAAAGCTCAGTGAAACCGAAACTGCATTTGTTTTCCTATTTGCCGATATCGGGCAACGAAAAAGGTATGCATTGTTTGTTTATCAAGGTTCCACGGTTATAAGTGCACACACAACACAATTTTTTTGAAAATCTCTTCACGACCCCTTTAAATATGGCAGGACTGTTTGAGTGGGAAGGCAGAGTGAAATATAGGTGATCATGAAAGGAGGCAGGCCTTGGATGCTTTTATAGGCAAGGACAAGGCTGGCATCTCGCTCGGAGAAAAAAAAAGCACCGAATCCGCAGCCGAATCCAAAATGAATGCCATGGATGGCGCTGTAATTCATTATCGGCAGCACAATGGTCAGTCTTAATTTATACGTTATATTTTATGAGTTATCTGCGGCTCATAGAAAAAAAAAAAAACGGAACAAAACAAATTTGGTGCGATTACGCCTGCAATCATGACTGCAATTAAATTAATACAACCAAGAAACATTTGAGCCATGCACTGCCACTTGCCAGCTCTCAATCTTTCTTCTGTGGCGTCATGACATGCGGCACAATACACTTTTGGCTAAGGATATCTAATTAAAATGTGAGTGGAGGCTTGAGGCTCCATATTGATGCAGTAGCTTTTGTTTTTTAACACGAAAGTGTTTTATGCCGGGGTACAGTGTAAACCACACCGACGTCATATCCGTCACGGAAATGACCAAAAAAGTTCCATTGGCGCGGCAGCACTAGGTCTCGAGCCCACGATCAGTCTGGCCACAATGGGAGGTGTGAAACGCTCTACCAACTGAGCCATGAAGCCATGCTCGGATAGCTGTACGAATGCGCCTGATGTCCTTCCCTCTAACTTGTCCATTCAGATGGTGCTGCCGTCTAGGAGAGGTGAAGCAAAGTAGTGCGTCATGACACTAATGAGCGCCGATACTTGGCGTCTTGATAGGGAAGCACGTGGGAGCGGAAACTGCTGTGTTTACCCGTCCGCCGCTCAGCTTGTGGAATGCCGCCGCCGCGTTCCACAAGCTGAACTCGTCGCAACGCAAGCGTCTGGCGTACGCTCCACGGACCAGGACCAATGTGGTCGCACCTTTGAATAGGCGACCCGCCAGCAGGACGTTGCTCGCCAAGCACACCCACAAGACTGCTGCCGACCCGCAAATCATGCTCCTTTCGCTGTAGCGTACTGTGACTTCACCAAATGATTCACTGGCAACATGTTCAGTTTGCGGGCGCCTGGGGGTTTCCATCCGATTTACGCAATGCTCCGCCACGTGTAATCCAGTGTCTAACGTTGATGCGTCTAACGGTGCCGCACCGACGAAATATAAATAGCGATGTGCAAGTTCATATCGTTGCACAATAAACATTCAAATGCTCCTGTGAAGGCACATTTCACTTTCGTGTTTTACAGATTCTTATGAAAGAAGGATCAACCACATTTTTTTACTAATACTACCGGTGGACAAAAGCAGAATCGACAGGTAAAACAGGGAACAGGGAATATTCGCGCGGAGGCTTCGGCAGTTGTTTCTATGACGATGACACGAAAGCTGAAACGAATTGTGAAAAATCACCTGTGTTTCGTGAGGTGATATGTGAACGACGGCTTTCTAATGAATTGCACGTGGAGCGTTCACAAATAGCAAAACTATAAAAAGCATAAGCGTTACCTGGTCGACACAGTCGACGGGCGATCCTTGCTGAAGGAGAAAGTTGACGATGTCATTGTGCTTGCCCGATATCGCCCAGTGCAGCGGAATACGCCCTGCCTGTAACAAAACCAAAAACTAACAATAATACTCCCGGACGTAAGAACAAAAGCGGTTCCAGTAAGCAAAGGCTGAATTTGTGCTCTGTCACCCTAAGAACACCGGGTTCCCGTGAGCGTCATCGCTGCTACCTTTCCGATGAATTTCGTTATGCGGCCCAGAGACGCTTAGTATACACTTACGAGGTCTTTCCTTGTGAGTAACGTGGGGTCGGAACACAGCTGCTGCTTCAGTGCTTCGAATTTCCCGTCGTACGCCAAGCTGCATATCCAGCTGTCCGACATGTTTGAATGGGTGAGCGCATAAGCTGGCACGACCGCAAAACTTTTCCAAAGTATTAAAAAAAAATACTATATTTTGAATAATAAACTTCTAAAATAAATTTTTCTGTAGTGAAGTTTATTATTTTGAGTTTAAAAAGGACAATTATTGGTTAGTTTATGTGCTCTTGTCCTAGCTTCATCGAGTTTTGAAATTTGGACCTCGCTTTGATCGGTCGGCTTCGGTGAGTTCTCCGGCGTTTTGATGTTTCTCGATGTTTTGAGCGGCAGTGAACTCATCCGAACATTTCACTTCGTAATTCTACGACAAATACGCCATGCGAGTGTGCTATACAATGCTGCCAAATCGGAAAGCCTTCGGCGTAGCGGATTGCTGCCGGCGTGACTTGCCGAAAGCGTAGCCCTGATTGACTGCCTCATCGGCTGCAAGTAACGACCGACTCATTAATAAACAGCACAATTTCTTGTACACCCTGGTACAGGATTACGTCGGTAAGAGTGCGGGATCAGAGCTTCTTTGCCGCTTACGTCGGTAACCACGTTATCTGGGCAACGCGGTCAAACGTTGCACTGCATACAAGGTGTGCTGTGTTGTGTTTCAAGGCGACCTCGCATACCGATCGGCAACTGCTCTGATTGTACACCGAGACACGCGTTTAAATTTTGAGGATGAAAGCAGGGGATTGAGTGGAGGAATAGTACGACTTTTTCCTCCTAATAGTTCGTGTCAATATCGGGTATGGAGCATTAACGCGCTCTGTGAAGACTACCATGACTGGCACAACGCTTTCATCCGTTCCGGATCAAAAACAGCATGCTATCGTATGCGACAAAAGTGCCGTATTCGTCGTCGCTTCGTAGAGCGAGTTGTCGGTGGAAAAAAAATTGTCATGAATGGATAGGCATGGACAGCGCAACGTACCGCATTGGTTTCTGCTGATGGGTGCGTCGAAGAACAATTTATGTCTGTGCCGCCGCAACAGTGGCTTACCTTGCGGTGGCAAAACAGGCTCTATGCCCGCGCGTACAACCCGAATTTTTTACTGCCCGTACCCCATGAGAAGCATGCCTGATTTTGACGCACATTGAAGTCGCCAGGTGGTCTAACTTCATTACTAGACTGAATTCCCATACCCCTCTGAAAAGCAAGCCTGTCTTCGACGCACATCGATGTCGTGATGTAGTTTAAGTTCATTCGTACACAAGGGCACTTCACGGCCCGATGCAACTTCGGTGCAAACGGCAAAATTGGGCCGTGTTTGTCGGTTTTGTGGCTGATTCGTCGTCTCTTTGCGACTTTCAGGAATCGAGCAGTGATGTCCCAAGACGCAGCAACAGATGGCGGCCGCATCGTCAAGATGGAGGTGGACTGTACCTCCGATTGCGATGAGAAAATTCCCCTTTGTGAGAAGCTCGCCAAGGTAATGCGTATCTCGCCTTCCACGTGCCTGTACTTGTGTATATTGGTTGTTCATCATTGCTTGTGATATTGTGTTCCAAGATATGCACAAGCGTGGAACTTTCGGTGCAGTGCATAACGTTCATTACATGTGTTGTGGCGCGCCGCACAACTTGCCACAGTGGCTATGGCATTGTGCTGCTGAGCTCAAGGATGCGGGTTCGATACCCAGCTGCCCCAGCCACATTTATAATGGAGGCGAACACAGAAAACGCCTGTGTGTTCGATGTATTTCGGCGCACATTAAAGATCCCCAGGTGGTCAAAGTTTATCTGGAGTCCTCCACTATGGTGCGCCTCATAACCTGTGTAGTTCCGGTGCGTTAAACCCCATAATCAATCAAATCAATCGCGGGTGTGCCCCACCTTTAAACCAAGCTAAAGTATATACTAAGCAAAACTTACTTGCAAAAAGGATGTGCAGAATTGAGCCACGTGAACATTTTACAGCTGAAAAGAAATAATAATAAAAACGGTGGGTCCCGCAAAAATTTTGCACTACTACTGGGGCTCGAACTCAGGTTCACGCCAAAACCTGCAATTTACCCCTAGGTTACCGAGGCTGAGCAGTGGGATTGTTTTAGCAGTTGTGTTCAAAAACAATAAAGAGAGTGTTCAAAACTAACTAGTAGATGGTGCTGGTAAAGCCCTTCCATCAAGTTCACGGCCGCTTTTTTAAATAGCGCCTTCCTTTGAAGAGAGCCGCTGCCTAGTTTTGCTTCTGCTGGATTCCAGTGCACCATCTTCTGCGCCAATTTGCGCAAACTGAGGTATCCTGCCGCTTCGGAAAACCTGTTCCCTTCTGTCTTTAGTTTTTGGCGAGAACTGTCACGGGCGGTAAATACGTGCGCGCTTATGCGCACTTTCTGAACTTTCTTTGGCTGTCGATGGTGCCTTTCTGCACTGCTAAGTAACAGTGTGCATATCGGTGCACTGCACCACAATGAGGCAATTGAGTAACAAGTGATGGAGGTTGAGTTTTGCTGTCAAAAGTATCATGGTGGCACTTCTGCTTCAGTAGCTTCAAGGAAACGAGCGAGGAAATGCAGCGGATGAAAGCACCATGGGAGGAGGTTGGACACACCGCATTTTCGCGTGTATAACCCGCACCAAAAATGCGAAAATTTCAGTTGCAAAGTGGGGGTGCGGATAATACGCAGGGCTTTAGTGCAGCTTCAGGGCAATTCGTGTTGTGCCGTGAAGCTCCTACGCAGTAACACTGACTAAACCCTCCGTGGCAGTGATTGCGCAAAACATACGAGGACAAGGAACAAAAAAACAAAGACGAGGGCACTCTAGCAACTAAATTTTATTAGTGAATTGCAACTTTCGCCTTGCAGTGAGTGTATTCTACTTGCTAAATATACCCTTTTTCTGTCTACATAGTATGGGACGTGTTGCTTGAGCGGTAGCTTTGGTGCAGCCTTTCCTGTATCCAAATGTGCGGGCAATAAGCGAGGATTTTTTTTTCTTTTCCGGCGAGCTGGAAGTGGGGCTGCGGATTATCTGCAGGGGCAAGTTATACGTGTGAAAATATGGTACAAACAGGCAACGATAGCGCTGTTGCGGAGTTGGCGGTGGAAATGCTGACATCGGTTTCCATAGCTCAAAGAAAAGGAGAGGGTGAGGGCTGGTTGGCGCTACTTAACCTGGGTGGTGGACGGGAGCAGTATGGTGGGGCTTTAGCGCTGGGTGTGTACGTGAAGTTGCGGGCTTGTACCCCACAGGGGAATGGAATCTCGCTCATCGGTACTGTTTTGTCCTTTCCAGGAGGGAAAACTGAAGGAGGCACTCGACATATTGCTGGCTTTGGAGAAGCAAGCAAGGACGGTTGGTGTCGCTTTCTTCTGTTCTCTTTGTTCTGAAAGTGGGCGGGATGGTGGGGGGCAGTATTGTGTACCTTTTCGAAAAGCAAGGAGGGTGTGCTAAAGTATATTTTGTATTCGAGAGAAAGGTGGGGGGATGGTCGAAATTGATGGCAAGGGAAAGCGCTCTGACCTAATCGTAATACTTGACTTGCCCTTGTAACTTTCGGTTTTGCCTGTCGGAAGGGACGTGATGTTGCGCTTGTGCACTGTGATCAATACTGAAAAAGTTGGGTTCGTCAAGTGGCCTACTAATTTACAGGGCCTCAATAATTTTGTTCCATAAAAGCTCTTCAAATTTTTTTTTTTTTTGCATGCATTTCCCACTGATGCGTAAACATACTCTCTGCCTAAAGACAAAGCTTGAGCAGATTCCCCGTGTTGTAAATTTTAATCGGTTTTCTTGTGGGGCAGTGTGTTTTAGTCCTGTTTCCAATTTTCATGGAAAAATTGTTACATAGGAAGAGGGGGGAACAGCACATCTACTGGTGTTGATTGCAGTTGATTGTAAGAGGGACAAGTTCTTCAGGATCTTTGGTGTTCTCTTGCCTTTGAAGCAGTCTCTTGCAGTCTCGTGCAAAAGTCTCTTGCCTTTGAAGCACAAAGCTCCCTAGCGCGAGGCGTAAACGAGTGTCCCGGTGTTTTTTTTAGTACGGTTCATTCTAGCGCAAGGCATTAACAAGTTTCCCAGTGTTTTAGTACCGTGACTACATGAAACGACAGTTACGACGATGACATGAGATGCCGACAGCCGAGCCCTAGGGGCTAACCTTAAAAGCACGGCACAGGAATGTCACTAGCACTCGTGTCATCCCCTCTCGTCCTGTGCTTTTTTTTTTGTGTGTGTGTGTGTGTGTGTGTGTGTGTGTGTGTGTGTGTGCGCGCGTGCATGTGCGTGCACTGGCCATCATTACTTTAAAGGGATCTCAAGCAGACAGCCTTTGACAAAAGTTAAGGCGTATGTTTCCTTCTTCCAAGTCTGTCTCTGTGTGAGCTTCAAGCAAAACAAGTGTTAACCGGAACGTTGCCCACGCGCGCTCTCTCTCTCTTCTCGCATCGCAGGGTGGCGACACGCACTCGACGTCGCGCGTCCTGGTGGCCATTGTGCGGCTGTGCTTCGAGGCCAAGGACTGGAGCGCGCTGTCGGAGCAGGTGCTGGGCTGAGCAAGCGGCGCAGCCAGATGAAGCAGGCCGTGGCCAAGATGGTGCAGGAGTGCCTCACCTACATCGACCAGATGCCCGGCAAGGAGCTGCAGCTGCGCTTCATCGACACCCTGCGCACCGTCACTGCCGGAAAGGTGGGGGGCGGAGGCGATGATGAGAGGCAGAGACACCGGGGTTCTTACGCGGGCATGCGTGGCTGGGGGGCGATGGCAGACAATGTTGAAAGACAGGCACTGGCTTGTGCGAGTCCCACTATAAGCTACACTCTGTTTAGATAGCTGACAGGAATCGTCTTTACTGGTGAAACCATGCTAGAACCAGTGGACCACTAGGATAATGCGGAGAGTTTCATACATACGTATATGCAGTGGAATCTCGATACGATTCTGGGTGATACGAATTTCGGGATGATACGAATTTTTGAGAACTCCTGGCGAAATGGTATTGTTTGCAATGGTAAAAATTTCGGCTGTTACGAACGGATCTGCGTGGCCCGGCGCATGATACGAACGAGGCGGCGAGGCGCCCTACTGCCGAGCGAGCAAGTGATGGCGACGTAAAAGCTTCCCTCTTTGTCCCTCTTTCTCCAGGAACGGCCGGGCTGTTGTTTTCTGCTTGCGAAAACACGCCGTGCACGCCACACGTGCGCTGACGTCGCCGCGGTACCATCCGCACGCTGCGCAGCGTGCGGGGGGTTGGTTAGGGCGAGGACTTTGTTGCATAGGCTTCTAGGGCTAGCTGACGGGGAATTGGGAACATTTCATTGTGGCGAGGTTCGACCGCGGGGTACGTCATTAGAGCAGTGCAGCAGCTCTTAGCCGCTTCCTTTCTGTCGCAGCAATAAATGCATTCGATAGCCAGTTTAGAAAAAAGCCACAAAGCAAAGCACAAACAAAAGACGTATCTGCTGCGACGAGCAAATCACTCAGTGCCGCTCCATGCCTTGGTAACTATAACTTTGGTGAAGGAAAGAGTCAAATGGTTTATCAGAAGTGTTGCAGGGTCCCTTTAAGTGACGCCCTTTCATTTTGGACACAGAGCATGCACCCTATGTTCTTCGGCTGCGTTTTTGCATGAAGTATGAACTCTAACACCTCCGTTGCGACACTGACGTATCCGTTCCCTCCCTGCCCGTCCAATTACTGCAGATCTACGTGGAGGTGGAGCGTGCGCGGCTGACACACAAGCTGGCCCAGATGAAGGAGGCGGAGGGGGATGTGGCGGAGGCGGCCTCCCTCATGCAGGAGCTGCAGGTGGAGACCTTCGGCTCGATGGAGAAGCGCGAGAAGGTGGAGCTGATCCTGGAGCAGATGCGGCTCTGCCTGGCCCGCAACGACCACGTGCGCACGCAGATCATCAGCAAGAAGATCGCGCCCAAGTTCTTCGACGACCCCGCCCAGCAGGACCTCAAGCTGCGCTACTACCGCCTCATGATTGAGCTGGACCAGCACGAGGGCTCGTACCTGGCCATCTGCCGCCACTACTCGGCCCTCTACCGCACCGACTCCGTCCAGGAGGACCCCAAGCAGCGGCAGGAGGTGGGGCAGTACAATACTAAGCGATGCCAATCTCACGCCAAGCGTTTTCTTTTTTGTTTTTTGTAAATCCGTTCCCAAGCCAAGGAAAATCCAACCTAAGCCAATCTTAGGCCAAGAGTATCTTTTTTTTTTTTGTAAATCCGTTTCAAGCCAAAGAAAATCCAACCCAAACTAATCTTAGGCCAAGCATTTTTGTAAATCCGTTCCAAGCCAAGGAATATCCAACCCAAGTTGTAGGCCAAGTGTGTTTTTTTTTTTTTTTTTTTTTTTTTTTTGCAAATCCGTTTTCAGCCACGGAAAATCCAACCCAAGCCAATCTTAGGCCAAGCGTCTAATTTGCGTTCCCGTTGCCTTTTAATTGCAGTTGCAATTGCAGGGCTGTGCAATCTTCAGCCAAGCCAAAGCCAAGGCAGTCTTGAGCAAGACTTTTTTTTAAATGACTAACTGCACTCTCACTCACCTTTTGTGCTGTGGGGTAGTTACAGTGGCATGGTTTCACAATTTTAAGTCAGACCAATCCATTCCAGGAGAAGCCAGTCTTACGCCACGCCATTTTTCTTTTAATGAAAATTGAAAGGGAGAGGCAATTGTTTGCCGATATATTAGAGGCGTCTTCACCTGTAGTGTAAGGGGTGGTACGAAATGTTGTTACAAGGCAGGGGTGGTTGAAAACTATTGTCGCAAAGTTGTAGCATAATAGAAGAGAGGTGTGTCATCCGGTGCTGGTAGGGGGTCCATTTGCGATGAAAATTTCTGGTGAACTAGTATGGTGAGCAGCACAGTGGTCACTTCCACAGGTTTTGACTGTTACAACCTATTTTTATTTATTGCTATAGGTAGTCTTATTAACTCAGTTTTGTAACATAAAGCGTTATAAAATATCTTACATAAATCCAGTGTTTAAAATAAAACCCAGTGGTCAAAGAAATTATAGGTGGCACTGGCTTCAACACGAGTTCACTGGGGAACTCTTGTACTCCATACAATATTCTCCTCTCAAAAAGGAACCATGTACTTTCCGTTAGTTGGAGAAAGAGGCAAATGCACCAACCAAGGGTGTTTATTGCAAGCGGTGCCAACGTTTTGGAGCCTCCTCGGCTCTTTGGTTGGTGCATTTGCCTCTTCCTCAAGTTTAACCCAACCAGACAGAGTTTGTCGCAGATGTTCGCATTCAAGTTTCCACTAGTTTGCTTCCCGCACGACGCACTTCTATTTTTTTGGTACACTGTAGGGAATCAAGCGGATGTGCAGCTAATTTTTTCGCCTCTTTTTTTGTCACGCTTAAAGGGAAGCTGAAGCGCTTTCCAAAAAAATTGAGTTAGAGGCACGTTTATATAGTTTCTTGCGCGCTGAATCCGAATATCACATTGAATTTTATCACACATGAGTCCAAGCAGCATTTATTTTGCAAAACGCGCAGTCCCGTTTGAAAGACGCGCGCTTTTCGTCTTTCGACGCCCCTGATTGGTTGCGCTTGTCATGACGTCAAAGGAGGACACCCTTCGGCCGCGGGAGTTCTCGGAAGCATTGGGAACGATCGCACGGCAGCGGCGCTTGCCTTTTTGGCAATTTAGCTTGCAGTTTATTGTTCGCACATGACTGCAAGTTTAGTTTTATAACTTCCCCTGCTGTTGGTTCAATTATCTTGGAGCTTAAATTTGCTTTACACGACCGAGAACCCCAAAAGCAGTGACTGTGGTGTCGGCTAGAGGGTTCCGTAAAAATATTTATGAATTAGGCAACCAGCTTAGGGGGTTTCTATTCCTTATGTTAATATTAGGTACTGCCTGAACTGCTTGTTACTATATACGAAACCATTTATGCCGAAGATTAGGCGGCGTTTTATAAACAATCTACCAGCGAAAAGCACGTACGTGCACTGCGCGAAAAAATAGCGTTCATCGCGCTGTAAACGTATATCCGAGACATATGTTGCCGGTACACACATAAACCAACAAGCGGACTCTGCTTCCGAATTTCCTTTGTTCGTTGTCGCCCACCCCAGCCCCGTTACTCATCCCCATACACAGACCCACATGCGTGCGCGCGCGCCATTTGGGCAGCGGCGCTAAGGCGCCTCCGCGATCGCTAGCTGCACTTAGATGAGTGGCGTCTTACTGCTTGAAGTTGCATTTATTCTGAAAACATTGTAGCATACTGGTGCCTCCACAGCATTATCGGATTGGGTTTTTGAACACTGTTCTCAGCCCATAGGGAAGGAAAACCAACGCGTTTAACGAAACAGGTATTTCCTGAACAAATGTGACTGGTTCTGGAATTGAACGAAACAGAAACATCACAGGCCAAAGTACAGCAGTATTCACCATCCTTCCTAAATCTACCATCTAATTTGAACATTCACGTCCGTCGCATAAAAAAGAAAAGAAGAAATAAGAAAAATGCACTGGAGTGTTTTACAAAGTATCTAACGTAGTGTAGCATATTCTCCGTCATCAAGCACAGCCATCTCGGTTGTCGCTTCCATGTGTTATCAAACTTCCAGGCGTGGCATTATCCTGCTTAGGAATACGGCATGGTAACGTACGCCTCGTTTGGCGTTCGTGCATACTTTTTGAACACGAAAGTTGTGCAAATAAGTGCTATCAATCACAACAACAACAAGTATCATTCACAATGCAACACGGCGAAAAGAGCATGGCAGAGGCGGCCGATCCGGCCGGACGTCCAGGTATGACGTTTTTCAGCCGGTTTTCGCCCGCGCTCTTCGGTCTTCCGGCATCGCGCGGTGAGATGGGGGCGGGGCATCGGGCCACTTTTGTTTGCGCATTGCGCCGCTTCTACCGCATGTATTGCGAAAATATTTCGTACACGGGAACTATTCAGTGTGTACTTGCTGCTAGTCAACTTTTCTTCTAATTCTAAAACCGCTTCACCTTCCCTTTAACGATGCCAGGCGCTGCGCAACATGTTGCTGTACCTGATGCTGGCTCCCCATGACAACGAGCAGCACGACCTCATCCACCGCGCCAAGTCGGACAAGAACCTCGACGAGCTGCCCGAGTACAAGTGAGCGCGACCTCATTCGACTGTTGTCGTTGTTAAAGCGGCACACTGGTCATAGAAACTTTCTTTTTGCTTTCCAATGAAGTATCACGAAACGTCAAGGGCTTGTTCAGTTTTTGAAGCTGATTTCAAATATCCAATTAGTTTTGACGCGATGTAATTATTCTCCAAGTTCATTAAAAGTCTTCCTTGATTGTTCTTGAGAACACTTCGGAAAAAACTACAGTTGAACCTCGATATAACGAAGTCGTACTTGCGGGCGAAAATTTCGTTAAATCGAAAATTTCGTAAACTCAAGGTTTTGATTTTACAGTTAATTTATCCAGTTATTGAGGTTTCAAAACCTCGCGCATCGCTCAGAAACAACCTCTCCACTTAAAGCGAAATTTGTACTAAAACTGGCCGCGAAAATTTTGTGAGTTAAGAGCTTCAACACTTAGGCAATGGAATTAGGATACCCGACAGTAGTTCGTGTCGTCGTAAAACCGGTGCTTTTTCCGCAACGCCTCATTAAATATGATTGCAGACTAGGTTTGTCTGTTTTTCTTTTTTTCATTTCAGTTACTACTAAACGCCGCTGTTAGTCAATTGAACCCGCATCCATGCCCCGTGAACTTCACCCCGGCGAGGTGCTGGTTCGAAGTTACGCCTCTTTTCGTCCGTTCAGTGGTAGGCTTAGGCGCGGCATTGAGGGGTGCGGCGGGCCAACAGCGGAAGAAGCTTTCGAAAGACTTTTTTTCATGCACAAAGGCTCTGCAGTATGGGCGCGTAATGCAACCACGACACTCGAGATAAAGCCATGATTGAGAGTTGAGCGGAGTACACACGGACCGCTTCACTTTGTGGAGCAGCGCTTACGTGCTCCCGCAAAAGCGGAAAGCTTACATTAAATATCTTCTGGCCAAATTTGATTAAGCAATTACTTTTATGCCCGCTGAGCCCTAAAGAAACCGATTTCTCCGCATCGCAGCTGTCTAATGAACACATTTTGACCACATTCGGAGAGCAATTTATTGCCACCAGCATCGATGTTCAAGCCGTAGTGAAGAAGTCCGTAAGCAGTGCATGGCGTTTCTTGACCAGGGTGGGCTTTACGTGACGCTCGTATGCTGACAGCGCTAACAAGGCTTGCTCTTAACATTCGCGTGCGCCCTGCGTGCCTCCGCAGAACGTCGATGGCATCCATCACTTCGGTAGGCCTTCAGTTTCACCTACACTTCCTCAGGCTCTAGTTCGGAACACTTCTTTTTCTTGGAGTGCTCATGCTGCTTATAAGACTCATCTAATGATGGACGAACAAAATATTAATGTGGCTTATCCGCGAGCACACCTAGAGCAGCAGCACTGCAGCACTGAGCAAGGACGCGTAGAAAAAAACACTTGAAGTAGGCTTCGGCAGCCTAAGCATAGAGGGCGCTGGCGTAGGCAACGATGGAGACGTCAAAATGGTGGCCGCACTATTGAACCGTCCATGACCGCTAGCGGTTTTTGAGCAGCTTTCATCGCTTTTAATTGTTGTCAACCGCATAATTCACCGCCTTTCTTTCATTTTAGCCTGTTAAGAGTTAATGTGAGTACTGAATGTTTTCAATGTAGGCTCTGAGAGGCAAAATAAAAGGTGCCTCGACCAGAATTTCGTTCTTCCTTTCTTGCCAATGACTTCGTTAAATCGAAAGCGCCGCATGAAATTACTTCGTAAAATCGAGATAAAATACATGGATTTAGCAAAATTTTGATAGAAAACTTTAAAAAATTCGTTATATCGCGAATTTCGTTAAATCGAGTTCGTTAAATCGAGGTTCGTTATATCGAGGTTCAACTGTATTCAACAAAAAATTACCAGCAAGGCATGAATACATATTACAAGTTGTAGATATTGAAATATGGGAAGCAGTTCTTTTGTTTTGCAATCACATACACGTTTACATCAATTCAAACTTCTAAGTTTGAACTACTACTGCTAACCAATTAAAAATAATGCTGATTAAATAACTACTGAAACACAAAATGCAAAATCTGCTTCCCGTACCGCATGGTTTAAACATTCAGCTTCACAGTGCAGAAGAAATGATCTTCCTAGCTGCACTACATGCTGGAATGTACCTCTTGAGAATTTTCTATCACTGCAATACCACTCGTGGCAAAGAAATGCGAAATTATTGAAAAATTGTAATTTTTTTGTTGGAATCGCACCTCTCTTTAGCTTTTATAAGTACCTGGTACTGTTCCAAGTACAGAAGTTTCGGAAGAAAAAGTCTGCAAATCAAAACAAAAGTGATACCTAAAGAAGTGCTTTTTTCGGGCAATTTTTCGGTCCGAAAGATCCATGTGCCCCCTTAAAATGCAAACAGCGAGTTCCCCTACCATCAGTGCATGATGCATCCAGGATGATCCAAGCGCGTCATGAGGGGCACAAGTTCTGCTGCAGAGCTGTCAGAAGCGGGTTTACGGTTTATGAAATGCGCAGTCGTTGCCGGAATTTCCTAGGCCACGGTAAAATCTTGTAGGCCAAGGAACCTGGAACAGTACCTTATCTCTTCAATGCAGCTGAAATACAGTAGACCACGTTAAGACAAACTCAAAGGGAGCAAAAATTTGTTTGTATTATCAGAAATTAATCTCAAGCAGAGGTTTTTGGCATTTATCAGAAATTGATCTCAAGCAGAGGTTTTTGGCATTGTGCATGTTACATGAGAGCAAACGGGTTGTTCGTCTTAACCGAGTTCATCTTAACCAGAGTCGGCTGTATGTGTGTCATCGGGGGGAGGCATATCTACTGCTACAGTGACTGGCAGATCTACTGCCAGTCACTGTCAAAAATTCCTAGGCCGCATTAAAATCTTGTAGGCCGAGGAACCCAGAAGAGCACCTTAGCTCTCTACTGCAACCGAAATGTACCAAGTAACAAATAAAAACGGGTATGCCAGCTTTCTGTGCAGAATGATCCTGTTGCATTCGATGGATAGGCTTTCACTTTGACTTACCTGGTCCAGCAACTTTTGGCAAAGACTGTACCTGCCACATGCGCATTGACGCGAGCTGCGACTGGGTCACTGAGGGTCGTGGGCTCCCCTCGCAGGGAGCTGCTCAAGCTGTTCATCACGCCCGAGCTCATTGACTGGCGGAGCATGTGCAAGGCGTACGAGCAGACGCTGCGGAAGTCGCCGGGGACCATCTTTGCCGTGGGCGACGAGATGGGCGACCGCCACTGGAACGACTTCAAGAGCCGGGTCGTGGAGCACGTGAGTTCTCTCTCTCTCTCTCTACCTCCCTCCCTCCCCCGCCTGCTGCTCTGAAAGGGGGGATGAAGACAAAATACAAGTTTGGTTTCTTTGTCCCGATAACAATGGCACCAATTTTATTGAAAACTTCGAACAAGTAAGCTAGACATTGAAGAGCACATATGAAGCGGTGGCAACTCCCCACCCATTGGTGACGCCAGTGGCAAGGATTCATTTTGAATGCCCACTTCAAACACCGGTTTAATGAGCTGTAAAATTAGTTCCAAGCGCTGCATCAAGAAACAGATTCTCTTATTGCACTCACCAGGGCTCATAGTATTGGAAAATATAAAGATTACAGTTCTATGACTAACACTGCTTTGTATATTGTTCCTCCAAAAATGACTAATTTATCCCTCATTATCTTGGGAACTAATTGACCAACTGATAAAATAATGGCATATTTGAAATGAGTGGGGAAAAAGCAACAAGACTGGCAAGTTTTACAGAGTTTACTTATAAATTAAAAGAAATTGTTCTAAGAGCCATGTCCCCCCTAAACCCCACAAACAATCAATCAATCAATCACTGTTCGTATAACTTGTCGTAACTCTGTCGCGTTTCCCAGTCGCCAATCACGACGGTTACATGTCCGGCTTTTTGTCCGCTGAGCACAACTGCTTGGGATTGCCCTCACAGGGTGTGGAAATGGTCTTCTTATCTTCCAGAATATCCGAGTCATGTCGCAGTACTACACACGCATCACGTTGCAGCGCATGTCCGAACTGCTCGATCTGTCCGAGAAGGTGAGTTTTTCCCGGCTTGCGGAGTCATTGAAGTGATTGCAACACTGTGGCAGCACATTTACAAAGTTGGCCACTTTTCGATTTATTTTCTTTTCTTGAGCGAAAGCTTGCTTAGTGGGACCGACGTCCTTCTGCCACAAACTGATGCATTTCCCCAGTAGACCTGTTGGTCAACCAAAAAGCTCTGATAAGATCTCTGCACAAGCGGCGCTTGTGTGAAATCGGGCTTCCATTGTGTCGAAACGGTTACCTAAACATTGCGAAAAAGGAGGAGCACTTCTAGATAAGACAGTACACGCATCGATCACAAAGTAGGAGTACAATAGTATACCTTCATCCCATAAACCACACATCGGTGTACATTTAGATCGTTTCTGGATGTAGTTACGTAGTGCGCGAAAGGTTTTCGCATGGGTTTGTTCTTTGTTTGCAATTTGGGTCTTTGAAGGCTTGGCGATCGATTGGAGCACACTATTCTCTAATGTCAGCAACCGCCTCGAACAGGTGGCAGCTTCAGCGGTGCGATGTGCGCGCAGGTGGCGCGGGTGCAGAATGCCCTTTCCCCAACAGCGGTGGCCCTACCAGCAGCTTTTGTACCTGCATGAAACTGCGGCCAGAGTTTCATAACCAGAAAAGCATTGAAGGAATCTGTACCTAGTGTACCTAGTGTCTGTACTGTACCTGGTACGAAGTGCGCTAAGCCTCGCACTAGGTATGTACCAACTTGCCGAACATCACGTTTTATTGCGGTATCATGAATTTCTGAGCCGTGCTGTGGTCTGTGGCCCGCAGGCGACAGGAGGACCTCCTGTCAGAGCTGGTGGTGGCGGGCCGGGTGTGGGCCAAGACGGACCGCCTGGCCGGCGTGGTGAGCTTCAGCCGGCACAAGGAGCCCAACCAGGTGCTCAACGAGTGGTCGCACAGCCTCAACAGCCTCATGGCGCTGCTCAGCAAGACCAGCCACCTCATCTCCAAGGAGGAGATGGTCCACCGCCACCTGCACGCGCAGACCCCCCCGCCGCCCAGCGCCGCCTCCGCTACGGCCATGGAGACCTGAGGCCGCCTCCTCTCCCACTCCTCCTGTACATAGAGCAACGGTGCCGACGGAGAAAGAAAGAAATGGCGTGCCTCTCATCTCTTGTCACTTCCCCCCCGTGCCTGTCTGTTTTTTGGCTAATAAAGCGAAAGGAAAAACCTGCCATTCGGTTGCAAGTGGCTCATAAAAGTTGGCCCATTCTTCGGGGGTAGCCCATATTTCTTGGCTCTTGCCATACTGGTACGTAGGTAAAAAACTTTTGTATTAACCGCTGAAGTGGGAGTGGTTCTCTAGTGCGGGAATCCATGCCTGAGCAGAAAGACTTTGCTCTGGATGCCAGGAGTTGCTGGACGTCCAGATGGGCGTTGGTCACCACGTTCTCCCACAGCTCAGGAGTGGGGCGAGGGTATTGGAGAGGTGGAAAAATGATGTTGTGCTCGCACTGTATATAATACGAGGTAGAGTAGCGAATTGGTAACAACTGGCATTCAGCAGAGTATTGACTTGGAAACATACAATACAGACAAACTGTGGGATGAAAGGTTTGTATTCTGCGGAAGTAGCGCTGCTGCGGCTGCATACATGTGCAGGGTTGCAGGAATCCCAAGCTCTATGCGGCTTCCAACTCAACTTCTAACCTGCTGGGCACTGGACGCCCACACGAAGCAAAATATGTAATAGTTCGTGGGCTCTATGGTGGCAGGGCATAAGAATGCTGGGTTCCTACGTCGTAGTTGTGAACTGATGCACGAGTTTGGTGGGGACAGAAATTGGCGTTGGTCGCGTTGCCTCATGAAATGTATTCTACACAGGGGCAAGGGAGGAAGAATCATGTAAATGGGGGCAAAGGCTCTTTGTGGAAGAGGGAGGGGTGGGGTCAGGTTTGATCAATAAAAATTAAGAGAATAAAACACATGACGATACCTTGCCTGTGTATCAGCCAGACCCAAAATACAACAGACACAGATAAAACTAACAAAGGGTAAGTGCGGCTAAGCCTCTTCGAAAATGGCAGTTCAAATGAAGCAAAAGAAGGCACAGTATTTGCCACTGACACAGGTCCATTGCACCGTCGTGACCCGACGGCGCAGTGCAGCCAAGTCAACATCTTGTGGCTCACGATTGTGCAACGCACTCTTGAAATGTATCGAACGTAGCTCTGTTGGGGCATCGCTGCTGTCTCCTGACTGATTGGCTTGCAGATAGAGGGCCTAGCGGCTTCTGTTGTGGATGACCACGGGGCGGAATACGAAATAGAAGCAGAAACAATGCTGGCTACTCCTTAGGTCAAGGCATTCGCAAACCCTGAATCACGCTGAAAAAAAAAAAATTACCAGTGGCTTAGCTCCGCTATGGCCGGGATACACGTGGCTTGAGCTAAGGTTCATAATATTCTTAGCTTTCCTGGTTGTCTAGGATTAGCTGATTATCATGCTTACTGCTGCTAAAACGATTTCCAGTCCAGTCACTGCTCCTCGCGCGTGCGCAGCACGGCTGTCCAGGAGCCACGCGAAACGGCTATCTAGCGTCTCCGGCGCAGCGTCAGACTTGGCTACTGCGCAACGGAGGCGCACAGCTGGGCACGCGCCGGCGCCAGTGCGTCTGTCGCGGCTATGACGTCATTCCTTTGGAATGAGCACACCCAATTCTCTACACCCCGTAATCCAATTGGATTGGATTTCCAATCAAATCTAATGCAATTCAATCCAATCCAATGGTCCTCGCGCTTCTGCAGCACGGCCCTTCAAGGTCCACGCGAAACTGGTCAACCTCGGCCAGTGCAGCTTACGCAACAAAAAATTTCCCCGCATTTCCCCGAGGGGAAGAATGTGAAAGTGCGAATGCATGAGTTGAATTTGCGCGGTTCGGTAATGTTCGCGAAAGAGAGATCACACACACACACACAACTACAAAGAAAGAAAGATGCATTTATTCACAGACACCTATTTGTGTTGTCGTTGTACTTGATTGCTAGAGCGGATCTCAGCTTTGAAATTTCGTGTCAGTACTCCTTTAAGCGGGTGCATTAGCCCCTTCTCACGCCCGATTCCTGGCCAATCCCCCACGTGGGGTATGTGCCATGTCAGCGGCCAGGCAGCGCGCCGCCCATCCACCCCCCCCCCCCCCCCCCCCCCGTTTGCCAAGGAAGACGAGGAGATTCATGGCCAATCCCCCACGTGGGTATGTGCTATGTCAGCGGCCAGGCAGCGCGCGCCCATCTCCCCCGTTGCCAAGGAAGACGAGGAGCGGCGCGCACCCGCAGCTGTTGCTATGTGGACGGACGGCGGTCAACGGAATTCAGGGTCGCTTATAAAGTGCATTCGCACTTAAAGGGGTCCTGAAATGCCTTCCGCCGATGCATGGATGTACATGTAACCAAATAAAGCAATGTATTAGCAATCTCCTCCTGCAAGAATTTTGTTTAAAGCGATGAGTATTAGCTGAGAAATCGTAAATCAAAAACCGCGAATTATTGTCGCGCCGTATTTTCCTCCTCCCTTTCAACTGTTTCTTCGCTGTTGGCCTCCCCTCCCATGATGCTCCGCTCCTCAGCGGTGACGTACTTCCGCTATTGCGCTCCCACAGACTGCCGTCTGCTACGGGCCAGCTCTTTCGGCTTTTTCATCTCTGTAGACACCATGGACACAGGTTGGAAAAGCGAACGAATGACCTGGCCGCATGTGTGCGGCCTGGCCTTGCCCTTTCGCGGTTGTACGTAGCTGCAGGGCTGCAGTTGGTATCGGCGGGAACTCGCAGCCGCGTGGGGAGAATCGTGCGCTCGTTCCCTTTGGTGCACCGCGCACTGTTTATCCAAAAAGCGCGGTCTCAGATGTGGCCCCGCTGGTGCCGGGTGTTATTTTGCGGTGGTTGTAATTCCTACTACCGGCGGCATGTGAAAAAAGACATTTTCAACCGACACAGAACCCGTGCACAAAACGCGCCGGATCGGATCGCTTTATCAGCGGCGATGAACGTGAAGGCGAAGAGCAAACCAACGCTGCACTCGATCAGCGAGAACCCGTGTTCTGACAAGCTGCACCCATGTATTGCATTCAACACTGACGGGAAAGCGTTTGTTTGCACTTGTTTGGATAGTCGTAAAATGTCCAAACACTCCGGCACTCCGCTAGCAGATCAGCCGGCGAGACATTTCGGAAAACATTTGACAGATGGCGCCGTATGCATTAGTGTGTCGCTACGCAAAACTGATGAGACGCTCTACTAAAACTCCCATCGCGGTGTCACGTAGCGGGACGCAAAAATTTAGCGTTTAGCGTATGCAAAGGCCACAAACGCTGTACTAAAACTCTATTAGCACAAAATAGCGTGCGTATGTGAAAACCGCTTGCGTTTACAAAGCTGCACGCCGAGCGCGTACGTTTCAAACCTAGTGACATCGTTTAAATACACTGGCAAGCACAGTGTAACGTAGTCAGATATCAACCGTATGCTCAGGCGACAAGCAAGAGCTTGTTTTATGTGGGGCGGAGATTGCGCATAAAGGCCCGTTCGCACTTGCGACGAAAGCGAGTGAGAGCGGCAGGAATCCGTCGCTTTGTCGCGCGACGATCGTTTTTGTCGAATGGTCGGGACAATTTTGGTTGCGCGACAGAATTCCCGTCGCTTTCGCTCGCTTTCGTCGCAAGCGGGAATGGAAAGTTCTGCGCGCCGTCTGCTACGCAGCTCGGAGGTAACCGCGCGATCTGCTCGGGGCCGGATGAACGCGCACACTCCCGCACGGCAGCGCCCCCAAGCGGCAGACGGCCCGCGTACATCGCTCCCGGCGCCCGCATGGAGCCCGCCCTCGGCACACTAGCCAGTATATTTCAGGCACTATAATGGAAGAAGATTTTTTGCTTCCGATGAACCTAGTTCTTTGCCCCTGTGTTTTTACAATACGTGAAGTGGTTTAGCACGTCGTCCTCACGCAGCCTCTGTATCGTCGTAGCATCGCTGATTGTCCGAACGAAGCTTGCAGCTAAGCCAATGCAGCGACCGAAGCTGTGTGTGTGTGTATGCATCGCCTCCTGTGTGTTGTGGACGCGTTCGTTTCGCGATGAAATGCCGGACATTGTACTTCTGCGGGTGGATAGTGGCTTCCCATGGTCTGGATTATCTTTCTCGAACGGACCGTACCACTCAACCTCGCATGGGGTATGTGCAGTGGCCTGGCTAAAGCTTCTCTTCTCGCTTGCGCGCCAGAGTTGTGACTTGCTGCTCGTCCCCGCAAACCGGGTGTGAGGTGAGTGCCGTATTTACGACGGGCAGGAGGAGGCAACTCATCGTCTGTCAATCGCGGTTCCAGACTTGCAACGCATGTTGTGACGTTGCGTTCGTTCGAAACGCATCTCTGGATTGTTTTGAAGTTGAATAAATGTACGCGTCAAACCCGGGCATTCGGCTCAGGGCGTTCTCTGCGATTGCCACCAAAGAAGTGCCACGGGACTTTCTTTATGGTACGTACTCACGTAAGATAAAATCCACGTCGTGTTATGGCCGTGTTGCATTCCAATACAAACGGTTAAGCGTTTGTTTACACTTGTTTCGTTTGTCGTAAAATGTCAAAGCACTCCGGCACTCCGCTGGCAGATCAGCCGGCGAGCCGACGCTGAGCAGACGACTCATCTCTTTGCCGGAAGTGCGTGAAAAAGCCGCCCAATAGCAGGATGTCTAGCTCATGACGAACATCTGGGAATCGATGATGTAGACATGTGAAGATGGCGGCGTCCAAAAACACGAAGGAAAGGGTGAGAAAAAAGCGACAAACTTTGCAACAAAAGTGTGAGCTTTCCGCTGCGCGTAAAAGAGTAATACTTGGCACAGGTGATGTTGGCGACCCAATCTAGCGATTGCGCTAGTTCATTTAGTGTGCTCAAAATGCCTTTCAGGGCCCCTTTAAAAGATTAGTACCCTTTCACTCTGTAAAGGAGGGCGACCTGCAAAGCTGGACGCCATGGAGGAAAGAAAAGCTTAGGAGAGGCCCTGACGTCACACCCAGCGCAGCCGGAAACGCCATTTCTGTAAGTCGAATGGCGGACCATTGGCCCTCCATGCCATTGGCGGACTCTTCTTGCCTCTCTCTCTCGGTGCACCTTCTCCGCCTCCTCCGTCCTGTATCGCCTCTCTTGTCGTCTGCATCTGCTAGCGCCGAGCCGGCGGAAATCAGCTGATAGGCAGGTAGGAGGCCGTTTTGCAGCGCGTGACCGTGAACCTAAACGCGCGGTTACACTGTTACACGTCTTCAGTGTGGCCGCAGCAGGTTTGCGAAGCGGCTCGCTCTAACAATGCCGCAATGCTCGGTGCCAGGCTGCAAGTCGCGATCGGTACCCAAGGAATTGGGGCGTCACTTTCCACCGGTTAGTGCATCATTCCGCTGACAAGTATTGCTGTACATTGGTGTGCATTCATCCTTTGTTTTGCAATCGCCGCCGTTTATAGGTTCCCAAGCGATGGAGAACGCCGCAAACAGTGGGCGAACGCCGTGCGGCTACCGGCCTGGAAAGTGGCCAAGTTTGCGTTGCAGTTTCACTGGCAATCCCAGAGATGACTAGTCAATTAAACGGCCGTTCTATATATATAGGTAAGCAGTACTTCATGCAGATTTCACGCTAAAAAATTGTGGAATGTTTTTTACCGTTGTTCGCGTGCCTTCGATAGAATTTTTTGCGGAGGAGGAGGAGGCAAAACGTTTTATTGAGTAAAAAAAAATGAGAGGGTGGGTGGCGTCAATAAACTTTTTTCGCCAAGTTTCAACTTGTCTCAGTGTCAATAAATTCAAGGTGATATCAGTTGAAAACGTTCATACACTAACCTCGCAGTATGAAGCGTTGAAAAGCCGAAATCCAGAGCGAGACCACAAAAAGATCCAAATTTCCAGATCCAGCACTCTTCCAGTCAACAGACGGACACCTACTAAGGTAATAGGACGATGGAATTATATCAACTGGGAATCTACCTTGTAACAGTTGCAAAGGCACTGCCGCGCATTGCCGGCCTAGCAAACTATATATTGCAGCGGCGATAACCAAAAAATTGAGTTGCGAATCGTTCGGTTGCAAGTCGCCTACGTACTGCACACCGTGTATCACTTCCCGAAAATCTACCTGACGGGTGTCCGCGCGTACGACGGGACGGCGCGTTCACGATATCTGCACTTCAATAGGCGCGTCGTGATCGCGACCGGAGCAATAGCTTGACGCGGTGCACTCGCAAGAAGAAATTAAATGACATATTCACATCGGCGCAGCTGTCACAACTCGCAGCATCCTTTTCGAGTTCCGCAAGACCACAGCGCAGCAAAGTGAAGCAGCAATCTTCGCAATCGGACGACAAGGCAGGCGCTGCCATTCCTCCATGACTGGCGAACGGGGGCGGGCTGTGCTAGGACGCCGTTGCTAACGCGACTTCCAATGGCCGCCGAAAACACGTGACTTCCTCCACACTTTTGCCAATGCGCGGGGATAGCTGGGGGCCTCTCCTAAGCTTTTTTTTCCTCCATGCTGGACGCAGTCTACGGAGTGCACAAAAGAAAACACTTTCGTTCGTAACTTCCGATTGAGCGTCGGAACTATTTTTTCCCTGGGGGAGCCAAAATTATGCTACCACAAACATAATAATAATAATATAATAATAATAATAATAATATCATCACCATCAAATATATTATTATGGTTGTTTTTTAAGCACCTCGTAATTTAGTTTATTTGCATACTTCTACAGCGTCTATGCAGTGCTGCTACAATGACCAGTATGCAAAAATAATCACGGTTGAACCACCAACGTAAAATGAAATGAAACTCAACCGAATATTCACTCCGCATCACAGATGCTGGAGAGCACAGTAAAAAGGCCAGTTCGTGACTTCACGACGACTGTGCTTTCTACAAGAGGCAACGGTAGCACCCTCAATTCTAAACCCTTTTTCATTTATCTGTTCAAGGGAGCAGTGCACATCTAAATAAATAAAAAAATTGGAAAGAAACACATACTTAGAGCACCTTTATATACATGCCTCCTAACCGCAAAATACCAATTGAAGCCCTTACACGATGAATATTGGCAAAGCAAGTGAGTTAAATACAAAGGTCAGTTGAAGAAACAAGTTATGCTATACGTCAAATGTGCATGTAGATTGAACCTTATGTGTAATAAAATAATTTATTAGAGTGCGTGCATGCACAACGGATAATTTGTTTTAATTTTGTTCAGAGTATTTGATTGTCTGGTGCGCCATTATATTAGTAAAATTGCAGCGGTATGATGCGGAAGCATTCATATTTCGTAATACGTACAGCCGCACTGCTGATATGTCTCCTGACAACTTATTGAGAAGTGAGTAATTTTGCGATTGGTGCGAACCACTTAGCGAACCATGATTTCCTAAGAAATCTGAACTGGTTGGCGTAAAGAGTTATTGGTCATACTGTCCAGTGTACCTAGCTAGTATCTTGATAGGACGACCCGGATATATAAGGCAAAGCCAATATACCATCGATCCTTTGATTAGTACCGCAGGCATAGAAAATTAGCTTTCCAAAAGCTTCATACAAAGGCTTTTCCACTATATATCTGCTGAAAACGAGCAACGTCGGAATCTATATTTTCATATTTGAGGGCATTCAGAGGCGAAAAATATCGTCTAATTAGTGACCAGTGCCACCGGGATTTCGATTGAATATCGTCTGATCCTTAGCCATTTAGCCTTCTTCAAATAAACCTACCTTTCCTAGAGCCGTGTGGGGCTCAGCATAAGTCTTCAGGTGCCCCTTTACTGAGGGAGCCGTGCTCCCCCATTCGTATATTAGGGGGAGCCATCGCTCCCCCTGCACCCCCTGTTCCGACGCCCCTGCAATTAGCTGAACGAAACTTGGAAGGACCCGCGCTCCACTTTCGAGGACAAATACGGAGCTGTCTGTTTTATTACCGCGTCGTAGGCATCTTACTGTTCCCAGTTCCGCTCGACCATTGAGAAGACACAGGACAAGTCGCATTGGGCCGTTTGACGTCCACGTTTAAAGCTCCCGCCAGCACAACGGACATGCCATGATAAGGGCGTGAAACCTATAGCCTCGCGTGCACGCCCTCCGGCCCCTTCCAGCCCGTGCGCGCCGGCAACGGGTAATGTGCGCGGGCTTAGAAGTGAAAGAGACCGTCGAAAATGTCGCTCTAGAAGCCCTTTAAGCTGAACATGTCATACTGCGCCCCACGTCGGCGTTCCTAGCGGGCAAGTTGCCGTTTATCCGGGAGGGATTCGGAGCTACTTGATGAGGTGAACTAGAGGATGCAACGGCGGCGGCAGCGGCTTTCTATGGTTTGCGCGTCTTCGTGCTTCTATTCGGGCCGACGCTTATTCAATTCCCGCTCTTCCTCCAAGCGAACATGCGTCCGTCCCATAGCGGAAGGTCTCGAGCTTTATTCTAGCGGACAAAAAAGCGGCTGTCCGTACCCTTCCCCGTCGTGGCCATTCTACTCTGTGTAACACACCAACACAGACCAGAACCACTCGATTGCGGAGGATAGCTCACAGGACGCATTGAGCCATGAGGCTTCCATGGCACTTTTAAATCTCGAACAAGCAGAACGGACATTATCGGTAGGGGCATGCACCCCAGCTGTGCGTGCAAGCCACACTCCCCCCCCTTCCCGATACCCGTGAACGCATAAACCGGCAACCAGTGATGGACGCATACTCACACGTCAATACACCGGGGAAAATGTCGTTTGGAAACCCTTTAAAAGGTGAAGAATTATAGGCTCACGCCAGCGTTCCAGCCGGGCAAGTGGCTCTTCAACTGGCTTTTTCCAGGACGTTTATCGGCGCATGCGCTTGCAGGCACCGCCATTTGTTTCTGTGGCTCGCTCTTATCACAGTTGCCGCATCTGATGAATGCCATGTGCGCGCCCGGACAAACTTAAAACAGTCTACTGTGGTTAGTATTCGTGTGGCCACTGCCAAATTGTTGAGTCATTGCCCGGAATATCACTGGCAATGGGAAACACGCTAAATTTCGTCAACAGCGCACGGAAAGAGCGATCTTTGGGCATGAATTTAGAAAAGCGAAGCGCGATACGCTGGCACAGCAAGTCTTTCAGCTATCACCGTGGGCGCGCCCCGCGATTACTATTATTGAACTAAGAGCGTCACCAGCAGTCGTGGTCGAAAGAGTCACCAATTGTGATTTTCGTATTCGCCGCCATTAGCGCTGTTACCTAGAGGGGAAACAGGTCCATCCACAGGTACTCGGCGATGTGGAATTTCGGGCGGCCACGGCGGCAGCGGCTTTCGGTCATTTTTGCACCCATTCGCGCTTTTGTGTATTCTCCGCGATCATCTGATAAAGGCGCTACCGCCATTGTCAGCCGACAGCGCAACTTGCGAAAGAGGCATCGGTTGTGGCGAGGGCAATAGTGGTTGTCGTAGAGCGGTCGGCAGTGGCGAGGAGGAGCCCTGGAGTGGTGCGGAGTAAACCGGCTTCACCGGAATAAAAACTGGGGTATTAGACGTATACTGCTTCGCAGTAAAAACGAATTGCCGGGGCACCTCAAGATATGAGCGTTAAAAGCCGGGATGGTATACGCACTCCCGATATCTGGCATTGTAATACCTGCAAGTTTATGCGCACACTATCACGCTTGCACGTGTAGGCATTGTATACTGCTTTCGTTAGAATCATCGGCTTCTTCTGTCGAAACGTTGTGCTCCGATAAAAACTAGGCGCTTGCATGCAGCATGCACCCGAAAAGAGTTCATCTCACGTTTGACGTGTTGACTACCACAAAGCCGTTGACGCAACCACCATGACTACAAAGGCAAGAAACTAGTAGTCGGACTGCTGTATTAATGTCGTAAAAGAAATAAGCCCCGATCGCCTCGGCCGTGGCGGCGAGACGAAATCAAAGCCGGGAACACTACACGCTTTGGCGTGCGATCTTTTATAACGCCAGAGGGGGCGACATGTAGTCATCCGGAAACATCGGTGTGGTTGGGCGGGAACTGCGCGCCGATCGTCGCCGCGCGCAGCTTCACCGGCTTCACCGCCCACCAGTTCGAGATCTCGTCGCGAAAGTAGTACAGGGCGAAGGCGAAGGTCGCCGCGATGACAACCAGCAGAACCGATACGAGGGCGACCAGGGGCGTCGGCATGCCCCGGAAGAAGCCCTGCCGCTCGTGGTCGGACCCGGCCTCCCGACAGCTCCCCTCGGTTGCTACGCCTTCGCCTGCGGGTACAGAGGTCGGTCTATGATCAGATCGCGGGTCTCTCAACGCCCCAATTGCCTACCGATCTGAGATCCGTAGAATATCGCTCAGTCTCCTACGCATCGCAGATCCGCTGTCGCCTCTCCTACATGATGCGAATTCACCTGCGAATTCGCTGCGACGAAAATAGGTCGTTTTGCCGCATGAGCGGCGCCACATCTGCGAATTCGCACGTAAATTCGCACCATGTAGAAGTGCCTTTAGGGGGCGACAGTGGACTCCATTCTCATGACGGGTGAGTATTGCTGGATTCGTATTTTCGGGCTATAATGGGTACGATAGTATGAGGTACGTATCGCCATGATTTTAGCTTCATTTTCTGCGTATCCCCAGGTGGTCGAAATGAATCCGGAGTCCTCCACTACGGCGCGTCTCATATCCCAGGTATAGATTCGATGCATGAAACCCCTCAAAATTTGGCTCTTTTACTGCAGGAATTGGCCGACTGAGCTTTGGTACACACCTGTAATTTTGGACGTATTCGTCTTCAACCTGAGTTATGCCCTCGGACAGCGGCGGCTGCTGTACGACATAGGCCTATAACGCCGTTGGGCCCGCTTCAACCCAAACTTCTCTATAGCATTCCTGAGAATAAAATTGAGCCCGAAAGAAGAGCAACAAAACCAGAACTTTTCTTTTAACTCGACAACCCATTTTCCAACTGGGTTTCACCCTCGCTCTCTCTACCTATTCAGCTAGCTGGCTTGCCGGGCAGTCGGAACTGTCTTCAGCGTTAATAGTTTTAGCTGACCGTTTCTGACGGTCCGTTCCGGACGGATAGCAAGAGTGAGCGCCATTGCGCATGCGTGGCGCGCTAGGGCGTTAGCGGCGATACCGGAGAGGGGCCCCGCTCCGCGAGCCGGGGCCTGAACGTCGCGGCAGCCGGCAGCGGAGCGGTTTGTCAGAAAGAGTCAGCTGAAACTCTCTATATACAGATGCAGTGCGTGGATATCTTGTTCGTGCAGACGTAAGCGCAACAGGAGCGGAAAATTTTACTTTTTTTATGCGACAGTACGCACTTCTACGCGCACTTATGTCAAGCTACGCCGACGGGCGCCGACGTCGAGAGATGCGCATCCATGTAATTGGGCCTGTACGGTCTTCGGCGCGACAAGCACGCGCACATTTGAACGTTTGGCGTACGCTGGAGTACGCAGAAATATGAACTAAAGCGCGCACGCATCCGCTGAGGAGGGATTAAAACAGGAAGGACTAGAAGAAATACGAACAACTCAGCGCCCAGCGCTAGAAACTCTATATGCGCGCAGCTTTGGTGCCCGCTGCACCAACTGGTAGCAAAGTCAGCAAACTGCGCACATGCGCACTTCTGCGAGAGCGTTTGAGAATGCGGCCTGCGTTTATAGGAAATGCTTGATCAAGTAGCGACGCCGGTCATTTATTTTGAGACGCCTTTTCACGCTGCGCCGCCACTGGGCAGGATGATCGTTGAAGAGCGTCGTGGTGGCTGCAATCAGCCTGCTGCGGGCATCGCTTCCGAATATAGTAGATGGAAGGCACTTCTATTCTGCTCAGTGCCGACACAGCGTAAAAAGGCGCCTCAAAATACGTATGTCCAAGCGGAAGCGAACCGAGCCGAAAACCAGAACCGAACCGGCATTTTCGCCGGAACTGAACCCGAACCCGGACCGTTATTTTTTGAGCTAGCTGAACCCGAACCGGAACTGAACCAAAAAAAGAAATAATGGTTTCCGGTCCACGACAAAACGGTCCGACCATCCCGTTAGTGATAACGGGTGGTCAGTGTCATTATGGTCTTCTTTCTTTCACGCGCCATCTACTTCGCAATCTCTTCCCCTTCAGATGAATGAAAACGCTACAATCGCTCTCTTCATAGTGACAACATGGTGAAACTTCGATTATTTGACTGTTTGGTTTCGTAACGCGCCGACGCTGCGCAGGCGAAGAGGCGCGCCGCGGTGGTGGGCTCCGGATTAATTTTGACTACCTGGGGATCCTTAACGCGAGCCGAAATCTGTAACACACCCGCCGCGGTGGCTCAGTGGCTAAGGCGTTGCGCTGCTGAGCACGAGGTCGCGGGTTCGATTCTCGACCGGGGCAGCCGCTTTTCTGATGGAGGCGAAAAGCAAAAACACCCGTGTGTACGAGATTTCGGCGCACGTTAAAGATCCCCAGGTGGTCAAAATTAATTCGGAGCCCTCCACTACGGCGCGCCTCATCGCCCGCGTTGCGTCGGCGCGTTAAACCCACTATGAATGAATGGAATGAATGAATGAAGGAAATCTCTGCACACGGGCGCTTTCGCTTTTCGCCTCCATCAGAAAAGCGGCCACATGCTGCCGGGTATCGAACCCGCGTCCTTGGGCTTAGCAGCACAATGCCATAGCCACAACGTGGTAACACGACTGCGCACCAATATTGCAATGGTATGTTGCTGGTGGTCGAGCAAGCAGGGTGCAAGGCTGGGCAGAAGAAATGTCAAACTCTTGGCACTCTGCACGAGGTTTGAAGCCCAGACTTTGCCCTTCCCGCGGTTGCCGGTACACCGGTCACCACGCCCCCTTAAGGGGCCTTGAAGGGTCAATAAAACTTTTGTCGCTCCCACTCCCTCGCTGTGACGGTGCAAGTGCAATCAGGTCGCGAGAGTGTTGCACAGTGTACCAGCCAAGGTTCAAGCCCGACATCTGCCTTTGCCTATTTTTAGCACCTAAAGGGAGTTGAAAATTCGGTTTTTAAGTACATGCATAATCGTAATTTAAACAACAGCGCCACAAACGGGACACAGGAAGAAAGGGACACACATATGTTTGTTATTGGATCAGGCATCGACTTTATACAAGCGAGGCGAACCTCACGCAACAAGAGTGAAAAATAGGGTGAAGGGGCCGAAGAAAGCTGATGTTTAAACGTACTACAGGGGGATAGGAGCAGATTGATTGATTGAGGTTTAACGCGCCGACGCAACACAAGTGATGAAGCGCGCCGTTGTGGAGGTCTCTGGATTAGTTTTGACTGCCTGGATAGCTTTACGTGCGCCGAAATCTCTAACACACAAGCGTTTTCGCTTTTCGCTTCCATGAGAAAAGTGGCCACAGCTGCCGGAAGTCGAACCCGCGTCCTTGGGTTCAGCAGCACAACGTCTTGGCCACCGAGCCATCGCGGAGGGTGTGGTGAAAGAAGAGATGTGCCAATGAGAAATTCCGGGTGTCAATTCCAAATTATAGAGATCGTAATCTTTCCAATTGAGAGGTGTGTCCAGCGTTAAACCCTGGACGTTTGGTTTCGCCGATTGCCACTTCAAAGGCGGATAAAACGCCCCGTTGTGTGCGCGCGCGTGTGTACGTGTGCGTGCTTTACATTGAAGTTTTTGGTTGATGGTTTTGTAATACGAAGGCAGGCAGCATTCGCTCTTGGTTGTCGTGGTAGCAAGCCCGATAACCAAGGTGCCGCAGCCTGTGGTCGGCAGTATTTTTCTGCCACGTATACGTACACGCTTGTCTAAGGACCCTAAATGGACCATGAAAACGCAGCCCTATACCGTGCCTTATTTGAAAAAAAACTTCCTTTGGTGACTCGATAGACTCCATCATGACCTCAAGGACGTTGTTTTCGGAAGAACAAGGTGAGAAATACCGAAAAAATTTCAAACAAAATCGGCAATTTGTTAACTTGTTAGCGTCCAAGCGCTACAATAAAACGGAGCAAGCGGAACCAACAACGACCACTCCTGCATAAAGCCTTGCCCCAAGGCTAACAGTACCCTGTAAAAAATAAAACTCCCACTGTCATGTCTTTATGCACTCTCCAGGACGGCATCAGGGGTGATAAAAAAAAGGCTGGTACGTTCTAATTTTATCTTGCCCAAATTAAAAAAAATGATGTTGCAGCGCGCTTATTTGAAGAAAAACAGCATTTCGAGTGAAGAAAAATATACTTGAGTTTAATGGTGAATTTAAAGTATTCAAGAATATTTATTCACACTTCGCTAATAATTCAGCTTTGAACCGGTTCGCGAACCGGTTCAAGCTTTCGAATTGGCTCGCGAACCGGTTGGGTGCGTAATTTAGTTGAACCGTAACTGAACCGGAACGAAATGAATTTGCCCGAACCGTAACCGAACATCTACTTTTTCCGGTTCAATACATTGCTCAAAATAAATGACCGGCATCGATTCTTGGTCAAGCATTTCCTCGGAAAGAACGCCACACTAACAAAGTATCTAAATTAACTATGCATGTGCGCTGTTTATTGACTTGCGGCCAGACAGTGCCGCATGCGTTGGACGCTGTGCGCTCTGTTGTTCGCATTTATTTTAATACCCCTTGTACGTCGGAAGCAAGGCGCCCGTTTGGTTAGGCCTTCATGTGTGAGCATTATGTTGCATCCCCGTGAACACTTTACAGCGCAGGAGGTATAGCTATAAAAAAGACAGTGCACCTGGCTGATGTCAGTAGACAAGAATCACACGCCACGGTATATCCTGAGGACAGATATCCTTACCTCTGTCCTCACGAAGGCCTGTCGTCCAGAGAATCCTGTCCCATTTGCCTCCCGCCCTTGCCTCTGCCCTTATAGGTACGTACCTTTTGCCGCAGCCGGATGCGGCTGATCCTCGGTCCGAGCGGTGGCGTGTGGGGATCTGCCGGGCGTCCTCCACCACGCTGACAGCGCTGTTGACCGGTGCCCGCGGCCCTTCGTCGTCCAGGGCGGACAGCTGCAGCAGCTCGTGGTAGCTGAGCGCCATCTGCTCCATCACGGCTCCGTCGACGCCGCAGAGGGTCCCGCACACCGAGGACTCGCGCGACGGCGCTGTGCCTGCAATGGGGCCATCGTTGGCGTCCGGTGTGGCGGACATGGCGTTGCCGGACAGGTTCTCTTCGTGGACTTCGGCTACATGCTGGCGATGACTATGAAGCCGCCATTGTTGATTTTGTTTCTTTTTCTTTCTTTCGTTCGGAGGGGGTGGTGGATTGGACAAGGAATTGACTCTATATGCACCCACTACGGAAACTTTAAAACACAGCCCACAAATTCACTTAAAGGGGCCATGAAAAGAAAATAGAGTTTTGTTTTCAAAAGATGTGGTGTTGTGTATTAGAACCTCAGTGCTTGTACGGCAGCTAACGATGCTTATTTCACTGGGAAAAAGCAGTTTAAGCCAAAATTTCCGTTCTCCCACTGAATCGTACGTTTCTTGACGTCAGCAATCACGTATTGTGGGCAGGTACCTTAAACAAGTGTTGTTGGGCTGATCAATGCAGCTAACGGTAAACGTGTCTTTTGTTACCGTGGTTACCGTCCGCCTTTCTAGATCGCCCAAACATACTGCTCAAGGAACGCTCTCCGCACTCGGTTTGCTTCTGACCGCACTTGTACCTGGCGTATTTTAACAGCGAAGCTATTGAGCAAATCTTTTGTGTATGGCGTGCGCAGTTTTAAAAATACCAAGAAATGACGAGCGCTCATGCACGCGGGCCTCGAGCGCACATCCATCAAGCTAAGTGTACGCACTTATGGAGGTTGGTCAAAATTGGCAAAAAAAAGCTCCAGTGTTCGCCGCGTGCCTCGGCGCACGTTCGTCAAGTCTTAAAGGAGCCATGAAGAGAAAATACAACTTCGTTTAATTTGAAAGAACTAGGACTCAGTATCTCACTCAGCTCCATTACAGCCACAAAAGATGTTTTTTTTAACAAAAAAAGCAAGAAGTGTTTAAAAACTTTCAAATTTTGCGCCACAGTCACGTGTTATGAGCAAGAGTGACGTCATACGGGTCAACAATAAAAAATTTTCAGTGCGTTAACTGCACGCTAGCATTCAAGTGATGCGGTCAAATGGAACTAGAGGCCCCATTACAGACGTCCAGTCATGTGTCGTCGCGACAGGTCAGTTAGGCGGCCGCCGATCGCACAAACAAGGTTCCGTGACGTCATAGAAAAGTTGCGGGAAATTGGCTAGGGGGTCGCGACTGCTTCACACGTTTTCTTTCATATCTCCGTTATTTGTTCGAAGATAGCATGATATTGGTATCATTGTTATCGGCACCAAGCAGTCTTTCAAATAAACCCAACTTGTATTTTCTCTTCATGGCTCCTTTAAGCATACTCACTTGGGAAAATGGCAAACATTGGCCACAAAAAACTCCAGCGTTCACCGTATCCTGGCAACGCTTGCTGGGAACGAGAAATACACGTCATAGAGCAGGCCCCTGGTACGTTCGTCCTCGTGTCGTCTTGCGCATGCGCCGTGTACCGTAAAAGAGCCGCGACTTGCATGTCGAAGCTGCTGTAGGTGATCATTGACTCCGCACGGCCCGGCGGCCGTGGTTAGTTCACATGGCCGAGGAAGAGGCCGCGCTTCGAGAGGCTTGGCGTGCAAAGCATCCGCTAGAGACGATAAGTCGCGCTAGCCGAGTGGCGTACGAAAACATCGACCAAAACGACGAGCTCACTCTGGCCTTGCTCAACATAAGGTCATTGATTTGCCACGCCGCCGACGTCAACCACGACACCACAACGATACTCAAACTCAACTTTGTGTCCGTCAATGATCACCCAAAACAGCTTTGCCATTGAAGTCTTGCGCGTGAGGGCAAGCTTCCCTTAATTTGTTTTGCTACTTTTGATAGGTATCGTTTCGCGAAACGCTAGGCAATACTTCACAATCACTCACGAAAGTGGCATTGCGCATAAACGGTAATATTATGGAAATGAGTGACTGGATTAGAACCATGGTACATTTGTGTCAGTGTTGTCATGGTACGTGACCGGCTTTGAAGTTTGACGAAGTGACCACACCATAATCGCTCCCAAGTACATTTAAAAGTGGTCTCTCATTTGGGTGCATATTGCACTTTACTGCATCTTAGGCTGATCGCTTGCTTTAAGTACAGCTCATTTTCTCTGCCGCGTTGATATCCGCCGCCGCAGCGCTGTGACTCTCCGCATTGAGGAAGTGTGGCTACCTCTGGCGTTTAAAAGAAACGCGAACAACGGAGCGCGCAGCAATAGAGAATTCTGCTGTGCACAGGCTTTTGCGCATGCTGCACCATCTGGCAGCAAAGTCCGTAAACGGTGCGCATGCGCAATTCCGCGAGAGCGATTGAGAGTGCGGCCTACGTTGATAGGAAATACTTGATGAAGTAGCGACGCCGGCCATTTATTTTTAGGCGCCTTTTCATGCTGAGTCACCACTGAGCAGAGTACATGGTCGCTGAGGGCCGTCGTGCTAGCTGCAAGCAACCTGTTGCGAGCTTGGCTCCTGGATATAGTAGATAACAGGCACTCTCACCCTGCTCAGGGGCGACAGAGCGCAGAAAGGCGGCTGAAAATAAATGACTGCCATAGCTTCTTCATCACGCACTTCCTCTGAAAGTACGCCACCCCCTCAAACCCTCTAAAAGAACTACGAAAGCGCGCCCTTTAATGACTTTGCAGCCATATACGGGGCATGCGCCGTAAGTTGTGTTTGCTCCGTGGGTCGTATTTCTTTTAATCCCCTGTACGTCGTAAGTGAGGCACCCGTGTGGTAGGGCCTTCTTCTGGAAGCGTTATGTTGCATCCACGTCAACGCTTCATAAAATCGCGTTTACAGCGCAGGAGGTCTATAAAAAACTGTACCTGGCTGATGGCAGTAGTCAAGAATAACACGCCACGGTATATAGAGGGTTCAACTTAAATTGAGGACGACTCAGCGCGCAATGGAACGGAAGATGATAGGTGTAACATTAAGGGACAAGAAGAGAGCGAAGTGGGTCATATTAGTAGAAATTAAGAAGAAGAAATGGACGTGGGCAGGGCATGTAATGCGAAGGCAAGATAACCGTTGGTCATTAGTGGGTAACAGAGTGGAACCCTAGAGAAGGTAAGCGTGGCAGGGGGCGGCAGAAAGTTAGATGGGCAGATGAGATCAATAAGTTTTCGGGGATAAATTGGTCGCAGTTAGCGCAGGACCGGGGTAATAGTAGATTAATGGGAGAGGCCTTTGCCCTGCAGTGGGCGTAGATAGGCTGGTGATAATGACGGTATGTCCTGAGGACAGATATCTTTACCTCTGTCCTCACGGATGCCTGTCGTCCAGAGAATCCTGCCTGCCCATTTGCCTCCAGCCCTTGCCTCCGCCCTTATAGGTACGTACCTTTTTCCGCAGCCGGATGCGGGTGATCCTCGGTCCGAGCGGTGGCGTGGTGGGGGATCTGCCGGGCGTCCTCCACCACACTGACAGCGCTGTTGACCGGTGCCCGGGGCCCTTCGTCGTCCAGGGCGGACAGCTGCAGCAGCTCGTTGTAGCTGAGCGCCATCTGCTCCACCACGGCTCCGTCGACGCCGCAGAGGGTCCCGCACAGCGAGGAGGACTCGCGCGACGACGCTGTGCCTGCAGTTGGGCCATCGTTGTTGCCGTCCGGTGGGGCGGACATGGCGTTGAAGGGCAGGTTCTCTACGTGGACTTCGGCTACATGCTGACGATGACTATGAAGCCGTCATTGTTGATGTTGTAGTTGTTTCGTTTTTTTGGAGGGTGGGGGATTGGACCTGAAATTGGAACTGTATGAGCCATTCACATACGGAAATGATAAAACACATGATACAACGATAAAACGAATTTACCTAAAAGGGCGATGAAGACAAAATAAAGGTTTTGTTTTATTCAAAACATGTGCTGCTTTATAATACTACCTCAGCGCTTGCCAGGCAGCTAACGGTGCTTTATTCACCAAGAAGCAGTTTAAGCCAATATTTTACAGTTTAAGCCAATATTTGAGTTCTCCCTCTGCATCGTGTGTTTCGTGACGTCAGCAATTACGTGTTGTGGGCAAGTACCTAAAACGATAGTTTGCATGTTCACCAGGTAAGCTAACGGTAAAACGTGTTGTTTGTTACCTGAGTTAACTCCCGGCTCTCTAAAGTGGCACAAGATACCGTTCAAAGACCGCTGTTCGCACCCGGTTCTCTTGTGACCGGACTTGTATCCGGTGGTATTTTTGCTACTGGTGATATCAATTGTTTCGCTAAACGTTGGGCACGGCTTGACAATAGGCCACTCAAGTTACATTGGGGATAAAAGAAAATAGTAGAGAAATTGGTGACTGGGATCAGAACCATGGCACATTTGTGTAAATTGTGTGATGTACGTGACCGCTTTTAAATTTGGCGGAGTGAACACAGTATCATAATCATCATCATCGTAATAATCATCACCATCACCAGCCTACGCCCACTGCAGAGCAAAGGCTCTCTCCCATTAATCTCCAATTATCGCGGTCCTGTGCTAACTGCGATCAATTTATCCCCGCAAACGTCTTGATCTCATACGCCCGTCTAACTTTCTGCCGCCCCCTGCCACGCTTGCCTTCTCTAGGGATCCACTCTGTTACCCTCAATGACCAACGGTTATGTTGCCTTCACATTACATGCCCTGCCGACGTCCATTTCTTCTTCTTTATTTCTACTAATATGTCCTTAACACGCGTTTGTTCCCTGGCCCACCCCGCTCTCTTCTTGTCCATTAATGTTACACCTATCATCTTCCGTTTTACTGCGCGCTGAGTCGTTCTCAATTTAAAGGGGTACTGACACAAAATTTTGAAGGCGACATAACTTCGGAGATAGATTGGTATGAACACACATACATCATCTGCAAAATATCAGCGGCAAGTACAGCCTAGAACATATTTAAAATCAATTTTAAAGTTTGCGAAACGCAACCGAGCAGCCAGCGGAGGACCTCGCGCAAGTCGATATCCCCTGCATATTTGTAAATAAACAACATCCAACACGTCATGCGTTTGTGTTGTCCACTTCCGCACTGCCGGCGTTTTTCGCCGGCTCGCCGCTCCAATCGGAGGTCTGAGCTTCTGCTCTCGATCAGCGAACGACCCAATCGTTGGCGGCGGAGGTGCGGTGATTTGGCCGGCTCATCGGGCAGCTGGACGCGACCTAAGTTCTACAGCGATTCCAGACACTCTATTTTTATAGCTTTTTATTACACTGTACACGGAAAACGTGCCGGGGACACGAAAAGTTCACTGAGTGAGC
This sequence comes from Haemaphysalis longicornis, assembly GCA_013339765.2. Lineage (NCBI taxonomy): Eukaryota > Metazoa > Arthropoda > Arachnida > Ixodida > Ixodidae > Haemaphysalis > Haemaphysalis longicornis. Next base: position 65,696,045 of record CM023458.1, on the reverse strand, counting down.
CGTACGGTCGCTGTGCAGGCGGCGGCCACGGCCGCGAAGTGGCGCAGGCGGCGGAGCTCGAGCGATAGCTTGTTAGCGGCGAACTTAGCGCTGCTCGAAATTGGACTCCAAGTCCCAAACATGGCAGCTTATATGAGAAAGGAGTTAATGATGCGATGGCGGGTTGCATTAAAAATTGTCATTTGCAGCGCTTACGAGAGCGGCAATCGAATATCCACCGCAGTGCTAAACCAAATGCATCTGTAGGCGGACCTGTAGGCAGATGGGCCGACTGCTCCCAGCGCGCGTCTTCACCCACTGTCTCGAGCTTCGCGCGTCGTTCTCTAGCCGCAGCAGCAATTTGTACTCGCAGCGTTTGCGTCACGCCGACGGTCGCTTTTAAGTGCGAATGCACTTCTTAAGCGACCCTGAACTTGCGTCCACCGGCGAAGTCCGCATAGCATACCCACGTGGGGGATTGGCCAGGAATCTCCTCGTCTTCCTTGGCAACGGGGGAGATGGGCGCGCGCTGCCTGGCCGCTGACATGGCACATACCCACGTGGGGGATTGCCAGGAATCGGGCGTGAGAAGGGCTAATGCACCGCTTAAAGAGTATGACACGAAATTTCAAGCTGAGATCCGCTCTAGCAATCAAGTACAACGACAACACAAATAGGTGTCTGTGAATAAATGCATCTTTCTTTTGTATTGTGTGTGTGTGTGTGATCTCTCTTTCGCGAAATTACCGAACCGTGTTTTCGTCACGTCCACGGTCGCTTTTTAATTAAGCGGGCTCACGAATCAGTACGTAGGGGCATTCGCAGAAACTGCCGGCGACGCGGATTCGACAGGATACGGCAGCTGTGCCCTGTGATATCCGTCCGACGGTCCCGCGGATAGATTTGTTTATACAAAATCTCATGTTCCGCGGCACCCGCTGAAACCGAAACTGCGACTGGCGCATTAAAAACGTCTAATGATATTCATTTCGTTAGTCAATTCTGCCGAATCGTCACGGCACTATCAAAGCCAGGCGCTTGCAATATACACCCGCAAAATTTACTTCATGTGATATGTTTATTCGAGATAAACGCATAACATTCAAGTGCACATTCAGACCAAATACGCGATGCTAATCACAATGGCTGCGAAGCCAGAAAACTAGTCCAACTGCTTGTTTCAGGGTGGTAAAAGTTTTAAGCGACATCGCCTTAGCCCCGCGGAATATTTAAAAGACGCCAACAGTAAGGCGTATCACAGTCCCAACTCGCGGCTGGCATGGTCTGTCGTAACTTCTGCTAGCGTGTGTTACGTTTTTGTCAACTGCACGCCGTCAACGCCATGTTGTCGAAGACGGAGCGAAGCCCATGCCGGAAGCTTTGTCCGAAGACCTTTCCGACAGAATTCCCTCCGACAGACCGACTTTTGCGTGTGGGAAATTCCTCCCGAGATCGGGACGCCCGTGGTAACGACAATCTCTTCACTTCCATGTTGCCAACAGCGGAGGCAAGCCCGTGTACGGAGCCTCGTCGGGCAGACCTGCTGTTGGGCGTCGGAAGCCCCTTCCGATAGGGCCCTACATGCTCCGAGATGCCGTGTCAGGTGATGTCGGGATGAGAAGAAAACAGGCTGTAGCGTACGCTCTTTATTCCACTACAGAACGCGAAAGAAGTTGGAATGTGGCTTGTCAAAATTATTGGAATTGCGTTGGCATGCACCACTAAAAGAGAGCGCGCCAGTCAGCCCGATTAAAAAGGGAGAGCCTGTAATCATCATCATCATCATCATCATCATCATACTCATCATGTGTAAGCTCAGTGGGAATCGGTGCCGTTGGACGCTTCCCGCGCTGGCAACTCCTTCGGATGGATCTGCATTACCGACGAAGGCGAAGACCAGTGTAGCTGCTGTGCCGACCAGCAGAACCGAGAGGAGGGCGATGCAGGTCCTTGGCATGGCCCGGAGGCAGCCACACTGCTGGTGCTCGGATGCGGGCTCTGGGTAGCTAGCTCCTCTGGGTTGGTACACTGTCACCTGCGGGAAGAACGGTCGGTCCGGGATGATCAAATTGCGGATAACTGAAAGCCTCTCCGTTAAGTTTGCAATTACGGAGAGGAAAGAATTGGCTGCGTATCTGTTCACTTCACTGCAAATGCCGAAGGACGCTAGGCTTCTGCCACCTCCGCCACGTAAATGCCTTTCTTCTCTCCACTGCCCACATTTTATTCTCTTGCCCTCCTTTTCGATCCTCCCACAATAAAGACGGAGGAGGTGTGCTAAAGCCAGTTCAATGTTGCCGCATTTTACTGCTCGCGCCATCTATTGGAACCTTTTGTTACTGTTCAGGTTGGAACACAGCGAGAAGGCCCGGGCTCGTGCAAACCCTTTTTTGTATTTTTGAGTCAGAAAAGTTGTTTTCAACGCGCATTTTTATTTACGACTCACAGCAAGCTTGTCGAAGATACCTCCATGGAAGATTTCCCCTACCTGCCCTCATGCTTCTACAAGCCCTAGCATCACCTTCTAACATAACCATCGCCTGGGCCCCAGGTTACGCCGCCCTACCCGGTAACGAAGCAGCCCACGATGCGGCCCGCGAACTCCACTACCGGGCACTCCCGAACTAGGCGTTGCTTTTTTTAAACTTGGGATTTAAGATAAATGTTCGCAAATCCCATGAAAACGCGCTAAATATAGTAGTTTAAATAAGTTCTTAGGCCACCTGTAGCATGAGACCGTCTACTAGACCGGCGTTTACCCGCAACCCGGTCGTACGACACCCCGGTCATACGACGCTTTCTTGCAGTCCCTTGAAAGTCGTATTATCGGGGTTCCGCTCTACGCACACCTTACATTTTACAGCAATGGTGGCTGCGCTTTTGACAACTGTACTCATCTAGGGCCGGGTGCTGATGTTCACATTTCTCTCAATTTAAGAAGACTGCGGTGACGAACGATTAATGTTGTACCACGTGGGAAGGGCCTCCAGTCAGCAGGTGTGCAAATTTGCGCCGCTTGTCGGGAGGGACAGTGCAAACAAAGAGAAAGGTAAGATGCAATTCACCAGGCGGATGACAGTGAGTTGAGTTGCTCCATGGATCCTCGTGGGGACAGGAATCCTTACGTCTGTCCTGACGAGGACCTGTTGTATCAGCCGTGACAAGCCGGGTGCACAGGCACAGCGAAGGAGACCAGTGCGCACCCAACCCAACTCATTTATCCGACCAGCTTACTCATTCTCATGGAAGAAAGAAGGCTTAGGAGAGTCCCCTGTGGCCACCGGAGCATTCATAAAAGTGCGGAGGAAGCAACGTAATTTTTTCACGCTCATCGGACGCCGCTGCAACCGCGTCCTAGCAACGGCGCCGAAGACCGGCCCACCGAGACCCTACGTCACTTGGCGGCCCAGCGGGTAGCGAATGGTCCTCCGTCGTCCCGTGCGGACAGCTGCAGCACCTCGTGGTAAGCTGAGTACAATTTGCTCCAACAGAACGCCCGTCTCCACGCCGTCGAGGGTCCCGTACAGCGACGACTGGCGAGACGGCGCTGTCCCTGCGGTTTGCGCCTTTGCTGGTGTCGTCCGGTGTGGCAGACATGGAGTTGCCGCGCGGGTTCTCTCCTCTTGGACTTCGCTAAACGATGATGATGGTGGTTATGACGCCAACAAATGTGGGCGTTACTCTTTTTTTTTTTGCTTTCGGGGGTGAGATTATATAGGCTATAGGGCATCCACATACTGAAACTGTTAAGCCTGAAGACAATCATGCTCTAAAATAATCAACAGCCACGAAAGAAACGGCTGAGAAGAATTGGAGATTTACTTTGATAAGGATAAAAAGTAGGCCAAGTGCGGGTGCTGGTAAGAAAGATCAACTAGCCAAATAGGCGCTTTGTCTCATATGTGTCAAAGTGAAAATGCTGCAACGAAGATGCCACAACTACAACTCCGAGCTAGAGCACGGCAGCCATTGATTGACTACAGCCAAATCGGCGGATCAGAGCGGCTAAATATTGTCTCATGGCACAGAAAGCGTGGCTGTGCCAGTAGCATGCTATAGCTTCATGTTCTCCACAGGAAAGTGCAAAGTCCGGAGAAGTGGGGACAAGACATGCGGATGTAAATGTTCAGCCTAGAAACTATAGCTACACCGGATGCTAGTTAGGATTGTTTGGATTGAGGTTTCGCAGAAACAAAGAGAGCTTGGAGGCAGACTGAGCTTGTCGGACGTCTACCGTCATGTAACCATTACAGCTTCCCTGAAAATTCTTGCGGATGTTTTGAACGACAGAAGAAAAATCTCCGACGCACCACACGAGATCGGACACCCCCGTGTGGTTCAAACCTCTCTGGTAACTTAATTCGCTGAGAGCAGATTGCGCTGCGGTACGCGTTGGGATGGCCCAAACGTCGTCCGTGACTGACTGTTGGCCATCGCAGAACCGCGGCCTATACGACTCCACATGCCCATTCCGCGACTCCGCCATACAGAATGTGAATGTGCAGCATCTGATGTGGACCTGCTCTCCACTGCACCAATTTCGGCTGCGGCACCTTCGTGCAACTTGCCTCCACCCCACCGCCCTCCTGACCTACAACGCTGTGTGCATGAACCATTTCCTCGTGCGCTCCTGAACTCCATGCACGAAAATAACCAGTTCGTGTATCTGGGAACGCGTGCATCTACTATCCCACAGGGCGAACTTTGGAGCCATGTGGAGGTGCCCGGGGCCGTATGGGCCACTCAACGGGTTCGGCAGCGCAGCCTCCTCTTAGCGAATTTAGTTACCAGGGGTGTTTGAGCAACACGGGGGGAGAGCTCGTGTGGTGCGTCGTATATTTTTCTGTTGTCGTTCCAAAAACCCGCAAGAATCTTCAAGAATCAAGGTTCTCCGAGGTAAACAAGAACAAAAGATCAAGAAAACAACGTGTGCTGTCGCAAGAGGTAGCCATGCTGTGAATTGCGAATGTAGAAAAATTGAATCGAATGATTTTGACGACAAAAAAGAATGGCCTATGACACATATTAGGAGGGTTGAGAGGGGAACAAGAGGGAGACTTTGTGTGAAGGAAGGAAGGGGTGGCAAGGAGGAATATGGTAATGGGGGGACAATCGGACAATCGGACACCGATGCTATTGAATTCATTCAATCATAAGGAACGCTCAGGCTGCCTAGAGATCACTGAGCCCAACACCAGTGGGAAATGAGTTTCGTCTTCCAAACATCATCCGTGTGATCTAAACACCAAAAGGTGATAATCTGTGCGTACATTTTGAACGGAAAGCCCTTTGGTGTTTTCCATGTTTGTTATGATAAAGCTCGACGAACGATATGCTCAGGACCAAACTGAAAGCTACTACAAAGTGAGCTCCCGGAACAAATACACAGCCTTATTATTACCATTTGATTTTTCCGTTCCCATTTCATAAGCTCATTATCATTCCAGTTTCTATTCTAACCATAATTTTCCCCCTTACCCATGCCCAAGCCATATTATTGCTTGCTATCGAACATCAAAAAGCATGTAGGTGATTACAAACACACAAAAAAACCTCCTCTCAATAAGCCTCTGTCTCGCTCGGTTTCACCCGTACATGTACCACGTGGGCTAACACTTGCCACAATGGCTAAGTGGCTAAAGGCGGTGTGGCGCTGAGCCCAAGGACGAGGTTCGATTCCGCCCCGGTGGGTGCTTTTCAGATGAAGGCAATTAATTGACTGATCGAAACTTTATTGGAGCAAGGAGGGCGTGTGCCGTATGGTGGAAGAGCGGATGGAAGGGAGGGGATTACCAATCAAGGACCGTAGTCAAAGAGCAGATTCTTATTATGGGGTCCTTAAGGTCTTCACCATAGTCGGCCCCAGTTACACTACTCGCGCCAGGCCACTCCTAATTGCAGACGCGGCAATTGAACGTAATAAATATCTGCTCTAATCCAGTATGTGCTTCATGTTGTAGGGTGTTCGGAATAATGTTTGTTAGGATTTCTGCGCGATGTTCGGCAAAACGTGGGCGCGTCCGCACTAGGTGGTGGAGATCTTATTTGGCGCCGGCGTTTCAGTAGGGTAATTGTGGGTGCGCTTTGGGGTATTTTGTTCATTTCTTGGTTATGTGAGAAGTTAAGGCGGCATCTGAGGAAGACTTCTGATCTGCTGCAGGATACAATGTTGCAAAGATACCAAGGGGGTGTCATCTTGTTGGTAACGTTGTCTTTTACGTTACTTTAGTCGGAGAAGTGGGAGGGCTGGAGGAGTGGGTGAGAAGGCTGTAAGGGGATCCAGTGGAGGGGTAAAGTTCAAACACTTCTCTTCCTTCCTTGTGGGCGGAGTGGTTCCTTGGGTCGGCCCCCTCATTGCCTGGAATCCAGTCAATTCTGATATGCACGTTGGGGCTTTCGGGGAGTTTTTGTGTAAGAGTACAGAGTTGCCGAGCGGGTTCAGGGCTGGTGAAGTTCTTGAATTGCTTCGAACGAGTCCGTTAGAATCCGTATTTTGGTTGGTGGTCGGGTATTGAGGTCGTAGCAAAAATTTACACCATCTTCTCGCGAAGGGAACCATGGCGTAGATGCGACGCATTGGGGGTTCGTTGCGTTTCCGTTATGTTAGCGTGTGGATTGTTGTTGTTGTGTGTCCTTTTACGCAGCAAGTTCACCCCCGATGCGTCGGTCATCTACCATGGTTCCCTCGGGGAAGATGGTGTAAATTTTCGGGGTGGCCGGTGCTTGTTTACGGTTGCGCCGACCATCGCGATATGTGCGCTGTTAGTTTCCATTTCGTGTGAAAGTTAGGCGGCATCTGAGGAAGACTTCTTCGGATGTGCTGAGGAACATGTTGGCAAGATACCCAGGTGTAACCGTTGGTAACGTTGTCTTTTACGTTTCTTTAGTCGGAGAAGTGGAGGGCTGGAGGAGGGGTGAGGAGGCTGAAAGGGGAGACCAGTGGAGGCGTAAAGTTCAAACACTCTGTCCCCTCGTGGTGGACGGTTCCGGGCGGCCCCTTGTGGCCTGTAATCCAGTCAAGCTGATGTGCACGTTGTGGCTTTTGACGAGTTCTTTGTGTAAGATTATAAGTTGCCGAGCGGTTCAGGGCGAGTGGCTTGCGAAGTTCTTGAATTGCTTCGAACGACGCCGGAGAATCCGTATTTTGGCTGGGGGGGCGGGTATTGAGGTGCGTAGCAAATATGATTAAGGGCACCAATGATGGCATGCAGTTCGCCTTCCAGTGCAGTTGCACCATCGTGTCTAAGAGTTGACCTCCAAGGGATGAGTTTTCAGGGCAGGTCCATGCTACGCCCATATGCGAAGTTTGCCAGACTGGCGTCGGTATATATGTCGATCTCATTGGGAAGTTTGGACTTCTTCAAGTGAAGGCTACGTTTAGATCTTGTTGCCGTTCTAGAGCGGAGGATAGGTTTGGTGAGATTTCTGTTGATGTTTTCCGAGATTGTCCAGGGTGCTAAAAGGATGGGAAGGTCGATGACCGGGATAGGCTTCTGCTCGTCCCAATGTGGGAGAAGGAGCCCTTGTCGGGTGAGCCCGCGTTTGGTGTCTGCCTGTTCTCGAGTTTCTTTCATGATTATGTCTATAAGGAGGGAGCGCAACTGCTCGCTCAAGAGCTTCCGTTTTTGTATGTTTTGGGAAGCGTGTGATGGCACGCAATGTGGCTCTATGGAGCACCCGAAGGTGTTTTGTGTTAGCTTTGTTGATGTTGTAGACTGGAGCTCCGTATGGGAGAGTGCGGATTACAACTCACCGGGCCAGGGAGAGGCATGCCTGTTGACGCGCTCCCTCATATCTCCTAGCCGTCTCGCGATCAATTTAAGCATGGGTTTCCATTTCTGCCGTAGTTGATTTAACCTCATTTTAGGACTATTACGACTGCCAAGTGGGTGACTTGGCTTACGTGGCCACGTGTCGCTTCGGTAGCTGTGTCTCCAGTGTACAGCAGCGCAGGGTCCATGGGGTGCGTTTTGGTGTCACTTGAAACTATTATAGGTTTCATTTTTTTCTGGGGACGAGATCTAGGCCAAGTTTCGGTATGCCTGCTTCGAGGCTGTTCATCGGCGCCTGCAGCTCAACCACCGTGTCGGATGTTGACGAGTAGTCTCTACCTTCCGCCCATATCGTAATATTCGTCAGCATAGATTCCGAAACGGGCTCAAGTTTCGTGTTTCTAGAGTTTTGCCATAACGACTGTAGAAGAGCACTGTTCTGAGTATAGATCCCGGCGAAACACCTTTGTCGTTGTCGTAGGTATTGGGTGTCCATCCAAGGAGCGTGCTGCTGAGTTGAACGGATCGGTTGTGGAGAAAGTTACGGATGCAAACTTGAGCTTTTTTGATGGGGAAGGCTTTGGCCATTTCAGTAAAAATTGTCGTTTGATCTACTCTGTCGTATGCTTTCCGGAGGTTGCGGACCTCACCTGTACAGTGCACAGCAGCCAGCCAAAGTGCCCACCATAGGTTCGAGCGAGCCAAGCCGTAAACGGCAGCGGCGGCCCTCGCCACGCGTGTGCAGTCACTCCGAGAAGACGAAATATCTCCTCAGAACTGGATTTAATTCCGGGTATTCCATGGTACAGCAACCAGCCCTGGTATGACGCTCCTAGCCCTGGGGCAGAGAGGGTGGTACCTGCCGACCGTACGTGTCAAGCCACAAAGCCCGACGCGCCGGGAAGATACTTATAGTTCATATCACAAGCTAGCTGCAGCACTGTGGAGGCTACATTGTTGTCCCCTCAGGGACCTAACTCACCGCGAAGGAAGCGACAAAAGGCGCCGGGTCTTGCGGGGCCAGCCGAAAGGGGAGAAGGAGGTCTCAGGACCCCCTTCACGGGAGTTAGACGACCTCAGTGGGCGACTATTGATAACAAGTAGCCCTCACAGTGAGCAGCTAGCTTGTGGTATGAACTATAGAAGCTGTTGGTCCAGTGGCGTAAGCCACCGAAGCGCCGCGGTTGATGGGTCCCGGATAGAACCGGAACCGACCACCCGATGGCCCACTGACCAAGGCAATCCAATAAACAAACCTCAAATCCCTGTGCAGAGCAGGAGGGCGACGCCAGAGGGTGCATGCAAATCCGACTCCCGGTACGTTAGCCTACCTCACGCAAGTGAGGAAACGGCGGCCGCTCAAGCTAAAGCGAGCGAGCTGCGTGCGAGCACGGTACCTCGAGGAGCCGGCACCCGGCCAGTCTCCCCCGGGTCAGACCGAAGCGCGCGCCCACCGCCGCGAGCCCTTGGGTGGGGCCACTACTTCACGGCCCTCGTGGCCCACGGACCGGCTCGCATTAAAAAACCCGTACCCCTTACAGAGAGAGGGCGCGAGGGGCTATCCTCGCCCATCTGGGAGAGGAGATCACGGGCTAGCGTGCTCGCTAAATGTGGAGTAGTCACAATTATTATCCCCGCAAGGTCTACAGTAAGGACGTAGTCAGAAAGTACGCGATCGTACAGAAATATGTTGATTACCCGTCGTAAAAGCCAGAAGCAACCATGTGTTCCTAGGTACGGGCGAAAGCCAGTTTGGGCCACGTGAAACCATGGTTTGACGTATTCCAAGTGGTATTGTAGCCGTTTGGTAATCAGGCGTTCAATAAGTTTGCATAACGTGGGTGTAAGCGATATGGGTCGAAGGTTGGAGATGACAGAAGAGTCTTTTCCAGGCTTTGGAAGGAAGTTACCCAGGGAAAGTTTCATGGTGTCAGGAATTTCACCCGTGCTCCAGGAATGATTTACAAGGCGAAAATATTGTTCTAGTTGAGGTTCGTCGAGGTTACGGATGTGTTGCCACGTGACTCCATCATGTCCTGGGGACGATTTCACCTTGCTTTGTCGGAAGGCGGTGCGAAGTTCTGCCATCGCAAAAGGAGTGTCTAAAGCTGAAGTCTAGTTCGATGGTAGGTATGTACGAGCGGGTTTGCGCACTTGCTGAAGGAAAAAGTGTTGCTATAATCTCCCGTTCGACCATCTCCGGGGTGTTGTGGAGCGTGAGCGTCGAGATGAGGGGAAGACGTTGTTTGTCTTTTCATGCCATGCCTTTGTAGATTCGCCAAAGCTTGGAGAGTTTGCGCTCTTTGCCTAAAGTTGAGCATAGTTTTTACCAGTGTTCATTATCCAATTGTTTCTGATGTTCTTGAATCGATTTGTATTGGTGCCTTAGTTTCACTAGGTCGATGTAGCGTTTTCCCCTAGTTGCCTTATTTACGAGTTAGGTGTCTAGCTTGGCTCCAAAGGTTGGCCAGGTGGCCGTCCCTGCCAGGTGTGTCCTCCGAGATGTGGTAGGCTCTTTCGAGGTTTGGGCAGCATTCTGAATACGCTTATGGAAGTAGGAAAGTCTCTTGCTGGGTCTGATGATTCGTTGAGAATTTTACAAAAGGAGGTCCAGCTCGTTCAATTCCAAAGTTTTTGTTTTTCGGATTCTCTTACAACCAAAGGAAATTGATATTGGGAAGTGATCAATGCCCAAAGTGTTGTCAAATGTTTTCCACTTAGTTACTAGCCCCGGAGACGCAAAGGTGAGGTCTGGAGAGGTGTCTTTCTGGGAAGAGTGGAAGTCCTATTCTCGTAGCTTCAATGGGGTCATTCACAGCCCAAGATGTTCATGTCCATCGTTTTTTCAATAGTTTTCCTCGAGTATCCCTGGCTGCGTAGCCCCACGTTGGGTTTTTTGGTGGTTGAAATCTCCACCAAATATGGTCTGCATTGCAGGATATTGGTACATGAGCTCAGTGACTCACTGCAAAGAGGTGCGTCGAGCAGATCCAGTGATCGGCTTGTAACAAGGGGAGGCGACAAGAACTGTTTTGCCATTCGGAAGTCTGCCGCGGATTACTACTGTTTCGTGCTGTTGGGATGTAAGTCCAGAAAGTTTGATCTGGTGAGATTCAATTTCTTTTCGAACCATTATAAGGGAGTACTCTGGTGCTCGAGGAGAAAAGTTGCGGAGGCGTGTTGGCTTGCATGTTATTACAGGGTCCGAGTACGTAACAGCGACCTTCGCAATGCTTCGGGCTTCTTGAAGGTGAATAAACAGAGGTTTAAGTTGTTGAAGCTCCTGCAGCAATATTGGTGAATTTCGCAAAAAACTTCGACGACAGTTTCATTGTAATACAATGGGAGTAGCCACTATTGACGTTGGGCATTTGTTCGTGGTGAAATTTCGCGAGGTGGTTCCTCTTCGGCCTCTTGTTGCGGTAGCTGGCATTGTGATGGTGTTTATCACTGCCGTTATTTTCGTTACATGAGATTCTAGACTGATGAGGTTTTTGCCAATGTCTTCGTGTCTAGCGGCATTTTCTATCTGCAGGGCCGACCTGATAATGTTGAGCAATTCCTTGAGTTAAATTTTTTTCGATGGAGGCCGAAAAGCGAAAATGCCTGTGGGCTCGAGATTTCGGCGGGCATTAAAGATCCTGAGGGGGTGTAAATTAATCCTAAACCCTTCACTACGGCGCGGCCCTCTATATATAACACAGGTGTAACCCGGCGCGTTAACCCCCCAAGAATGAAAAAAGGAAAAATAAAACAACCAGAAGCCGTATTGACAACAAAAAATTTCATGCAAAAGAGACCCAACGGCTGTATCAAGCTCTTCCGGTTCCGCCGCCCCATACATTATCTTCAGTTCAAGAATCGCAGGGAGGTGGCATGAGGCGCGATTCTCATTGATGAAGGGATAATACATGGTTCAAAGCCAAACCAGTGGTAGAAGAGCTTGAACGCAACTACGTGCGATGCCTGGAGGGTCTCTTCCAAGCGTTATCTCCCCTGGGAAAGCCCGGGCACCGAGGGCCGGGGGAACGCCTGTCCCCTGTTTAACCGGTGGGTATCCGGCGGTGGGGTTCGAACCCGCCACCTCCCGCAGCCGAGACGGGTGCCCTAACCACTGGGCCACGGCTGCGGTGGCAATCTGGGTATTAACATGGCTTTTTATCTGTACTACTGGATGTACGACTAGTATGCGTAACATGGCCATAAGCCATGCCCGCAAATATCATAAAGTGGTCTCTTTTATGCGTTTTTTAACCTTGACCGCATGCTATGAACTCTTTCTTCACCCATAACCAGCCTCGTGCTATCCTTCTAAGAATAAAGTGAATCATCATCATTATAGGCGAGAAAAATAATTACCATTTTCATCGTGCCTACTTACGCACACACTCAAGGGGATTGACCAACAAGGTTGCGCCAAACTGAAGACTTTGTTCCATGCTTCTTTAAAAAAAAAAACAGGGGTATTTGCTCAAAAATCAAATCATCCGGTGATGGGGCCACCCATTTACAAGATGCAAGTGATGGAACGCATAGCTTCCACGCTGATGGTGGTGTCATTCAGACGCCCTGGCGTCACGCCTGTAGTAACGACGAAGTATCTTAACTATTTTCTGCTACATGGAACCTGCTGTTAGTCGTCGGGGCGTAGAGGCAATGTCTTGTGTTGGCACACTGCTTAACACAACTTCCTTTCCAGTGCGCCGTGAGTTGTCTTCACCCTGCCGCTTTTTCTTTGTCGGCAAATTTACTGAGTAACTTAGTGCTTGTTGCTTCCCTACCCTCTTCGCACCTCACTCAAAACACACTTTGAAATGCGGCGCAACTCTGTGCTGTCACCTCCGACCAGGCTGACGTATGACTCTTCCGCATCGTTTGGAGTTCAAGAGCAGCCACCGTCATAGCCTGGAATCCCGTGTGTTACATCCCGCGTTTCATCTGCAGAGCCTGGCGCAGATGTCCTGCCACACTAAAGGGCACGTGGACACAACCAGGATAAAAAGAACCAGTCGACAGCATAGATCGGCCACGGGAAGCCCGCCAAAACAAATACCATACGAAATACTCACGCACCGGGAATCCGCTGTACAAAGGCAGATCCAGACAAACATGCACCCCACTGCTCACACATAAATTGCGGCTCTTACCGGAAACTGCCAATTGTCCGAACTGCGGGACTACCCGAGCATTTATCACTCTCCGGACGTGCTCGCTGAATCCTTACCTTCTCCCTAGATCCAAAACTCCCCTTTACAGAAAGGAGGCTCCAGTGAGGAGGTGAAACGTGGACTGGCTGAACGCGCATACATGTTCCTATCGTCTGTTTGCGCTTAAATTTCAACGATGTAAAGTGTTCACCAACTGGCTCGTCTCTCTATTTTACCTATTTGTTGCGTCGTACTACAGGAATCGAACAACCAGTAATCGTGTTGGTAGTCTAAGCCTACTGAAATATACCGAATTATACTTATTTTTGACTAGAATGCTTCGTATTGAGTAAGAGAACATACTGCAGTAAAAAGAACTGCCGCTATTGCGAAAAAAAAAATTGGAATCACTGGGGCTCCAACACAGGCTGTTGGGGTGAAAATTGGAGACTCAATAGCTATGTCACTGAGGCCGAACAGCGTATCCTGTTTATGTGATGGTGGTAACACGCATTCTTTTTATCCAGTTGCTCAAGAGTGTAGAAGGAGTGTCCAAGCGAACCAGTAGATGGCGTTAGGTGGCAAGGAGGCTGGAAGGCGGAGGGTGGGGCGTCTAGGCGGCCAGATTTGAACATAACTCAACCCGATGCATACACTGTATCCAGCCTCTCTTGCACCTTCCTCAGCGGCTGTTCACCTCTACAGTGCTAAGAAACGTAAGCCTGGACCATGGCGCAAAGCGACGCGCTTGGTCTATCCATGTGGTCCCCGCGGCATGTTCCTTGTGATTTCCAACGCTCCCCGCCCCTCCACGCGACCTCCGAAGAACCCAAGAATACATGCATTTGCATGCCAGTACCACGTTGCTTCAAAGTGGCGGCCGTCGTGTTAGAGAGATCGCCCCCTGGACTGCCAACGCCTCACTCGTACATGCCCGCGTTTTGTGGCCCTCGCCCCGGCCGTCCACAAGATTTCCCCTCATTATACGCACCACCACCCCATAATTCTCTGCTCTGCTTCCTTCACGAATAGGGGAGTGTATCTGTATAAGGGTGATCAAAGTTAAGTCGACAGGTTTTTTTAAAATAGGCGCTTATATTTACGCGAAGACCACCTCTACAGTGCGGTTATCTGCCCATGGGGACACATAATTAGGCGGTAATTATTGATGTAGGTGGCTTAATTAATAAAATGGATTAATTAACTTTTTAGTGGCTGCAGTAACCAGGCATGTTTGTATTGGAAATATATATACGCAATCGTGTTTCTACGCAATTTCAATTGGCAGAATTCTTGCGCATTCGTAGTCCGAGATATCGAACGGCGAAGTTTAATTGCCGTTCGCATACGGCAAGCTTCTGCAATAAAAAGTACACTTAAATAAACAGAATGGCAACTGATAAACATAATTCATGCAGATTAGTTTAACAATCGCTGCAGAGAAAGATAGGGGCCTCAAATTCTTCCCCTGAACAGAGTAGCCCTGCGCAGTCACAAAGTTTACAGTACAGCACATGGAATACAGTACAGTGCAGTACGGTACAGTACGCTGTACAGCTGAACCTGATTGTTGGTCTTCACCTCCGGTGCATCTGTTGGCGCAGATGAACATGCTCCGACAGTCGCTTCTTTGGAGGGGCGCAGAACAGGCAAGTCGTTTCCATTCCGCCTGGAATATCTTTTGCCCTAACTGTGCCACACGGCTCCCGCTGAGAGTCATTTACAGCAAAGAAATATCCTTTAAGCTTGAATTACTGAAATGGCAAGCTTTTATTGAAACAGAAATATTTTGAGAACATTTCATAGACGTCGCTTAATAGCTCGGCGGTGCCATGAGTTGGGAGCTGGGATTATTCAAATACGATGGTTGACAGGGGTATAATTCTCTAATGTGTGATTCCAAAGGAGCATATCGGTGCAACTCAGCGCAGCTGTCATGTTCACCTAACCATTCCGCCTACACACGTCTCACAAACGTGGATACGAGTAAAATCTGCTCGATAGGGACGGACGGACGGAGAACGGCTGGTTATGGACGGACATGGACAACGACATAGACGACAGACTAATGGACGGACGGATGGATGGAGTCTGGAGATGGATGATGGATGGAATGGATCGGATGGTTGACTGGATGATCGGATGGTGACAAGCGACATATCGGTCGAGACTGCGCATGCGAGACAAATTGGATATCACGGACAAACGTGGATAGAATGAAAATGGAATGGATGGAGATGGATGGATGGATGAGATGGATGGATGGATGGATGATGGAATGATGAGATGGATGGATGGATGATGACGGACGGACAGACAGACAGATAGATAGATAGAGGTAGTAAGAGAGAGAGAGAGAGGGAGAGAGAGAAGGCTCTTTATTGAAGAAGCAGGGAGGTTTGCCGGCGTTTGCGCACCTTTCTGCTGATGATTGGTGATCGAGGAAGAAAAGGCCCAAGAAAACAGCGGGCAGGGAAAAAAACATGTCATCGCGGTACACCAAGCAAGTTTACCATTCTGAGCAGGTCAGCGCAGTGTTCATTGGCGTTTAAATGCTGTTTTGTCAGTTTTTTTATAGGGCTCGTCCACATTTAGCACCCGACTCTTGAGATCCACCGACAAGGTCCCGCGCCATCTCCATTAACGTGAAACTTGGGAAGGGGCGAAGCATGCAGTGTATACGTGTATTCTTGTCGCCTTGGCATTTTTTTTAACGGAGATGAAACCGCTAGGCGGGGGGGGGGGGGGGGGGTACGGGTATACAGCTTTGCTGTAAGTTTCGTGTCTTTGAGGCACGAAGCGTCCTAGCGCGATGCGTTGGAAAACGAGTGTCGCGGTGGGTTCTTTTAGTATGCCTTTTTCCCACGGAGACGAAACGTTCCATATATAGCGCAAGGCGTTGGAAAACGAGTGTCCCGGTAGTGTTCTTTTAGTACGCGTTATGTTTTAAGAGTGCACATGATGCTACGACGACATGAGAGGCCGACGGCCCGAGCCCTTAAAAGGGGCTTCACCCTTAAAACTCTCGTGAACTTGGCGCGAGACGGACTTAGTTATTTGTTTTTGTTTTTAGCTTGGGCCATATATTTCACAGTTTCTAATTAGGCCAATATCACTTAAATAAAAGCACAAACTCTTTAGAGCTTGGCGCTGCTTCGAGGGACAAGTCAATAGCCCCAAAATAATCTTGAGAGTCATTGGTTTTTGTTCTAGACGTTCGATGTCCAAGAAAGTGGGATCTGGGTGCCATGTAGGCCGCACATTCCGATAAAATGTGTACGGAAAGCGTTCGATATATGTTAGGGGAGAAGCCCCTTAGGGGCTGGGGCTGTTGGCGTCTCCTGTCATCGTCGTTGTCGTAATCGTCGTTCGTATCATGTAGTCGCGGTACTAAAACACCGGGAAACTCGTTCACGCCTCGCGTTAGAACGTAAGGCGTACAAAAAAACAAAAACAAAAAAACACCGGGACACTCGTTTACGCCTCACGCTAGAGAGCTTCGTGCTTCAAAGGCACGAGACTTTTACACCAAAGCTTTGTACCTATACCCCCAACGGTTTCATCTCCGTTGGCTAGAACTCCAAGGCGCCAAGAATACATTTATACACTGCACGCTTCGCCCCTCCACAGGTTTCACGTTAGTGGAGACGGCCCGGCATTTTTTTTCTCGTCCTCCCACTTTTCCCTTTCGTATCGCCAGCAACAAACGCGCCTTTTCCTTTTGCAGAGATAGTTAGGCTTTGCTCGCTATCCTACGTGCTACGTTTTCGAGAGGAAACTACTCGATAGCTCCCCTAATTTGATCTCTGGTCAAAAAATAGGCGCTACAGCAGGTCAACACGATTTCAGTGCTTTTTGTTTGTGCTTCACATGAAGGATGATTTCGACAGCGCAGAACAGCGGTGTTGACAAAGTGATGTCCTGGTTTCAGGTCTACTGGCTCGTTTGTGAAAGTGTTTGTGGTGGCGGCCGCATGCATTAGGGCCCTGCGGCTTGGTTTCCGAGTGCGTACCAGGAATACGCATAGTGCGTATGTGTCCAGCGGGGCGGACGAGGGAATAATGGTACACGCTTGAACGGTCCGTCAGTGGTCTGTTCTTGGGCATTTGCATTTGATATGTACAATCAAGAACTGACCACGGCGAGCGCTGATGTACAACCGGTTTCAATGGGTTATATGTAGAGTCAACTGTCGATAATTTCAAGTAGTTCAATTGGAATTTTTGATCAATTAGAAGTGATGTGCTGGTTCCGTCAATATTTTATGCAATCCCAAGGAAGAAATGGCTCGATAAATCGAAGGTAGAACCCATTAAATCGTTAATTGGAAGTTATTTCGAATAAAAAGCATCAAGGTGACCGTCACTTTGCGATAAACCTCAAAATATTCAAGAGCAAAAGCGGCCCTGTGTCCTGAACTCAAGTCGGCGCCATCGCAACCTGAGGCAGCGCACAGTTGAAAAAGGGGCAGGCCAGTTATGACTCGCGCCAGGGTAGGCACCTCTCTTTCCTGAAGTCCTCAACATTCTCTCTAGCGCACAGCGCCATATGAGCAGTTTGTGTGGTGGGCGCTTCAGGCTTCGATTTTAGCGATAAGTCTCAACGATTATGCAACCCGTGTTGTACGCTCGACTTGGCAAACTTGAAACGAAACTTGCCGGGCCGACCTTGACACCAGAAAGAACCGCGGTACTGCGTCACACCGTGCCGGCTCTTGTATCGAGCACGGTGCACAGTATTTCCAGTGCGTAATCATTCCTGGTTCTTTTGGTAGTTTGCTCCTCGTGTACAGGAAGTATTGCTACAACTGAAAATCATGTTGATATCCTTGCTTAATTTTCGTAATCTGGTTGCAGTATTGTGCAACTGGCGTGAGTAGCGGTCCTCCACTATCCTCGACTACCTAGAAATTGCGTGCGCTGTAAATTGATTTACACTCTTTCGTGTCTATAACTAACACCTTACACCCAGCAAAAAACAAAGGAAAAAACCCCTTTGAAATGGTTTAATTAACGATAAATCACTTTTAAAAGGGTGTATTCTTGTGTTTTTGCTAGGATGTGAGGGTGTTATAAACGACAAAATACCTTTAAGGGTGCTTTCCGTTGTTTTTGATAGAGTGTAGGGGTGTTAGTTACAGACAGAGATTTACAACCTTAAGGGTGTAAATAATTTTACTGTGTATCACAGAGTTGCCCTCAAGCAGAGTACATACGACCTGGAGACCGTTAGCTTCAAGATACCACTGGACAAAAAATAATAACAGATTGAGTGAAAGTCTTTTATTAACACAAGGATGGCCCAGGGGGCGGAAGGGGGAGAAGGGGGAAAGAGGAAGGTAGAGGTGGTGAGGAGGTGATGTTCACTTGGAGATCCTGGAGAGGAATAGTCAGTTCCTGAATGCACAGATAGGAGTGGTAGACCCCGGCTAAACTCCCTTTGCGAGGCCACCCTAGAGAGAGAAGCACCCAAGGGCAGCAAGGAAACGGGGTCGCTGAGTGTCGTGGGGTATCTCGCTTGGATTGAGTAGGACATTTAGTAGGATGTGTCGGAAGGATTGGTACGCAGAGCAGGGCCAAATAAGGTCGGTCAGATTTGCTCTTGTAGCTGTGTTGCAATATGGGCAGTAGGGCGGGGGATAGCCAGTCGGGCTGGTGATGCCACTTGCGTGTGATGTGGGGAGTCCATGCAGCGTTCGCGCGAAATTTGTTAATAAAAACTTCGGCAGGATGAGTTAGTGATGGGGCGTTATCCAGGACACCTAATGGAGTGGTAGCGGCAAGGTGGTTGTGCCTAGCCTGGCGAGCGTGGTCCAGCTGTTGCCTGAGGGAGAGCAGGGGAGAAGGGCCGTCAACCAGTGGAGGAGTTACTTGAACACTCTCCCGCGCTGCGTCATCGGCAGCCTGTTTGCTGGAACCCTGAGCCATGTGTCCTGGTATCCACGCAACGAGTATCAGGGTACCATTGAGAGCAAGCAGACAAATCGTATGTTGAATATGTTGAATACTTTCTCTGATGCATGAAGCTTTACTACCACCAGCCGCAGCACAACTTGACAGAAGGAAACTGCGTGGATACTTCTAAATATGCGAAGAAGACCTGGCAACCACAACAAATTTTTTTTTTTATTTCCGCGACCACCCGGCTGTTCATTTGTAAAATGCGGAATAGGTCGCATAGCAACAGCGCGGGCGTTGACGCCACTCAAGCGCTGCCGCGGTGTGGCACATAGAGACGCCAAAAATAACTCTGACACAGCTTCATCCGTCGACGATAGTGTCCTGAGGAGGAATGTTTCGTTGTGTCCGTTTCAAAAATGCCCGTTTCGCGTGTCGATTTCGGTGTACTTCCGGTTGCTGGGCGTCGATCTGACATGCTTTTTAGAGCGCAGCTCCTGTGCGCAGCGGCCGCTCGTGAGGTTTCGCGGCGTCAGTCGCCGTCGCACTGCGATGTAACCAAGAGAACGATGAGAACACCGAAGAGAGAACGAGATGGAAAGCGGAGGAAGAGAGTATAGAGTACGTGGAAGGCGGAAAGCGGTGCGCCACGGGCGCCGCGCTAGACGTGCTCCGCCAGAGTAGCGCGCGCCGTCGTGCGTTCGCCGATGACGTCATCACTTCCTAGAGACAAAATAAGTGCTTCGTTTTCCCCTGCAGCTAGACGAGCTGCCCGAGAAGAGTCTCAACGCCGCCGAAGCAGCAGCTATGCGCCGTCGCCGAGAAGACTCTGCAGTTCGCGCTGCGCTGAAATTGCGCCTTAGGGAGTACTCAATTGTCTGCCGTTTTCTTTGTAGCACATCGTCAGCCAATCAGGGTTCGTTTAAAATGGACACACGTGAAGCGGACAAATGTCAAAATCCCTTCTCTGGGCGAAATTCTCCAACCAAGTTGGGTAGGTGAGGGTTGGCACCCCCTTTCTATTAGATGCCGCTCTGGTGAGGTTTGAAAGCGTACCATTTGCGTCTGCTAAAAAAGTACTTTTGTGTGTTCAGAGAGGGGTGGGCGATGGTGTGCGTATGCGCTAGAGTGATGGCGAAGGTCTTGGAGAGAAGTGCGTGTAGTGGCCGTGCCTACTGGTGTTAGTTGCTTAGCTGCAGCAGATGCAGGAGGCCCGTAAAGCGGTCTAATGGACGAGCTGGTTTAGCTTTTGGACAATCAGATTAGGGGAAATCCCCAAAAGAGGACTCAGATTTGGTGAAGGCAGACTTGGCAAACACCGTCAATGCAGCCTTACGTCTACAAGGGAAGTCTGTAGAGAATTATTTTGTGGCTGTATGGCTGCATTTCCGGCGCATGCCCGATCAATGATTTATCCTTCCGTTACCATTTGACCACCCCGGTTCCCATTTTATTGGTTGGAAGACACGTTGGGTTATAATGACGCGTGATTGGGTAGCATGCGAGCGCATGCTTTTTGGGAATTTCTTTAAATGTTCAGCAAAGTCAGGAACCCTTCCGCCGCGACTAGCAGCGGAGCTGACATCCCACGACCAAGGAGAACAACCCTGGGCCGTCCAGCAAGCCCAAAAGGTGACAACGAGGCAGGCTTCCACACCCCACATGTGGGGGAGAAGGAACCTAGCCAAGATTTCCCACCGACGGTGACCTAGGCCCGGTCGACTAGCGTGCGTGCACTCGAGTTTTGCAGGCACATATTAAAGTTTATTCCACTCCACTCCACTTATTCGGGAGATAATGTCCCGGGGCTGTAAGGTTGAGCCACGGATTAAAGCCACAACGCATGCTTAAGTTTTTTTCTTTTGGCGTTGCCACTTAACCCACAGAGAAGCAAAGTGCATTTGAATTATTCCACGAAGTGGAACAGACCTCCACCTTTGAGGTCACGTTCAACCACCTGAAGCAAGCCACTAAATTTTCCTATGATGTGTAGGCAGTTCGGAGTACCTCGCTCATAATTATCTCTATTGGCGATAAAATCGTCCCTAGAGAGGATACGAATGACAAACAAAATGGGGACGCATAACTGAGGATGCGACTTTATTTCAAATAGCAAAGTTTACATAGAGGAGACACAGTAAAAATGAACCGTGCTTATACCCAGCATGAGCTTACGGAGTTCAGAAACGTATTAGTACATCGTATTCAGGCAGTAAACATCGGGGCTAAATTTAGGAGGGAACGGCGCAATGGCGGGTGTGGGCGGTTGGTTTACATGTTAGTGCAGACCCGTTCATGTGCAAATGTTCACACGAAGGATGTAATACTACATCAAAAGCCTACATTAGACGATGTAATACTACGTCAAAAGCCTAAATTACACATTAGCCTAAATCTAAACGACGAGACGGTGTATAAGCCAATAAGATAAATCTTCGCCGCTGGAAATACACACCCGTCAGGGGAATTTTTGTCAACTAACACACTTACACACTAAACAAACACTTTTTTAAAGGTTGTTATAAGAGACAAAACCCCGTAGAAAAGCATGTTCTCTTGTTTTTGCCGGTGTGTTTGTCGATAACTTACACCCTAGCAAAACCACAAGAAAACACCAAATTTATAGTCTTATACAGGACAAGAAAGGTGTGTTTTTCTGTGTTTTAATAGTGTGCAAGGGTGTTAGACTTTACACCCTTTGAAAGGGTGTTTTCTTGTGTTTGTGATAGAACGTGAGGCTGTTGGTTTTAGACAGTGCACTGTAAAATGATTTAGTACACCATATTTGAACGAATTAACACGCTTACATATTATCAAAAACAAAAAAAAAACACCTTTTTAAAGAGCTTTATAAACGAAAAACCACCCTTTAAAAGGGTGTATTCTTTATTTTTTTCTAGGGTGTAAGAGTGTCCTTACACGGTAAAGGGTCTTTTCTGTTGTTTTTATGCTAAGGTGTAAGGTTGGTAGTTATAAATAGTAAGAGCCTGGCAAGGCTTACAGTATTGATAAATAACGGAATAACGGCCAAACACGCTAAAGGGTGTTTTTTATTGTTTTTATGCTAAGGTGTAAGGTAGTTAGTTATAGATGGTAAGCGCCTGGCAAGGCTTACAGTATTTATAATTAACTGAATAACGGCCAAAGACACTAAACGGTGTTTTCTATTGTTTTTATGCTAGGTGTAAAGTAGTTAGTTATAGAAAGTGATTTATTTCCGTAAATCAGTTTACAGTGTGAAAATTCAATTCTTTCGAGGGTATGAATCATCTTACAGTGCACAGTTCATTATGCCAGACACGGTGAGGAGCGGGGACGTCTAGTGTCCTGCGACAGGTACGGGGGCCTTGTTGGTGGCCGGGTTGAGCTGCAGCAGGATGACCACGTATGAGATGAGTGCGCCGGCCAGCGTGAGCACGAAGGAGCGGGAGAAGGCGAAGAAGCCCCAGCCGGTGAGCGCAACGTACGGGGCGCGAAGCTGCGAGGCCAAGAGCCGCCCTTCCCGCAGGTCCCCGTCGGCGGCGCTGCCCTTGTCGAGGCACCGGTGCAGAGGCATCGAGGAGGCGTGCGCCGCCTCGGTCAGCTGCGATGCCAGGATGGAGAGCAGCAGGAAAGGAAGGGTCACGCTGACGAGGTTGAGCCCTGCGTAACGCATACGAGCCGAGACGTCGTATGTCAGAAGATTCGCTTGCAAACGTCTGCCATTACCACTGTTGAAAAGAATGAAGGTTCAATTCGAGCAGCTTTTGCTTGAGCCTTGCTGAACTGTGGTCGTCCAGCGATGCTGCCCGGGGAGAGTCAGGATATATATAGCTAAGGTTTTTATTGCGGGGGGTATACGGGGGTGAGCCGGTGGTGGGGCTGCGGGCTCCGACCCACAAGTGCAAGAGTGTGTGATCCAGCTGGCCAAACTCGCAGCTAGGGTCCACGTGCTCCTGGCGGTCGACTAGGAGACTGCAGTGAGCCGGTGCTCCCAACCGGCGCCTCTTTCTGTGGATCAACAAAGTTGTGGTCGTTGATGCTCCTTCACTGATTGCACATAAATGGGGGAGATTGGGCCAGAAACGGGACAGCTTTTAGGGCTAACACGCCCACTTCATAGCACTATAAAATCAGCCTGTAGAATTGAATTTATTTATTTATTTATTTATTTGCAGGGTACTGCCAGCTTCATTTAAGAAGCCCTAGGCAGGAGCGGACAAACATAATCGATACAAAAACAGGGAAACAAAAGTAGTTTTAGACAACTGCGGGAAATAACGCGCACAGAACAAAGGAACACATTTTGTTCGCGTGGCAAAATAAAACAGCAATAAAGAACGCAAGAACGGGGAACTTCAAAGGCGACAACTTTGTCGCTCGACATAACATCAAATGAACACGCAGATCACACAGGGGAAGCAAACAAGTGGAAAACGCAAATCCAAATCATTTAGAATGAACCACTGAACAAGAAAAGCATTTAAGCAGGCGCAGCCAAACACTACAAAGATACAGGGCGAATGTCGGACTGCGTGTGGTCGTTGATTGCGGACATAAATGATCGTACATTATCGCGCTCTATAATTTCCGCAGGCAGTCTATTCCATTCGCGGATGGTACGCGGGTAGAATGAATGTTTAAACACTCCGTTCGACAAGAGAATTCCCTAATCTTTTTGGAATGTTGCGCACGCGTGAATCGCCGAGTAACATGTTCAATATACTCGTTTTACTTGCCTGTAGTTTAGCCATGGTACAACAAATACATGTACTTATGCCGCTCACGATATCGCCTGAGTTGAAGACTGAAGATTGGAGAATCGGGGACACGGGCACGGAATTATATATAGAATCAGAGAATATTTATAGGTTGATGTCATCGTTAGGAGAATAGGGGAAAGACCAATTTTGAACGGGTTAACAGGACAAACGCATATTCCGTGAAATGATCTGTACAAGGTGCGACCGAATGGTGATATGACAGTGCCCGCAATGAAGTTGGTGCATCCACGAATCGGTGTACACCCATGTATGGACTTGTGCCCCGGTTGCATATGTCTCTGTGTCACTTCACTGCAATATAGACATGTAAGTGAACAAAAACACCCATCATGGCCACGTGTTGTCTCCACTTCCTCTGGTAATCTTCACTGAAAAAAAAAAATCAGTTCTTCTATGCTCCTATGCCTTTCTCGGCGTTCTACTCCTTGTTATATGCAGAGGTGATAAAGCACTTGCGTTCTTTTTTTGCGTGCTTTGGCAAAGATGTGGTTGAGTTGTAAAGTTGTCCTTTTCATTTGATCGTCCAGGTGTATTGATGCGCAGTATGCCCATTTTGTACCCATACAGGTAGTGTGCTGCGTGTGCTTCATTCCTGTAAGAGCCTGACAAGGCTTACAGTATTGATAAAGAAATGAAAAAAAAAATAATAAATAGACTTCTGGCTTTCCTTAAAGGTTCAAAAAGATCTATCTTGCCCAGTTTCAGTGGGAATGACAGAGAAAAAAAAATGAAGAAGCTCGCACTAAGTGGTGCAAGGCTTGCACCATAGCGGAGCTTGAGGATATTTTTCTATGTAAGCTCTGAAGGACACACCGCCATTAGGTTTAAATCCCATTAGGTTTAAATTGTTTATTTACATTTTCGTTGTCACTTTTCACCGTGGTAGTAGTAGTCATCGTCATTCCATCTATATCGTCGTCTTCCTCATACACGACTGGCAGGCCTGGATCGTTTGATCAGCAGGCTTTCACATTTTTCCCAAAGTGGAACGCGTCAGCACACACTAGAACCGGCGGCAACCGGCTTCGGGAACTGTGCGTCTGTAGCGCGAGCTGACGTGATCTCCCCCCTTGAGGCGCGGACGCGTGTGAACTGTTTTCTTGGTATTTTTTGCGAGCGTCGCGCGCAAGCGTGGAGACGCCGGGCGCTCCTCGTAAAGCGCGTGCCCACGAGCGCGGGAAACGAGGAGAGTAACTTTAAAATTGAGATTTTGATGACGCCGCACACATTACGGCCAGAAACAACAGCTCCGCTGTTAAAAGCTGCGGCGCAGCTTGGCGGAGTCCCCGGCCCTTACACTGCAAGGAAGCAGCATGGGCAGGCGACAATTGCTGAAGGGCGATTAAAAAAGTGATACGCATGCATTACAAGCAGAGATATCAGAACAGTAATTACTGTGTACAACAATAATAAAGAGACACCCAAGAACAAGAGTAATATAGCACAAAAGTCTTTTTTGTGTGTACGAAAAAAGAATACGAAAGAAAAAAAATATTAAAGTTCCCAAACTGCTTGACCAATTAGACATCGTGGTTTATGATTCAGCCCAGACACATCAACGAGCACAGTGGGGCTCTTAACTCGAAATAAACAAATTTGTATCAAGGCAGCAAAATTTATACAGAGGGTAAACGGCTCAAACAAATGTGACAATTGAGTGATGCGCCCGAAACGCAGGAAGCCTTAAAAAGTAAGTGAAAGAACAGCAGCTTTGGCAAAGATACACATTAAGAAAGCGATTTGAGGCAGCTCGCAGCGTGCTACTGTAGTTAACAAATATCTATCAAACTTAGCGCATTTAAAATGCGTGATAATGTATTTGATAAGTTTGCATACCATACGGTGTTTGGTATGCAGTGATGCTTCAGGGCTCATTTCGTCCGCTGGGATAGACTTTATGGCTATACTACGGAGAGCCGCTGAATCTTTTAGGTTTGAGATGTTTTATCACTTTCCTTTTTATACGTTTCAATTATTCTACGATTATACAAAGGGGATATTCTTACACACCCATATTTCGAAAATACCTCAGCTGAATGACCCAAGTATTTTTTGTTATATATTGCACGTAAAGTCCTCTTTTGCAGAAGGTAAATGCGTTGCTTGTTTGCAGCAGCGTCGTATTCCACACCAAGTGGGTGTAATCAAAGTGCGACATAAATAAGGAACTATGCAACAGAAGTTTTACTTTGGTTGGCATCAAGTAACGATAACGGCTTATTAGCTCTATAGTTTGAGCAAGTTTATTCCAAACTGCTTCAACATGATCAACCCAACCAAGTTGGCTACTGAATGTGATCCCTAACAGTTTAGTTTTTTCGAACTTTAAGCGGTATATACCAAATCTAAGCCCTCCTGATAAAATGAGCACTTTATTTCAGGTCTAAACATCATAGCAGTTGTGTTGTTTAATTTACTTTTAGCTCGTTTATAAGTGCAAATGCCTAATTTCCTTCATTGCGCCTTTTGCTTGATCAATGGTAGTATCTGCGGGATGGAGTGTAAACAACAAGGTTACATCATCAGCGTACATACATTTTGCGTACTTTGATCTTGTTACAATATCATTAATATAAAAATTAAAAGTAGAGGGGGTCTAAAATGATATGCGGGTGAACACCGGAGGTTGTGTCTTTTACAAGTAATTTTGATTGACTGTTGTGAACGATGCGACAGATGCGAACTAATAAGTGAGTTAGTTGGGCCCCTGAAACGATATAAGCTACGTTTATTCAGTAGACGATGGTTTATGCAGTCGAACGCTTGAGTGAAGTCTAAAAACACACACCCAAGACAGCTTTTATTCTTCGAAAGAATGTAAAATGTCCTCTCTTACAGCGAGTAATTGCGTCTCAGTTGATTTACGTTTTCTGAAACCGAACTGCGCATGTGAGTGTATAGTATTACATTTTTGGCAGAAACTAGACCTTCGAATGTGCATAGCCTTTTTAGGTTCCTTTGGAAAGATCGACAATTCAGAGTCTTGCCTGTAATAAGGTAGACAATGTCTGTTGCCTTTCTAATAGAGAGAAGATACTTTCATCAATTTATTCATCCAACTCCTCATTCCCAATCATGTTATGCTGTAATCTGTTTTTGCTCCGGTAATTCCAATCTATCAACCACGCTCTTAACAAACAGGTCGTGAAAGGGTAGTAACGGCCATATTTGGTAACTCCTTACGAACCTTGCTACCCCGAGGTACGGTACGTAGGCTCTGCCACTAGCAACTGCATGGTTTGGAAATTAACTAGATGTAGGAAATAGTATACACTAGATTAAGGTCGTTCTTATGACTAGGTTATGCATGGTCAGTTAGTAAACGTATGTAGCTCAGAAGGGTGCTACCTCTAGGAGTTTACTAGCGAATGTAGTGGTGCTTGCTGCCTGTTTTAGTTAGTAACCCTGACTAGTACTGCATTTACTACCTCCAGTTACTTAATACCTAGCGTATACTGGGACAAGTAACTTGTTAGTGTTCCCTTAGTGAATGCCAGAACATTTTTTAAGAGTGCATATCTAAAACTTAGGAACTCAAGGTGGTGATTAGAAAACTTGATCGGTTTTCTTTCTCAAGCACTGTTCATGGCCGCTCAAGGAACACACTCACCGAAAATGACCAGCTCGTGGCGGTCGTCGCGTCTTCGGTGTCCAAGGAGCGGCTCACTTCAACGCACACGCCGAAGACGAAGAGAGAGACCCAGAGGAAGGCAGCGGGGGCGAACGCTGCGTCCATGCACCGAACGGCTGACCCGAGCTCCGTGTGGACCAACCGCAGCCTCTGGAGCTGGGAAGTCTCCAAGATCGACCCGCGGAGTGCGTGACGAGCGATGATGGTGTTGAAGTTTACGTACCTGCATTTTCACCACGTGGAGAGTTGATCACTTTAGTTCTGGTTAGGACCCGCCGCGGTGGCTCAGTGGCTAAGGCGTTGCGCTGCTGAGCACGAGGTCGCGGGTTCGACTCCCGGCTGCGGCGGCCGCTTTTCTGATGGAGGCGAAAAGCAAAAACGCCCGTGTGTACGAGATTTCGGCGCACGATAAAGATCCCCAGGTGGTCAAAATTAATCCGGAGCCCTCCACTACGGCGCGCCTCATCGCCTGCGTTGCGTCGGCGCGTTAAACCCTACAATCAATCAATCAAGTTCTGGTTAGGGTAGATTAACTGGGCAGGTTAGTTGTGCAGTGAGTTGTACTGGTTCGTGGCGCAGATAAGTTGGGAGGCTTAAAGGGGCCATGAAGACAAAACACAAGTTTGGTTCATTCGAAAGATTGCCTCGTTAGAATCATACTGACAGCACTTCGCTCAAATGAGCTATATAATTAGGAAATAAGGGAATGGCAATACGACCCACTAGTTCATTTCCCACAACAGAACCTATGATGTCATACCAGCCAGCTCTGCGTTTGGCGGAGGCTGGCGAAAGCAAACACCAATTAGGCAGAGCTTATAAGCTTGTCGAACGAGCTATTTGCGCTTAAATTTAGGGCACATTCTTTTTACAGCAGTAAGAATTGGGGGATAAACAGTGGGAGTTACGAAAGCACACGTAAGCACAGAAGTAGCGATGCGTACGGTTGTTGGTACTGCGCGCACTATTCTTGTTTTAGCTGCCCAGCAGTCCGCCACTTTCGAGTTGTCTTACACGCAGTGGCCGATTGGCGTAAGCGACGTTGTCTTATGTGACCCTCTTTGTCGAGGATGTTCTATGTTTCACGAAAAGAATTATTTTCTACAGTAACAAAAACAAGCCAGGTGCAAATACGGTCAAAAAACAAAGCAACGGCAGACAATGGTTCGTGCATGAGTATGGTAGCGCCATCTGGGAAGACTGACGGCAAGCAGCGCTGCAGCCGCACATATTATCTCTATGCAGCCGCATCACGCAGTGCAAGTTCGTTTGTATACGCGCGCTTATGACTTCATTGCTGACGTCCCAAAAACCCACGATTTGGCGGGAGAATCGAAATTTTAACTTAAATTGATACGGCATCATTTGCTGCCGGACAAGCGCTAGGAGCACTGTAAACCACAAAATCTTTCGAATAAAACAAGCGTATTTTTTCCTCATGGCTCTTTTAAGGGGGAAACAGAAGAGGTAAAGGGGACGCGTCTTCGCACGCGTTTCCCGCTTCTAGAACCGGTTTGGCTGCCGGAAGACCTCCGGATGGGCGACTCCCGTGCTGGTCCAACATACTAGATAATTGGCCGCTCCCCGCCGCAATCCGAATTCCTCGGATGCACACGCATCTGTCTATTTAGTGGCGATTGGGGGGCTAATTAATGCCGACAGCGCGTGTGTTGATTAGAGGCAACAGCTTCAATCTAGACTGACCAAACATTTAGCTCTCTCATTACAGCACGCGAACTGTATACAGCGCGAGTACATATTCCCTTTCAGCGCGACAAACGGCCAGCGAAGTATTCTAAGACAACGCTGCTTGGAAAGACCACAATTGCTCAACAGATGTGTGATTTGGTTACATTGCACCGCTCGCGGTGACGAAATTTTGCTTCGCGTACACTGAAAACTCTTCGCAGGGTCGTCCGGTTCCTTTTAGAGCGCCTGGCACTATGGCCAATCGCTGTTTCACAAGAAAGATGAAAATAAATATTTAAGTTAAAGCAGGACTGAAACAAAGCTCCTATATGATACAAAATCGAGTTCTTATGTCTGTTACGGAAATAAGTAGAGCTGCGAGTGCATAAATGACAAAAAAAGTGTTATATGTGATTTTCGCATGCTCTGTGGATTTCATGCTCTTTGCAAAACTTTTGCTGAACACTCCTATGGAACCTGCAGAGCGAAGCCACAATGTCGCAGCCGTGCGAAGAAGAGTATTGTGGCCCAGAATGTTCACCAACTTTCTGCGCGAATTTCTCACGAGATTCAGATTGATTAGGTTCCGCTGACCTACTGACAGCCCACTGCAAGGCAGACGTAGCAGCCCGGACAGGTCAAAGAGTACCCCACGGGGGGAGAGGGGTATTTTCGTCTTGTATATTTCTGTGCGCTCTTGCCACAGAGAGGGAGCGAGTGTACATGTCCATCATATTGGTGGTGTGTCATGATTGGATGTTTTCTGCATGTGGGCTGGACTCTCCGTGTTCTAAAAACGGAGCGCGAGAGTCCGGCCGGCCGTTCTGATTTACGGTGCGGTGCGTGCACCATCGGCTTTGCCGAGGAAGTCAGTCCCAATGTTTTCCGCTTTTGACTGTAATGTACAAATGTAAATAGGTGTACATAAATATTCCTTGCATTACTTCAACTTCGTCTTCGAGGCCCCATTTGTCTGCAATGAGGAGATCTGCTACCCGGAAGACCGCAAAGCCACCCCAACCTCCAGTGGCGTGCGAGCGGAACTCCAACGAACAATTACTGGCGCAGTCGGCAGAACGGGTAGCGGAGGAGGAGACTAAGAGCAACGACGAGCAAGGAAGGAATGAAAAGGGAGTCAGCGGATTCAGCACGGCGGTCACCGGCTACGACGTCGGACGACGGTGTTCGAGACACCGGAGAGGCGAGCAGCGGCGGATTCGGGACGAGTCACTGCTGGGTCAGCGGTGACAGCTGGGAAGCCCCCACTTGGAGGGAGGGCGGCGTGTCACAAGGACCGGCCGCGTACTCCATTGGTCAACGGCGGCAACGAGACCGGCGACGGCGGCAACGACAGCAACGGAAGTCAAGAGCAAGCGCGTCGCATCTCGTCGGAGGGTGAGTCCTCTTTGTTCTTCACCTTGGCGTGAGCATCGCTGTCTGGGTGGGCACTAAGGGGTGCATGAACACGCGGTTCGCGCATTTAAACCCGGACAGGCGGAAGGTGAGAACAATGGGCGACGGAGAGGAGACGGTTGTGTCGGACGGCAGTTTGTCCGCGCCTGGAGCGCCGTTTAGCCAGACGGCAATGGACATGAAAAAACTTGAGGTCAGAGCTGCGGAGGAGCGGCGCCGGGCCCTCGAACTCGAGCTCGAGCTGGAAAAATTACGAGCGAGTAGGAGAGAAGAAAATGCGGCGCAAAACGCCACAGTGTTGGAGAGAAGTGACGCGCGGGCGGAGTTGTGTCGGTACTCAAAATGGTTGTCAGGAGCGCTACCGAAGTTTCCGGCAGAAGCAGAAGTGCCTGTCTGGTTCGAGGCAGTCGAAAACACTCTGGAAGCGTACGCTGTCCCGAAGGAACACTGGGGCCAAATTGTATTCCCTTTGATTGCGGAGAAGGTGCGGTTCCTTTTAACGCGCTTGACACCATCGCAGCACAGGGACTATGAAGTGCTGAAAAAAGTGGTGCTAGAGGAGTTGAAGCTCTCGGCAGGGAATATCGAAGGAGGTTCCTAACCTCGAAGAAGCTACCTAGTGAAGGCTGGAGGGCGTTCGCAACTCGCCTGCAGAGTTATTTTAATTGCTACCGTTGAAGAAAGGGGTGTCAACACGTTGAAGGGCTAGTGAGTTGCTAGTAGCAGACCAGCTTAAGAACACGCTATCTGAAGAGGCTCTCCGATACGTAACTTTGCAGGAGGGTGAGGGTGGAAGAAAACGCCAACATTGGCGGCGCTGCTGCAAACGTTCGAGGAGGCGCGGGGCAAAGACAGCGCGGTGAAAAAGCCCGAGCAGAGAACGGAGGAGAGCTCGCATACACGAGAGGGAAAGAGAGCCCAGACCGACTCACACGCGATTCGGGAGGCACACAGCGGACAGACCCAAGGCACTGGTATAGAGGGTGCTTCTCGTGCGGCTCAATGGGACACAAGAAGGCCGACTGCCCACACAACTCGAGGGGAGCGGCACCCAACGCCAAAGGGGACAGCCTCTCCGCACGTGTGCCAACACAGGAAGGGGTCGCCGCACAAAGCGAACTAAGACCGGTAACGCTGGCGTGTCAGGATAGGCGTATTAACGCAATTTTGGACACAGGTGCCGAAATAACGGTCGTGCGAGAGAGCATGGTCCCTCCGGATTTGATTAAACCGTATGGATCCATTGAGTTAGTGTCAGCTTTTGGCGAGAAAGTGCAGGCTAAACTCGCAGTCGTGCCCCTTATAATAAACCGTGACTTGGGCATTTTCTTGGACATACGAGAGGCGGTGCCAGTAGTATGCGCCCTGACCGACAAACTAGTGTCGAAGACAGACTGCTTGCTGTCAGAAGAAGCCTGGGAGTGCCTGAGGGAAGAGTGGGACGGGAAAGGCGTGGGAGCAACAGATAACCGCCAGGTCAGAGACTACAGGGGGGTCGAACAGGCAGAGCAAGCGTCGGTCGAACCGGACGCAGAACCAGTCAAAGAGATCGCAGCGCCCCCACGCTGGAGTGCACATCGTCACCGGGAAAGAGAGTGAAAGCGATTTGCATGACGCGGAGAAACAGATGACAGCGGTAACAGGGAAAGCAGTGCTACGGCAGTTTTCAAAAAGGAGCAACGGAGTGATGTTACTTTGCGGAGAATGCTGGGAAAACGCCAGGGTCGGGAAAGCAGGCATGACGGAGGTAGATCGGCTACTCTACCACAAGGATAAATTGCTGGGGAAACCAGTAATGCAGTTGGTGCTCCCCGAGTCCCGGCGGGAGGAGGTTCTTAAGGTAGCCCATGAGTCAAACTGGGGAGGCCACCTTGGGTTGAGAAAAACCAAGGCACGAATCAAGTACAGCTTTTATTGGCCAGGGATTGAGGGAGATGTACGGAGATATTGCGACAGCTGCCATGGGTGTCAGACGAGGTCCGATCGCCGCCAGACGGACAGGGTGCGATAGAACCCTTAGCGAGGCCGCGATATCCGTTTGAGCAGATTAACGTCGACGTTATCGGCCCACCGGATCCACCCTCAGGGAGGGGCCATCGGTACGCATTGTGCATCATCGACTTGTGCACACGCTGGCCCGAGGTGGTGTGCTTGCGCTCCCTCAGCGCGAAATCTACCTGTGACGCCCTCCTGACGGTGTTCAGCCGAACAGGGATACCCGAGGTCGTCGCTTCCGACTGCGGGACGAACTTCACGGCTGAACTCACAAGGAATTTTGAAGAGGTTAGGCTGCTCCCCGAGGTTTTCTACTCCGGGTCACCCCGAGAGCAATGGAGCTGTAGAGCGCTGGAACAGAACGTTCAAAAACATGCTGTACCATATAATCCAGGACGAAGGAAGAGAATGGGACAAATTTGTACCGTTCCTTTTATGGGCGTACCGCGAAGTGCCGCACGACACGACAGGAATAGCGCCGTTCCAAATGTTGTATGGGCGTGAGCCAACCGGCCCGTTAGCCGTGTTAAAGCGCGGCTGGGAAGGGCAGATGAGTGTACCAGCGATGCAGGGACCGTCCCCATCACAGTATATGCAAGAGCTGAAGGCCCGTTTGGAGCATGCGGCGGAGGTAGCAGAGTTGATAAGCTCAAAGCAGCAGAACGCGTACGCGACCCAGCACAACCGAAGGGCGAAGGGTAAAGCCTTTGAGATAGGCGACAGTGTACTGGTGTTTGACGATCAGCGCCCAGGAAAGATGTTTCCACAGTGGAAGGGGCCGGGAAGTGTTGTCGAAAGTTTCGCGAACACTCATACTTCGTGGAGATACCCGAAGGAGGTAGGAAGCTGGTTCACGCCAGCAAGCTGCGGTCGTATCAGAGGCGAGCAATGACGGTCGGGGTGATCTTCGATGAGGACCGGGCGTTCGGGGAAATAGAATATGTACCTAGACCTAGGCCGACACGAGAGGCGGTATCGATCCTCCCAGAGGACATGACGGCTCACCTGAAGCCGGAAGAGCGCAGCCTAATTCGCAAAGTGTTCAGAGAACACCGAGGCCTATTCCATGACAGGCTAGGGGTAGCTAAAGTAGCGGAGCACAGGATTCTTCTGGAGGAGGGCTTCACCCCGAAGTCGGGCCACCCGTACCGAACACCCGCAAGCTTGAAAGGCGAAGTGGGCAAGCAGGTGGACGAGCTGCTCGATATGGATCTTATATACCCCTGCGAAAGCCCCCATGCTCACCCGGTTGTATGCGTCACCAAAAAGGACGAGTCGATAAGAATGTGTGTAGACTTCAGGAAGCTCAATGCGGGGACAGTGGCTGACGCTTACCCAATGGCATTGCAGCAAGAGCTCGTCATGAGCGTAGGAAGTGCGAATTACATCACTCTACTCGACCTTAGGAGAGGGTATTGGCAGGTGCCGCTAGCGCGATCAGCTCAGCTCCTCACCGCTTTTGTCTGCCACCGGGGGCAGTTTGCGTGGAGAGTGATGCCGTTTGGGCTGAAAACGCAGCTCAGACATTTCAACGAGCCATGAACGAGCTCCTACTCCCGCACTCTGCCTACGCGTGCGCGTACCTTGACGACATTGCGGTGTTCAGCGAAACGCTGACCGATCACGTGCGACACTTGCACGCCGTCTTCGCGGCGTTGCAGAGAGCGAACTTGAAAGTAAAGCTCGAGAAGTGCCAAGTGGCAAGAGGGTCCATCCGGTACTTAGGACACGTAGTAGGCTCCGGGAACCACGCGCCCGACCCTGACAAATTGTCCGCAATTAGGGGGCTGAAAGCACCAGAAACCAAGAAAGAGCTCCGTAGTGTGCTCGGGCTGTGCGGTTATTACCGAGGATACGTGCCTAACTACGCGGAGGTGGCAGCGCCGTTGACGGAGCTGACAGGGAAAAAGATCCTAGCAAAATTCCGTGGCCAGCCGAAGCTGAAAGAGCCTTTCAGAGACTCAAGGCGGCACTCTGCGAAGCCACAGCGCTCGGTACGCCAGATATCGACAAGCCGTTTGGCTGCACACGGACGCCTCAGCGGTTTGCGGCGGTAGCCTGTCTCTCACAGCGCGCTGCGGATGGCTCCGAGCGACCGATCGCGTTCGCGAGTCACAGATTCTCTCCAACGCAGGCGCGATGGTCAACCATAGAGAGAGAAGCATTCGCGGTGATCTGGGGGCTGGGAAAGTTCGACCTCTGGCTGTTTGGCGCCCAGGTTACGGTGGTGTCGGACCACAACCCCCTCTCCTTTCTCACCCTGAACGTGCCACAGGGAGCAAAGCTAACGCGCTGGGCGCTCGCTTTGCAGCGATACAATGTGGTGGTTCAGCACCGAAAAGGGAACGCACACGGTAACGCCGACGCACTGTCTAGGTTGCCGAACCAGAACTGGGAAACAGACAGCGGTGGTCACGACGGGGAGAAGGGTGGAGAGGACACGATTCCTAGAAGACAAGTGCAGTGACACTTCCATGGGACGCAACTGCAGCAGACTCAACATGTGCACGGTGCGCGTAGGAGTGCAACAGTGTAGGGTGTGTGCATGTGTAGAACTGAAGTTACAGTGTTTCCCTCGATTGCGTGTTTGGCGCGTTTTGTTCGCGCTACACGAGTGTTGTTGAGCGTCTGCACGCAGTAATAAGGCGCCTATGTAGCATGGCGTATTTGTTTTTGTTTTGTTCTCGTTACAAAATGTTTTCAGCGCCGGCGCGCCGTAATTAGGCAAGCGCGCCCCAGTACGCGTTATCCCTCCCCAGGGCATGTACGGTCAACCGTCGATTGTTTGGTTAGGTTTATTCTCAAAGGAAGTCGTGGGACCCCTTGGAGAATTTTAGGAGGGGCGTGTAAAGATGTCGACGGTTCTGCACAGAATCGGGAAGGCCGTTCACCCGGGCGGGATGGCAACCCGACCTCCGGGTGAATTTCTCGCGGCGCACGGAAACCGGGAGGGACACGCGTGAGCCGCTCGCACGTGGGTATGCGTGACTCATCGCAGGCAGTGGTGTCGGCTGCCCGCGGCAACCCGTTCAGGAGGCCAAGGTACCACGTGCCGCCGGCCTGTCCGCACCCTTCATTTTCCGAGAAACACGCAGCCGATGAGGGCGACGGCCTGGTGGGGAATGCGAGGGGGACAGGTCAAAGAGTACCCCACGGGGGGAGAGGGGTATTTTCGTCTTGTATATTTCTGTGCGCTCTTGCCACAGAGAGGGAGCGAGTGTACATGTCCATCATATTGGTGGTGTGTCATGATTGGATGTTTTCTGCATGTGGGCTGGACTCTCCGTGTTCTAAAAACGGAGCGCGAGAGTCCGGCCGGCCGTTCTGATTTACGGTGCGGTGCGTGCACCATCGGCTTTGCCGAGGAAGTCAGTCCCAATGTTTTCCGCTTTTGACTGTAATGTACAAATGTAAATAGGTGTACATAAATATTCCTTGCATTACTTCGACTTCGTCTTCGAGGCCCCATTTGTCTGCAATGAGGAGATCTGCTACCCGGAAGACCGCAAAGCCACCCCAACCTCCAGTTGGCGTGCGAGGCGGAACTCCAACGAACAATTACTCTCAGACTGAAGTTTTAGCGCTGAATCGATACTATGAGGCGCATAAATGCAGAATCATGCAGAAATCGTACAGTAATTTAAGGAGAGTCCGAGGATTCTGAAGACCAAGAAACTGATTGAAGCTGTTGTGCCTCCTCCAGGCCAGGTGATGAGCGCTGCTGGCTTGCTCAGGTGTTTTGCTGGGGCTCCTCACGAAGGAACCGAGTACACGTTGCACGTAAGATGGCAAGTTGGGCTAGTTGGTGCAGATTAAGATTCATGGTGAAAAATTCCCCGCATTTCCCCGAGGGGAAGAATGTGAAAGTGCGAATGCACGAGTTGAATTTGCGCGGTTCGGTAATGTTCGCGAAAAAAGGAGATCCACACACACACACACAACTACAAAGAAAGAAGATGCATTATTCACAGACACCTATTGTGTTGTCGTTGTACTTGATTGCTAGAGCGGATCTCAGCTTTGAAATTTCGTGTCAGTACTCCTTTAAGCAGGTGCATTAGCCCTTCTCACGCCCGATTCTTGGCCAATCCCCCACGTGGGTATGTGCCATGTCAGCGGCCAGGCAGCGTGCGCCCATCTCCCCCCGTTGCCAAGGAAGACGAGGAGATTCCTGGCCAATCCCCACAAGTGGGTATGTGCCATGCGCATTCGCACGAGCGCGGACATCGCCGGTGGACGCAGGTTCAGGGTCGCTTAAGAAGTGCATTCGCACTTAAAAACAGCGCAAGGAAAACGGGGACAAGAAAAGAGTGGACGACGCACAGCGCTGATGCGTCGTCCACTGATGCGCTGTGCGTCGTTTACTCTTCTTTTGGTCCCCGTGTTCCTTACGCTGTTTTTTCACCATGAATCTTACACGTTGCACGTGCTTTCGGGCTCCGAAAAGTCTGTCCGCCCAGTGCTAACGAAGCGCACGCAGGAGAAAACCACACGCTGTTTTTGCTAGGAAATAAATTCGCTTCCTGCTGAACCCGTAAAGACATAATTTTTACTGCTGGACTTATAGCGCATTGTTACATTATCGGCAGGTGAGCGCCGCGGCCGCCGCAATTACGATGTCATGGAAGCTGCTGGGGAGTGCCTGTCTTTCACGCTTAATTAAAAAGGTCGTAAAAAAGTAGTAACGGCCGTATATATTAACTCCTTACGAACCTTACTACCCCGCGGTTTTGTACGTAGGCTCTGCCACTAACAACTGCATGGTTAGTAAATTAACTGAGTGTAAGAGTATGCCCTAGATTAAGGTCGTGCTTATGACAAGGTTGTGCATGGCCAGTTAGTAAACGCATGTAGCTCAGGAGAGTGTTATGGCTACGACTTCACTAGGGAAGGTAGTGGTACTTACTGCCTGCCTCAGTTAGTAACCGTGACTAGTACTAAATTTACTACCTCCAGTTACTAAGACCTAGTGTATACTGGGACAGGTAACTTGTTAGTGTTCCATCAGTGAATGCCCGGACTTTTTTAAGAGTGTTGGACATCGAATTTATGGAATCAACTTCTTGTTAAATGTCAGTCCTGATTTTACAAAGTTCCAGGTTTAACGAAATAATTCGCGGTTCTAAGTGACTTCGTCAGATCAGGTTTGAACTGTATACGGAACATTTCAGGAGGAATCCACGCCTTCTTATGAGGCCCAGCATTCCCCGCTGCGCCACTGCCGCGAACGGGAAATCAGACGTGCGAGACCAAAGTTCGGGGTTTGTTCTTTTGATAAGGTGGTTGGCCGGGTAATTGTTCGTTATAACGAGAATCAGCGGTGTATACCTGTGCCTGAGGGCTATAGTCAGTGCCAGGTAGAGGGCGATGCTGGTGAGTAGGCTCCCATCGACCAGGGCACCGCGCAGAGCTGTGTCCACCAGGCTTAGCGGCAGCAGGACGCTGGCCGGAAGCTGGCCGTCCACGCCAAACCAGGCCGATGCCGCTTGCATCGAGAGCTCTGCATGAGTAACAGCGCGAGTGGTAGCCTTTGATTCTTGCCAATGATGATCGAAAACACATCGTAATGTCGATTTCCTTAAGCAACGTATCGCTGTTATCGCACTGACGCCCTTCAAAAACTTGTATCTGGACACAGAGTTGGGCGAATGGCTTGTGCTTTATCTAATTACCTGGAAGCAAAAGGAGTGAATGCACAACAGTTAAAATACCCGCAGGAACTACGTGACGAGAGTCCGGGTAACTGCTTTCCGTGTTCCATGTCTCTGGGGAATTCGCGGTAGTCCTTGACTGCTTGTGGGGCTTTGAGCACCGAGGCTACACTGGCGATGAGGCGCGCCGTAGTGGAGGGCTCCGGATTAATTTTCGCCCCCCGGGGATCTTTAACTTGCGCCGAAACGGGCGTGTTCGATTTTCACCTCCATCAGAAAAGCGGCCGCCGCGGCCGGGAATCGAATCCGCGTCCTTGGACTCAGCAACACAATCGCGGTAGTCCGTGAGTTAGACAGAACTTGCCATTTTTTATTCCGCAAGAACATAAAGGATCCTTATTGAGGGAAATCAACCCGAACACATTACAATGGGACTTTTTTTTTTTACAGGTAACACCACACTACATTTTATAGCTTTGCTTCGAAAACAAATGAAGTTAAAGACAACAAGCTTCGTAAAAAAGGCGGGGTGGTCATATGCACTACTCAGCCCGCACGACCCTTTTCCGGTTCCACACAGAAAGTGCTGTCATGTAAGCACTTGCAGTGCGCAATACCCTTGTCTATAACACTGAGTTCAACTTCAACTAGTTACCTCTCAAAACTGCGGACACAAACTTTCCACAAAAAAACTTTGAGGTCAAAATATATGATTGAGTCTTCAGAATGACAATACTTTTCTTCAAATGCTTTTTCGCAGAGGCATGATAAGGCTATAAGCACGAAACCTGTGTTATAGACAAGCGTGTTGCCCCTGTACCTGAAATGGAACTTGGTATCGCTTTCATGGTAGCGTGGTTCACTCGTAGAAAAAGAAATCAGCACCCCTCCGTCTAACAACAACGCGAAGCTTTCTAATGACGGATCATCGTCGTCTTTACACGGTGGGGATCAAGATTTTTCTGTCTAATTTTGCACGTCCATGCACCCCTCACCAAATCCAAGGCGCTTCGACCATATCGAAATTGAGCAATCGGATAGACGCCGGCTTCATAACATGAGCGACCCAGGTTCGTTTCCGGCCACGGCACCCGTTTTTTTTTTCATTCACTTCACCCATTTTCTAGTTACAGACGCTATCAGTGAGAACACTAATGCTTAATAATCCAGTGTACGACCACTGTGGCAGCATAATGTATGCAGGGTGATCAAAATTAAGTCGACAGGTATGTTTTTGAAATTGTTCGTTTAGGTTAAGTGAGGTTATACGCCAAGGGGTACGCATAATTAGGGGGTAATTATTGATGTCGGTGGCTTAATTAACTAAAATCAAATAGTTGACTTTGATGGCTGCAGTAAGCAGGCATGTTTGTATTGAAAAGTTCGACGCAATCGTGTTTCTACTCAGTTTCCTTCGGCAGAATTCTTCTAGCGCATCTGTGCTCCGAGATATCGAACTGAGAAGTTTAATTGCCGTTTGCATGATTACGTATGCAAGCCAGCGAAGACCGGGACAAAGCTCCTCCCTTTTGTTCTGCGCTTCGATAGCGGTTCCGGGTACATCAGATTGCGATAACGCCAGCCAACACTGAAAGGGTGCCAGTTATCACTTTTGCCTATGCCTACACGCCGTTGTCAAAACTAACCACCGTACGCAGCAGGCACGTCACAAAAGGGAGGAGCTTTGGGCCGGTCTTCGCTGTCTAGCATGCGTAATCATGCAAACAGCAATTAAAACTCGCAGTTCTGTATCTCGGAGTACAGACGCGCTAGAAGAATTCTGCTAGAGGAAACTGCGTAGAAACACGGCTGCGTCTAACTTTTCAATACAAACATGCCTGCTTGCTGCAGCCACTAAAAAGTTAACTGTTCAATTTTAGTAATTAAGCCACCGACATCAATAATTACCATTTAACTTCTGGGTCCCCCTGGGCGCATAACTTCACTGTAGAGGTGGTCTTCACGCAAATGTAGCGCCTAATTAAAAAAAAAAACCTGTCAACTTAATTTCGGTCACCCTGTATGTCCTTACGTGTTTCAGTCAAACGTTTCTTTCTTTTACCGCAATCCAATCGTAACCTGTACAGGCACAGATGCTATACAGGGCAGAGAGGAAAGTGTCCCTGCTATTTCTACACAAAAAAATAAAAAACATAAACGCGTGTTCTTCTAACCCTCGGCACCAAGTTATTCTACGCATTCGTAATGCTGACACAATTCTCAAGGTGCCGTGGAATCATGCCTACCTTCGGGTGATTCCTCGAAGAGCATCACGCATTGGACAGACGTTCTGAGCAGCACGAAGGCCCAGACGCAGGCCACCATAGCGGCGGCCGTCCTTCTGAGCTTCGCACCAGAAGAGGATGGCAACTCGTTGAGTCGCCAGATGAGCTGACAAAGCGCCCCTTCCTTCATGATGAGCGCCAGACTCGAGAGAAGTGCGGACGCCGTCTTGAGGAAGGAGAAGGCTGACACCCAGAAGAGGCCGCTCACGCACGACGCGACCGATGCCATGACGTAGGCGCACAAAAGCGCCAGGACAACGCAGGTCCATGGGGACACGTGCTGGAACCACGGGACGTCCTCCTCAGTATCCTCCTGTTTGCAACTGTACAGGCCGAGGACATATAGGGAGAATAGTATTGGTCGCAACTGCTGAAGTGCGCTGGTCTGTTGATCTGGTTTCTGGAGGCCTGAATCCGAACGGGTGTCGATGACAAAGATTTTTCTTGGAGGCCTCGTGAAGCCCTGCATAGCTTGGCGCCTTCGTGAGAAAGCGTGAGGGGACGTTTTTGAGGTAATCCCAAATTCCGTGAATTGTTGCCGGAAACTTTTTTATGGGATAGAAATTTAAGCAAGGGTTGGATTTTCCTGCTTTGAGCGGAAACTTCTAGAACTCCCTCAACAAAAGATTTGGCGCAAACGGCTGGCGCTTTATATGTTGGCTCCAAATCGCTGCATGGTTAAAATCATCCAGTCCGTTTGACGTTCTTGGTGATCTGCGGAAGTACTGTCGCTATGCGGTATACTGACACGAACAGACAGTTCTTCTAGAAGCTATCGGTCTATGCTTTACAACGTTGCTTAGCTGGCTGGAAGATGTTTGCCCAATTACGGCTCACGAGCACTGTCGACCACTGCGTCCGACTATGATGTAGTACTTTTTTGAAACATCGAGAGCTGTATTTCTTCCCGTGCTTCCACGATGTAGCGGGATCATTTTAAAGAATAATTAATGCCGCCTGCGACGCACGTAAATTTGCATAGAAGCATGGTCGATGGGCGTACGCACTTTCCCAATGTAGAGCCATTCAGCCGTGAACCATTTTTCGCTGCAGTGTGTACATAAACAAGTCACACCCATCGATTTCTGCATTGAACAGCTAGTCCATGTGCTCCCATACAGTGTAGAAGCTGAATTTAGCGCTCGATTATAAATACGTTGCGTACGCGACACGACGTTGAATTATTATGCGAGAGGGCCTTTTCTTTCTACTCGGTAGATCGCGTTGTCAAGACGGACTCACGGGGTATAACAAGCTATAATTCATTTTTATGGAAGCATGATTCAGAACTAATCACCTGGATTCGACCTCGTTGCTGCCTCCCGTATAGCTGGGGATTACTGGTGTTGATCGCAAAAAGTTCCTTCTCAGAGACCCCGGTGTATTTGGAGGTTCACAAGAGAACCTGCTTGCTATGACCTCCATTATGTAAACTGATCATAGTGCTTCCGTCGCGAGGTATGCAAAATTCAGCTTGTCTTCGCGCTTCTTCTTGAACAACGTACTTCTAGGTACGCAAAGCTGGAAGCCTTATCGAGGTGCTTTTCGGAACACCTGATGTCCTTGTGTCCTCGCTAACAAGATATAATCGGTTAAAAGTGAATAAAATGAATCAAAGGAGCAAATGAACAAAGCCGCTCTAAATATTATCATGTGCGTGGAGTATACTTTGGAAAGGTTGCTCTGGGTACCGTTTACTAAGACGGACACGTTTCCTAGTCCTCACACCCAATCCCGCCTCCTCCTTCTTGCTTTCACAACACCCTCCTCGAGTAATCACAGACAGCAAATTAGTCCGCTTACCTATCTCCCACTCACTCAAATGGGCCATTTCGTCCTCACTAATCTGTGCCACACTGCACTGACATCCAGTGAACAAAGATTCAATGAATATGCCCGCAGGCTGTTCGCAGCCACATACTTGATTGACCTCTCACAACCCACACGCACCCCACTTACAACCAAGAAAGACGACAAGCTTGGGTCCGTAGTCAAAGCACCATAAAAAAACCCAAATCGCTGCACGCGCGTCCCTTAATACCCCATCAATTGACGCATGCGCAGACCGTAATTGATTTGCACAGCACCATCAAAACGTCCCTGCCACTTAACGCAACTACCGCCACCCAGAGCCCCTGCAGCCCGCCATACTTTCTACGGACAACACCAAAGATCGCCTCTGCACGTTCCGACATGTTCTCGTTCAATACAGAGGCGAGAGACGGAGATACCCTGCAGCCAAACCCTCGTAAACCAAAAACCGAGGAGTAGCACTGAGACGGCTCCACACTAATGCATACCCAAATCCAGGCGTCGAGGTTATTTCACCGAGACATTCGGGACAGTAAATGTCCCCACTGCCCCCAGCTTGCCAGTTCGGCACACTAGCAATCCAAAAAGCACATTTATTATCCCAGCAAAGAGCACTGGGAGACCGTGTTGATTTGCGAGGACGCCGTTAGGAGCCAAACACATCCTGACCGTCGTATGAAGCACACCGGCCCTAATGTTGGCCTTTCCTCCGGGCGCAATAAAATTGTCTCCTCCTTCTCCTCATCCTCCTCCTCCAGATGTTCCCGTACGCTTCTCGGCGAAGGAGAGAGGTGCACCACTTCTGTCATACGACGTGATTTTATTGAACAGATTCAAACTACGCGCATTTAGCCAGCTCTCGCCATCTATTGAATTCCCGGTAAAGCTGCTCCCAACCACGTGCACTCGTCATCTGTAAGTACTTCAGTCAGACAAGTTATGAGGCACACGCTTTGGAGCCCCGAATCCCGCGCGTTCCTTCATGTTCTCTTGGCACCCTTCTGTTCATATTTAATGAAGTATCCCGAATACGGTGTTCAGTATCGGGTCGTCTTAGAGTAGTGGTAAAAGTGGCCATGAAAGCAAAATACAACTTTTTTCACTTAAAAAGGACTACCGTCTGGTAACCCACTCAGCCCAATTCCGAAAAAAACGCAAGAAATATTGAAAAAATTTTAAAGCCTCGCGCTACAGTGGCGTGTTGTGGTCAGCATTGGCGTAGTATACGCCGGGTCTACACCATTGCTATTAGTGTGCTAGGTAACGGAACTAGAGGCCCCATTA
Organism: Haemaphysalis longicornis; assembly: GCA_013339765.2. NCBI lineage: Eukaryota > Metazoa > Arthropoda > Arachnida > Ixodida > Ixodidae > Haemaphysalis > Haemaphysalis longicornis. The sequence continues at coordinate 65,652,727 of CM023458.1, read as the reverse complement.
CAATCACCCAGTGATTTGACGGCGGCTCAGCTGGGCGGCCGCAATCGCACAAACAAGGCTGTGACGTCATAGAGAAACCACCGGAAAGTGGCCGTGGTGTCGTCCACTGCTTCACAGGTTCCTTCTGAATATCTCGATATTGGTTGAAAGCTTGCGATAAAATTCGTATCATTGTTACCGGGACAAAGTACCGCTTCAATTAACGAAAGTTGTATTTTGTCGTCATGGCGTCTAATTCCCTTGGGTATGACTACGCGTCCCTGGGTCCGGTTATGTCCCCTTTAGATAACGTACTTGAAGTTGTAATGGCTTGCGCTCTGCCGCTCCGGCGCCAATTTCGGGCACCATGGCTGTGAGATGTGCCTGTTTCACGGATGTAAGCCCAATCACACTGACGCGTCAACCTGCCCGAGGGATTCCCATCGCACCGCGTGTTCATACAGAACTTACTTTGACACAAGCATGCAGGCAGGGATATCAGAACATGGTGAAGTCAGTCACTTTATTCAGACACGACTGAGGAAAGCGCTGACTCAGGTGTTAGCTGAATCTGCCACACAATCTCCGGTTTCAGCTGCCAAGCCTTCCCACTGTCCGCCGCTTAGAGTTTCCGAGAGAGCCTTGAGCACCGTTTGCGTCTGGCGTCGAAGGCAAGCCGCGACACGTTTACCCAGTGTAGATCCTTCGTCCACATGATTTTTTGCCCGTGCATCCGCAAGCACGTGAGCAATGGAAGCAGCATTCGCCATCGCAACCGCGTCGTTTTTCTCAACCAGCGAGCAGAGAAATTGTAGAGGCCTTTCTGTGTTCCTTCCTTCCAGAACAGGGAGCCACGACAGGAACCGTTGGAACAGTTCATCCATATTGGTCACGCCTTGAATTCTCTCCCAGTAGCGTTCGAACACAACAGCCATGGCAACGAGGCTCAAATCAGTGCTGAAGGAATCCTCAGGAAAGTGTGACTCCGGGTCCGCAATGGCCGCGGCCAGGCAAGGCACTGAGCCAATGCACTGAGCAGTAAACGTACTCCCGCCCACGTCGGCTATCGTAGCAACAGCCCTAGCCGCAGCCGCCCTTACCGGAGCAATGCTGCTCTCTAAACGCTGGAAGATTTCTGGAAGGTAGTACGTGCTGTACCGTACGCTTCCGGCAGGACCAAGGCTCAAGACATCGCCGAAAATCTGGAGTCCGTAAAGGTGCTCCGTCCAGGGCCTCGGCTTGGTCAGCATCTTGGAGACGAGGGGGACCAGACGGTCGAGGCATGAAAAGAAACGGTCCTTGAGCTGGGTTATCAAAGTACACATGATGTCTGCAAGCTCCTGCAAAAGGCTTCGGTGCATGTCATTCTCCTTCGTTCCCTCCTTCGCCCCGAACTGTAACTTTTCCGCTGACACGCCATCGATGTCAGCTACGCAGTTCCACCGAAAGTAGAACTCGAAGCATTTGTCCAATGCGGACGCCGTCACTCCGACGTCCTCGGCTAGAATGCAGGGCAGCCAGACGAGATGGAGCATCTGTTCCAGGGCACACACCTGACTTAGCAGAGCGCTGATGTTGTTCTCTTGCTCGATGGCCGCTGTTAACGCTGAATGCGCAGTAAGCCAGCGGTTCGTCGCGCACACGACGCCACAAGTGGCTGAACAAGCCAGCATCCGGGGGAGGCACTCGGCAGCGGATGTTCTCACAGATTGTGCGGGATCCACCAAGAGCGGCAGGAGGTGGTGGAGCGCGTCATTAGCGTACGGCATGAAGCTTCGATGGGCGTGCCACGAGTACGTTTCAAGCAAAGCACACGCTCTGACGTGAAACGTTACTAGGGTGGTATTGTGCTGCGAAAAGAGATGAAACACGCTTGGCAGTACGTACCCCATGAAATCCTCGCACTGATAGTCCAAAGCCCTGCTTACCATGAGGGCGATAGACATTGCTTTTCCCAGGATGTAGTCGTCGTTGTGGTACCAGTTGCCAGCAAGCAGGATTACGACAGACCCCTTAACAAGTGGCACGTCAGCCAGGAATTGATTTGTGCCTACAGCTATGCCAATGCGGGCCACGCAGTACAGGGCCAGCCACCACAACCTCGCTTTGTTTGTGTTGTCAAATGAAGTGATTAGCTTTTTTAAGAGAGAAATGGCATCGTCGTAGACGCACAGAAAGTTGTCCTGAGCGAGATCTGACATCAAGGCCACGATCTGAAGCACATGCTCCGCTAGTGCCACGTAGGGTGGAGGGAACGGTGCAGACTCTTCGCACAATTTGTCGAGCTTGCAAAGGACCGCGCCCATGTAGTAAGTCACCACCACATCTGGCGTGCAGGCTACGAAGATCTGCCGGAGCATCGTCGCCGCCACGGCGATCACATCCGCTTGCGAGCGTTTAGTCAGGATCCCTAGAAGCTCAGGCACGATCTTCCTGTGCGAGTTCTGCGCGTACTCGGGGGCGATGTGCAGAGACGCCTGTTCGACTGCGGTGATGGCCATTCCTCGAACTGTGTTGTCCCGGTCCTTCAGGCATTGAAGCACACATCTAAGGCAGTTTCCAACGAGCACCTTTGCGCAGTTCACGCTGACTCTATTCTGCGGCATCGGCTCTTCTTGGCACAGTTCGTTAAAGACTGCCAGCGCCCCGCAGCGCCGCCTGCAGTCTTGGTTTTGGATCAAGGTGCAGATCCTTCCCGCGACTGCGGGTACCAGCTGTGTGCCTTTCACGTTGTGAATGAGGCTAAGTAAGGCCTCTGTGGCGATGAGGCTGTTCTCCGAGGCTTGGTTTTCCCGCGTAGCAGTCGGGTCTATGCCGAGAGCGATAAATTCAACAAGGCGCGCCGCGAGTTGGGACAGCCTTTTAGCGTCCAGGACATGTGTCGTGCTTGGTGGACATTCAGCCACTGTCATCAGGGCTTGAAGATACTTGCGATGCAGGCTAGAGGGGGCTTCCCGGTTCCCAATAACTAGATAGCACAAGTCTACAAGTTCATCCAGGGGATGCTTCGGGTAGTGGAAACCGGCTTCCGCCGTTGTTCCGGAAGAAGGGGTGGGGGGCTCTTCCCTCGGTCTTTCAGAGCAGGGTGGGGAGCTGACCGTGTCAGGGGGGGAGCTTGCCTGGCGGAAGTCGCCGGCATCCTGGTTGTCAGAGCGGTGTGAGCAATACGCATGTTCGGACGCGACCTCCTCGCTTTGTGGACTCTGCTCCTGGCTGCCTTGCGATTCTCCGAGAGGGCCGGCTGCCTCACTTGGGATTGGTTCGGAAGCCTCCGGGAGCACCTGCGCGAGGTGCAAGTAGACCGGTGATTAAAAATTCAGCTAGATTCGAAAGCATTCATGCTACAACTGGTTTAAATAAGGCGCAGGAGAGAGGGCGGTACATTGCGAGTCGCATTGTTAAAACATTCGCACGGCTTCGTGTTGGCGTTCAATGGCAATCAAAAGACAACGGAAGCTCCAAGTAATCTACTTGCTTGTTAGGGGATTCACGTCATGATCCTCAAAACTTTTTAGAATACCATAGAAAACGGTATTACATGACTGCTTGCACGAGATACACTGTGGCTTCACTTTTGTTAAATTTGCCCTTGTAGCAATTACCCCAAACACTTTCACTGATGGAACGGAAAATAAACCTCCTCCAGTGAGGGATGTATGGCCTATGAAAGAATTGAGAAGGGAGTGGCTGATTCGACGCCAACAATCATTGGTTAAATTCGAAGTAGGTGCATGCAAGGGGGCAGCTGGGAGCGTTTATGGGTGAATGGGCCGCTCACCTTCAAGGCTGCTTCTCTGAAGGGAAGCCGGGTGGTCGCTACACGGAGGCACTCGTAGATCTCGGCCTCCGCTGCCTCCTCCAGCTCAATGAAAGGTCCCAGCAGCTCGAGGTAACTCCTGCGCGCATTATTAGAGACGCGCTAACTTAGTGTTCGTCACCAGGTCGGTGCGTAATGCCTGCATGCTATGCACCAAATGGCCGCACAAAGAACGCGCAGGAAAACCGTGGACAAATGAATTCTGTGGCCAATTTCCTCTACTAACGTTTGATGACGATGAGCCACGCCAGCGCTTACATGTGTCGCATTAGCACTCGCTCTTAGGTAGCGGGACACGTGTGCACTCTCCGCCAAACCGGTTTTTACGCAGTTCGGGCTCAGTAAATCCGCTGCGACGAATCAATACTGTGAGGTTCCGACAGTCTCAACCTGGGTAGTTTGTGCGGTGTGCCTTTAGCTTCTTTACATGGGTGTGACGTGATGGTGTCGCATTCATTTATATGCAGGCTAGTATACCCGTTTGCATCAATGTTGTGACAGCGCATTGCCTTTACAATGATTGTAGCGTATGCCTTTAAAACAGCGTATTGCCTTTACAGGCGTACGCCTGCTACAAGTAAACAAAAAAGTGCGCATTGGTCACCGCATCTCCCTCTCCCCTTGTGACGTAGTTCTCACCCAAGTTAACGCGGCACATATAATGTTAGTCATAAGTCATGAACGGAAGATAATCACGGTAGGGAAACGAGAAGCCGACCGCAATTCTGCTCTTCATGAAAAACGCGGTAGTGGAACAACCTGGCGCTTTTTTTAAAACTGGTTATAGGCCTTGAGAGATTGGAGATAAGTAACCTTATAGGAAAACCTTAAGTATTCACTGGTAGTGAATACCTGGGTATTGCCCGTCCCATTGACTGAAGCGCGGAGTCTTATCGGCTTGTGAAAGGTGGTGGAAAACGCGGCTTCCCAAAATTGGGAGAAAAGTTCGGACGGCTGAGAAGACTTGCTTGGCGTCATATAAGCATTCTGATGGGAAAAAATGAATGCAATGCGTTTTAATAGAAACCTCCGAGGGGCCCCATTTATTCTTATTAGCGCTATTTACCAAGCCCGTTTATAATCAGCTAATAAACTTTGTAGTGGATATATATAGGAGGTCTTAGATGAAAATATTATAACTTAGGTCCTTGTATAGAACACCTCTATAATCCCCGTGCATTTTTTTTAAGCGTTGTACACCGATCTGTACCAATCTCCTTCAGAGTCAGCTTCGCCGCTATGCACAAATGCATTGCTGGGAATTTATTTTCCGGTGGCAAATAATTTCTACTGGCCTAAGGGTACTTTATTTCTACTTTCTTGATTTATCTCTACGGGTAGTTTATCTCTACTAACGGAATCTCTTCTGGCCTAAGGGGATATAATTACATAACCCCATATGGCACCGTGTTTACACAGAAAAGGCGTTAGCCGGGGCATTGTTAAAGTCGCTCCACCCTTTACTTACTTGCGTTGCTAGGAAGGAACCTTAGAGGCAACATGAAAATTCTATATTGAATTATGGAGGCCTTGGTATATTTTCGCATGCGGCGGAACTAACAGACGGGTAGATTGGTTTCCCCATTGAATCCACACTGGCTGCCCTAGTTTTTTTCGAACACTGATTCACATTTAGCCCGAAAAAACACGCAAATACGCATGGGACATAATACCTTTATTACTTAAGTGTTTTTACCGATGACTAAACGAGGAGGTCCTCTGCTCTCTCCGCCTAAAAGTTGATGTATCACGGTTTCATCGCTTATGAAAAAAACCATTATTAAAGAATATTAAAGATCCTGGGACCTGCACATTTTTGTATATAAAACAGTGCTATTGCTTCCTAAGGCGTTCTTACCATCAATGCAATTGAGTAAGACAATAACGTGGATATTAAAGGGGCTGTACGTATACCGATCGATAGCGATACGTACGCTTTTATGGAAGTACTTAATAGGCGGACATTCATCTTTGATACCCGACTCCGATTATACACCTAAAAGGACCCGTCACTGTGGCCAGTAGCTAAAGCGTTCTGCTGCAGAGCCCAAGGATGTGGGTTCGATTCCCGGCCGCTGCAGCCTTTCTGATGGCGGCGAAAAGCGACTACGTCCGTGTGTAAGAGATTTCGGCGCACCTTGAAGATCATCAGGCGGTCAAAATTGATCCGGAGCCTTCCACTACGCCGCGCGCCTCATCTCCTGTGTAGCGTCTACGCGTTAAACCTCATGATCAACCAACCGATCCCCTAAAAGGCAATTCTAGGCACGCATATGTGTATAGCGGTGAAGCAAACCAACAGAGCTCAGTGATGGGCGTTTCATAGAGATTCGTGTGGTTTGTCGGCGTATTAAATAAAAATGCTTAACAATAAAGGGACTCGGGGTATAGGGGGGTTGCTTAAACATGTATTAGAAAATTCTCACTCGAAATGCACTTTCTGGAAATTTTAAGCAATCAAGCGTCGAAGATAATTCAGTAAAGAGGATGGCGTCGTGACTGCGAGAACAGGTGGCAACACGGTGACTGATTTTTCTAAAGCTCCTGTGTTATGCCTTCAGCGACTAAGCTCGCACTGAGGTCATTCAGAATATCTGACGTCACGCGTAGCAAAGCCCAATACGACAACATGGCCGTTCGACGCCAGGGTCGTGTGTATAGGTCCTCGGTTGCGGTACTCCAGAGGGAAGGAAGTTAAACGCTTAACCAAATATCTCTCGTTTACTCATCTGAGGCGGTAGATCGGCGATCATTGGAAGGCGCGTGCATCCGTTTTATTAAATGAGAATGCCTTTGGTACCTAATATGTCACGTTAAACGAAGACCTAAATCCTATCGAAATGTTCATAAGCCGTTAAACGCATCGGAAGAACGATTTTTTTCGCGATAAGCGTCCGGCAGCTGGCCTTCATGTGATTGTCTTCAATCAATCAATCAATCAATCAATCAATCAATCAATCAATCAATCAATCAATCAATCAATCAATCAATCAATCAATCAATCAATCAATCAATCAATCAATCAATCAATCAATCAAACTGTTTATTTGACATCAACACACTTACAGATGTTGGGAGCACGGCCAAAAAGCAATAAAGCGGCTTGACGGGTCCGTGCCCCTTAAAACATTTACGTCCCTAAAGTCTTAAAACACGTCCAGAAATTGTTGCGAAATTTCTGGAACTATTTTTTTCTGCCTGTTCGACAACTTCGTTATTTACACTGCCGCATCATCTTATTTGAGTGTGAAGTTAATTATTAATTACTTCGATCTTGACTCCCCTAACAAAGGCTTATGAAGCGGCTAGTTGGTGCAGTTTGGCATCCAAATTTGGCGTGCTCTGCATTCTCAGACGAGAGAGAACAAGCCCACGAATGTTTACGCACCAACGTGTGGTTTGTTCACTCGCCTTGTGACTTGTTAAAAGGTGCAGTATGCGCCAAATTTGAATGACTAACTGTTCAAACTGACCGCAAAGATATACACGAGGTAGCACAAATCGTCATGGACGTTTGGAGAAGTATTTTGCTTGCTTGAGAAAAACTGAACTAATGTTAAGGAAGCTTGTATGACTGTGGTACCATGTATTTTTCATGTCCGCGAACAAAATCCCCAAGCTGTACGCGTCTTTGAAGCGCGAGGCGTTGAAAAACGAACTCCCCGGAGCGTGTGTGTGCTATTAGCACACCGCCACGGTCGCACGCCGTTTCGAAACATGATGTGGACCTCAAGCGTATGCTTTTAATCACTTGGATGGGCATCTAGAGTACAATAGGTCATAATAGGCGACATTCTCAAGATCAAAACCCCGAACCTACAGCTCTCATCACTTGGCTATGCATCCCTGAGTAGATTATCAATATGCCCATGCTCAAGATCAGTAGAGTCGAGCTTGAAAATGTGTACTGCGCAGGTGTCTGCCGTGTGGATGATACGCAAATGTCCGAGAGAAATAAAGTTTGCTCACACCTTTCACTCGCGCTACAACGATGAATAGGAGGGATTAGGAGTGACGCAATAGAGGCCAGGACTAATCCCAGTTATGAGTGTGTTAAATGCATGCTATCTTTCAAAGTGTATGATCATACAAAGCTAGAATCATGCTTCTTAGCGGCGGCCTTGGTGAGTGTCCACTAACCGCACAAAGTTTACGTGACGTCACAGAAACGTTACGGGAAAGGGGCTTCGGAATAGCCATTGCTTCTTCCCTTTATATCTAGATTACTTGTTTGAAGTTTTCAATGAAATTTGTATCACCATAATTGGCAAAAAGCAGTCGTTTTATAAACTCAACTTTTATTTTGCCTTCATGACTCCTTTTAAGGTAAGTACGTATACAAGGTGTAGCAGCTATCATGCACAAAGATTTTAAAACAGAGCAATGGCGTTACTCGAACGAAACCTAGCGCATAATTTTTCCAGTACGGTGGAGTATTGGCCAGTAATTTTTTCGTTAATGAGCTTTAATTATTATAAATAATTATCTAACTCGACAAGTACTGCCCTAATCAATAAAGTGTATATGAGATATTTATGGGCGCCCTCGACAGGAATCTAACAGCGGTATTTTCAGCGACGAACTAATTGCGTGTTCATTTATTCTGCGTGATAGAGAAACCCCGCGAAATATGAATATTGTCACCTGACGACCCTCCTGCGCGTCATCATGAAGCAGCGCCTTTAAATAAGCTGATTGAAAGCAACTGCTTTGCCCGTTACACGTCCGATAAGATAGAGCATCACCTTGATAAGGGAATGCATGGAAGGAGCAGAACAGCAAGTTTCGCAGGGCACGTGTGGGAGATAACGCAGAAACTCGGATCGATTTATTACTTTTTTTTCTTTATTTCATTCTTGCAAACTCAGACGCAGCCTATTCTAGGGCACATCTACCGTGCGCATTACTGATGCGGCACGGGAGCGCCGTCACGTGGTATTTTTCATATTTCGCGGGGTTTCTTTATCACGCAGAATAAATGAGTACGCAGTTAGTTCGTCGCTGAAAATACCGCCGTTAGATTCATCTCGCGGGCAGCCCACAATAACTCATCTGACACTTTAATGATTAGGGAAGTACTTGTCAAGTTAGATAATTATTTATAATTAAATCTCATTAACGAAAAAAATTACTGGCCAATACTCCACCGTAATGGAGACATTATGCGCTATGTTTTCTTCGAGTAACGCCTTTGCTCTTTTTTAAAATCGTGGGGCATGATAGCTCGGACACCCTGGATATTAATGAGCGTTAATGCCACACTTTTCCGTGTTAGCCTGTTGATGAAAAGGGTACCTGGGGGGCCGTCGCGGTTTCTCCTTCGGGGACGGCGGTTTCCGGCGCAGAGCCTTGAAGTGCTCGACCAGGAGTTTCTTGACAAAAAGAGCGGCCAGGTCGCGCAGGCTGGCAGGCGCGTCGGAATCTTGCGGTCCGCGATGTTGGGGCTCCACATAGATCTCCTTGATGTCGTAGTTGAGGGCCAGGAAAACTTGTCAACGCAAAGACGCCACATGAGACGGTTAAAACACGGGCGAGTACGTGAACTTCAGAATTTGTTTTCTGGTAGAATAAGCATACTCATGGAATGATTGGACAATCATATGTCTATGCGCTGCGTTTAAAACAGAACTAGATTACAGCAGCCCCCCCGGTGTTGCATGTTCGCTAGCGACATCTGTCGTAAGCTGAACGTCTGCGCCGCCTAAGGTGATAGCGTGAGGAATCTGAGTTGGCCATCTACTACCCGCCCTCCCATACAGGGCTGTAGATTGTAGGGGGGGGGTGGGGGTGGGGGGGGGGTTGATGTCAAAACACCGGACTAATTTTCTGCTACTCCCTGTTCTTTTCCCCCCTATGCTATTGAAATACCGAATTGAGATAATATAACGTAATAACAAAAATAAGGGTATCGGTTTATTACATTTAAAAATGAATGAAATTTTATTCACAGGATCTCTTTTTTGTTTCTTTACCAACAACGGATAACACACTTCTATACGTTTTTATACCAGGACATTAGATAAAAAAGTTAAATTCCCTAGAATCGGGCTTGCCGGAAAAGGAACAACTATTATATATAAAAAAAAAAAAAACGCTGATGATCCCGCGTTAGAAAAGATGAAGAAAGATGGGACGATGATGAACCGACACAACGTTGGGGTGAAGGCGAAGCGGGATGGCTGTGATAACCTTTAATTGCAAGGACATTTTCTATACGATGATCCTGATCGACTAGCGCATACCCTGCCGGGTATTTAGCGACGACAACGATGAAAACGACGGTGAGACGGCAGTAACGGTACGGTGCAAATTTTAAGTCGAAGAATGATTAAAAAGCTCCTTCGCGTGCTCTCTGTTGAGAGATTCCTTTTCACTCCCTCCCGTGAGCCGTTCCTACTTACCAATGTCGTCAGGTGTGAGGAGCTGCGTCATCTATTAACACAGACAGTATCTCTCCGCTTACATCTATAGTTCATACCACAAGCTAGGTGCAGCACTGTGGAGGCTAAATTGCTGTCAAACAGTGCGCCACTGAGGGCGCCTAACTCGCCGTGAAGGGGGTTTTGAAAGGACATTCCCTTCTCCCCTCCGCTTGCCGCAAGGCCCGGCGCCTTTTGTCACTTCCTTCGCGGTGAGTTAGGCGCCCTGAGGGGGCGGGCTGTTGACAACAATGTAGCCCCACAGTGCTGCACTATGCTTGTTGTATGGACTGTAACTCCTCCCCAACCTAGCTTTTTTTCGCGCAGGCGCGTGGGGCTTTTGCCGGAGAAGTGTTGATCGTACACGGGAGCGGCAGATTTTCCTTTGGCTTAGCCATTTAAAGCTTCGCGTTAAAAATACTCTCGGCGGATGCTGCTGGCAAATGCGTTGTCCTATTGCGTGGCAAAGCTTGTGCTGCGGGGGAGCGAACACCTCCATTTTGTACTTCGACGAGAGGCTTTCGCGCATCGCCATACCTTACTTCTCAATATGCGTGCAACTGGATCTACTCGGGAACAAGTGAAAAGCGGCAATAGCTCATGTACGGTACCACTGCGCCTAAGCGACGGACCGGGATGTCAACGGGCGAGCGCGTTTTGAAAGGAAGATTGCTATGATGCGTAATATTGTCTGCCTTTTCTCATGTCGTTTGTCGTCCTGGAGTAGTTAATATTACGGAAACGGTTCGTGCCATGTTTAAAATATTCCTAGTAACGCACTACTTGCACGCGCGGAGCAACATCCGGCTTCGGTGTTGAGACACAGCAGCAGCTTCCATTGCCATTCTTTTATACCGATTCCAGCGAGATGGTTGTGCGATTAGTGAGGAACGAGAAAGGGTGAGTAGGAAGAGAGAAGAGAGAGAGAGAGAGAGAGAGGAGAGAGAACTTTATTTAAAGAAGGTGCTCCTAGTCCGGGGCTCCGGGTATGGAGATGAGGGCCAGCTCTGCCCGTCCCATCAGCTGTCGCTGGGGGGTGGGGGTGGCACTGGGTTTGAATTCCACAGGTGGTTGACCATTAGTTTAAATAAACCCCCTTGCGGGACTATCTGACTGTTCATATTGACGGTCACGGTATTATCTCATTCTGTGCGCTTTGCTCTTTTCTCTCAGTTGGTTTTTTGTGTACACCGAGTCTTTAAATGGTGAGTTTTATTTGTTGACCAGCACAATCTTTCGGATCGTACAGCTACACCGTGGAATTTTGTAAACCCTCTCATGAACTATTCCAAGACCCCGTGTGTACGAGATTTCGGCGCACGTTAAATATCCTTAGGTGTTTAAAATGAATCCGGAGCCCGCCACTACGGCGCCTCTCATCGCCTGTGTCGCGTAGGCGCACTAAACCCTACAATCAATCAATCAATCAATCAATCAATCAATCAATCAATCAATCAATCAATCAATCAATCAATCAATCAATCAATCAATCAATCAATCAATCAATCAATCAATAATCAATCAATCAATCAATCAATCAATCAATCAATCAATCACGATATGACTACGATTTGAGAAGTTTTGTCTGTGCTTTGGCATCACGCAATGAAACCATTACGTTCTAGGCTGCGCAGGATGATGGCGCAGACGTAATTTCCGAGCCATAGTGACATCCACGTTGCTTCCTTGGCCAAATTTGCGTTGTTGACGATAGGAATCGGTCACTCAGGTACAATGTGGTGTGGCTGAACAGCGGCCTTGCTTTTGAGTAGGTTTCGTAAGGGCAGCAAGCTATCGTTTAGACATTTTCTAGAAGATGTTTTACGCCTAAGCACTTGTACTTCACGCGCAAGACCTCTAAACTTTCGTTGTGGCTTTCCTACTTGTGATCACCTAAACTAAACTTTAATTTGAACATAACTAGGCTGTAGTGAAATAAACTACTTAAAGTCGTTAATTGCAACGCATACGGCATAGTCAGCTGCCTACGGTGACGTCTTCAAGATGTGAGGGTAAACACCTCAAGCAGTTATTCTTATTAAGCGAGTTACAATAAAGAGCGCGTCGAAGCAGGTTGGGACCTCACGAAAAAAACAAAAACAAAACACGAAAATGAAGGAAAATTGTATTCGTGCGCTCTGCCATCTTAGGGAAGTGTTGTACTACTAGGTAATCTGAACTGACAGTTATATATTGCTACTAGGTCAACCCCTTTAGTCAGCGAAAAACTACAGACTGACGTGAAGGACAAGGGCAGGCGCTGTAGCATCTGTCCTTGTCCACCACGTCATACGTGTGAAATTTTTTGGTCTTAAAAGTTTTGGTCACACCAACTAGCCCGAACCCACTTGTTAAGCTACAAGGTGCTTGACTTAATGCGTCCCCGGTCGACGATAGGCCTCTGCAGATGCTTGAAAATACAAGAAGTGGTCTTGGCGTCAGTGAAATTAGACAAAAACCTTTAAAAACCCATTGTTGAATATGTAAAATGTTTACAGGATGCGTTTCGGGGTTTTCTGACGGCTCAGTACACGTTCGGCGGCACCGGGACGTATCCCTGTACTCGTTGAACCCCACGCGCATGACCTCGTTTTCCGCGTGTGTGAACAGCACCCGTACCGCACAGCACGCCATCATAACACAAACGTCCAGTTTATTACCGACAACGGAGGCTACTAGGCGTCTAGCCTCTACGCCGGGGAGAAGCACGGCAAGCGTAGAAAAAAGAAGGCGGAAATACCCAACAGAAATTCTGCCTGCACTGCCCTCTCATGGGCTTATGAAACCATGTGGCATTTCCATTGAAAATAATCTTTTTGTATCACTCGCAGTACATTACCAGCAGTGACAAACGGGAGGGCGAGAAGAAACCAAACGCGGCTAAACGTAACGTCACGTAACCCAATCGAAGCGGCTTTGCCTAACGTAACCTAACCTAACGTAACCTATGATAACCTAAACCAACCCAACTCGACGTAACCGAACCTAACCTAGCCCAACTAAGCCGCACACAACCTTGAACACAACCATACCCCCAACAGTAGCCATTTGCGTCACTTTCGTGGTAATTGTACAATAACCCGACCGCAGAAAAATGCTGAAAAAAGCCCAACGAATAAAAATTTTTCAAATTGTAGAAGCCGCAAAAGATTTCCGCTATATGGGATCCGAACCGAAGACCGTTTAGAAACGAATGATTCACCCCGCCGCCTAAGAGCAGCCGTGGTAACTGTCGAATAACCCGACTGCAAAAAAAAAAAAAAAAAGCACTAATAAACGACGTATGAACGAAAACATCAAATTACAAAAACAGCGAATAAGTTTCCCTATTCAGGATTACCGAAGACTTTAGAAACGAGTGCTATAACACACCGCCACGGGAGCAGCCGGCAACACGGGTTCTGGCGCAGTACTTGTCACAAATAGGCTCTAAGTAGAGGGCTTAGCCAATCGCAGGCGAATGCTATCAAATTTTCTGCTTTCCTTCTACCTGCTACCCGTAGAATAGACACTACAAAACAAATTAAAAACAAAACGCCCGCGCCCTGCAAAAGTGCTAAGGATGAGATGCGCCCTTTATTGCGCATCTCAGGATGCGTGAAGCGATACTATAGTATCGTATACGTCCCGCATTGTATGATGAAGGTAATGACGGGCCTACGGTAGTTGAACTACAGTAGCTGACGCCTGTGGTTGTCCTGCTCGTGCACGCGTGTCCTGCTCGAAGCTCGTTACCCCTTAATGTAACGCTTACACTACGCACTAGGATATCATGAACCCCTGTACTCGCGAGGCTACGGCGGCGGTTTACGCGTGGATGCGCTGCTCATGCAAGTCGACTGGTTTTAGTCTCACAGGGCTATCCCACTCCGTGTAGTTCGAAAGTATATCGTTAATTCGTGGCAGATCACAGCATCATGTTCCGCTTTATTTTGTAGCCCGTACCCCTGTGTAGTTGAGCTTTTTCATCTAGCCGACCACAAAAACACCAAACCACCCTTATGTACAAAAATAATGCGAAGAATGGTTTGCGTCAAAACCCGATGATCTCCCTGCGGTCATGAAAGTCGACGAGCGGGGGCCTTTTAACAGTACGTCAAAGCCCAGAACAACCCGCCGTGGTTTTATCTACAGATTGAAGATGGACATTGAAGGCTGCGTCTAATCCCACGGCAGCCGTGAGAATTAGCTTTTGGGAAATTCTCGCGGCAGTTTGCATAAAAGCTGGCTGGCCTACAATTTGCTGAATAATATTACGTCCGAACGTAACCTAACGTAACATAACCTCATCGAACTTAACGTAACCTAATCGAACCCGTCATAACCTACCGAAATCCAGCACTGCAACGAAAATAATATATAACCCAGCCCAACGACACAGTACACAACCTATATTAAACGTAATTCAACCCATTCTGGAAGTCCTGTGCGTCGATCTCTTGATATAGTAAAAAAATCAATAAAAACATTAACAAAATCACGATGAACAAAAAATTCTGAAAGCTAAAAAAGAAAAAAAGAACATCGCAAACTCGGACTCGAACCCGAGCCTCCTCGTTTAAGGGGCAGCTGCAAACACGACTTTTGAGGGAATATTTATCCCATAAAATCTCCGGGTAGCGTCCTTAGCCAATGAGAGGCGACTGCCGGGACAAATGTCTCACGGTAATTCTCACGGCTGCTGCGATAATAGACACTACCGACATTAAACTGCGTCCTGGTCCCCAGAGTAGGCAGTGCGTTAACTCGCCCGACCAGCACCCGTTTTTTTTTCTTTATTACCGGCTTGGTAAATTGAACAAAAATAAAACAATGACACATGCCTCAACACAAAATAATGATAAAACCCCTACCGCTGCTACGGGTGATGCGTGTTAAAAGCGTTTCAGGTTAACTAGTTCATCCAACATGTTAGCGCAGTCAGGTTGCTCGTCTTGCATTCTCATTACATCTCTGATATAAGCAATGCTTTCAATAAAGTATTTCCTTGTATTCAATAAATAAATAAATAAATAAATAAATAAATAAATAAATAAATAAATAAATAAATAAATAAATAAATAAATAAATAAATAAAGTATTCAATAAAGTATTTCTTTGCAGAGCCGATGTCGGGACCACCCCACCTCGAAGACGTAGACAGTGGCCCCCCTCCTCCACCATAAATTCCCCCATTTCTGTCGCAAGGTTTATAACCTGTACAAAGCAGAAATAAAGACGTCATAAAAAAAGCATATCAAGTGGCATGCCTGCATCATTACGAGTTGGAAGGAAACGTATTCCGTACGGCCGCTGGAGAATGTCCCAGTGGAACACTGCGTCAGAACAGTCCAAGAAAATGTGCTCTATGGTCTCCAGTTTACCGCAATGTCGACGATTCAATGACCCCGCTACAAATATTCCTTTCTCCCGCAGCCAAGGACTGACGGGTAGCGTTCCGGTATGTAATTGAAGAAGAAACGTTTGACTGTTGACTTCGAACAGGCATTTGTTTAACTCTCCTTAACACGTCTTTCCCCGACCCTTCACAGTATAAAGAGCGATAAACAGGTTCCGGCAATGCCAAATCGATCACACTCGTCTACGTTCCCGTCCTGCGCATCCCCGTAGAGTCCCCGTCGCATCTCACCTCAAAGGGCTCGTCGTCGTCATCGTCGTCGGCCTGGGTTTGACGAGGGCCCCTATCCGCCTTCTCGTCCTTGACGTGCGGGCTTGGAGGCTCCTCGGCGTCAGCGTTTTCCTCGGAGTCTGCCATGACGGCCAGCCAAGCCGCAGCAGCTGCAGAAGCTGCAACAGCTGTGCCTGGAGACCGTCCTTCTGCTGCCGCTTCGAACGCTCGAACGTGGCCGAATCAGACTGGCGCGAGCCGGCAGGGCCGCCGGGTGCAAACCCCGAGCTTCTTCTTCCTCTTCTTCTTCCACACGAACACCGGACACATTTCCGTGCTCCCATTTATTTTCACGCCAGAATTTCTCGTTAGTTTCTTTCAAAATTCGTGTAGTCCTTTCCTAAATAGTATTTTCAGTCTTTGATTTCCGCCTAGTTCTCTTGCTTACCCATCTTTAAATGGGAGGTGCTAGCCCATCAAGGCCAGTCTTCACACATGGGTATGCACCATTGGTACGCGCTCCTAGTTTTGGTATCATGGCACCAACCAACCAGCTAGCCAGATTTGGAAATGTCAAGTAGCGTAAGGTTGGCGAGAAGATGACATTGTGTGTCTCTTATTTTATGACTAAGTGAGGTGTGATGACTTTGAGAGTTTTGATATGGTATTGGGGACGATTAGGCGGAGGAATTGCCGGCAGCTATGCAAGGCTAAGTCCGCCTTATTCAACAATGTACTTACTTACTACTTACTTACTACATAACTACGTGCCCTTCGGGGGGGGGGGGGGGGTGAGTGGTATATAGCAGGTTGAGTCTGTGTTGAAAAAAAAACGCTGTTTTCTTGACATGCAGTGCAATTTATTGTAGCATTTTTCTAGAGAGACATCAACATACCGTTTGCACTGAAAGTGACTAAGCTTTTGGTTATTGATCTTAATGCGCTGCACTTAAAAGCAACTGCACATACTTCGTCCATTAAAAGCTCTTCTTTGCATCTGAATCCACCAAACGAACGTTAAAAAAGTGTGCCATGCATACGGCATAATATATTTGATATTCGTATGCACGTACACATGTAATATGTACTATACATTATTCCGCCTCCTCGATTTACCCGTACTGGACGGCACGGGGGCAGTCCGGGGACTGCGTTAGGAACCGAAGGCTTATAGGAATTGGCGGGAAATGGATTGCCGGCCCGCGTTTTGGGTGGAGATGTAAGTTTTCTTGATATTTTGAAGGGCGTGGAAAAACAAGTTTCTTTCATTTTTTTCCAGAAAAATATGAAAAATAAAAAAGGCGATTCCGCGAAGATCTATAAAAAACTCGACCAACTTCTTAACCGTGAAAGCCTTAGATATCTCGTCAAACGCGAAAAGTGGCCGTAGTTGGTGGCGACTACGCGAATGAGACCAAATTACAGCTGCGGTAAAAAAAAAAACAAGTAAATAAAATATATACGTGTAAACTTATTTGGGTTCAAATGGGATTCGAACCCGGGTCTCCAAAAGCAGCAGTTAAGTGTGGTAACTAACCCAGTACTAACCCAGTACCGTGTCAGGATGGAACAAGAATTATCCGATGCGTGCCGCATGTCAGGTGAAAGTACTGCACCGAAAACACGATGCAGCAGTGAAGTCTTCGATAATCACTGACTTTCGCCCTTTCAAACCACTTAAGTGTTCGATGAATCTTTCCATTTACACTGAAAAGAATATATCTGTTACGTGCTGCATCCCAAAATCCCCACCAGAGATTCCGCTCTCAAAATGTGCGTACGATTTCACGCCAAGGCATTTATTTCAGGAAGCGTTTCCCTCACTGCAGATTGGTCGCATCACAGCAAATTTCTCCGGAGAAGCTGTGTCTGTTTTTAACAGTGAAGCTGGTCAGGAAATCGTAATTTTTCGTGTTCGCAGTTAAAAATACCTAGAAATTGCCGAGCGCTCGTGTGTGCGTGCCTGGAGGCGACCACCCAGCGCCCCCCGCGCACGTTTGTCAAGCCAAGCATACCCACTAAAGGTGATTGGCCAAGATTGGCACGCACAAAAAAAGAACTCCAGCATTCGCCGCCATCGTGGCAACACTTGCTCTGAACGAGAAAGACTCCAGCGTTCGCCGTAGTCATGCAACACCAGCTCTGAACGAGAAAGACTCCAGAGTGGCAACACCTGCTCTGAGCGAGAAAAAAAATTACACCATCTTCCCGTGGGGAACCATGAGGAGGATGCGAAGCATCATGTGGGGTTCTGTGTAGTTCCATGTGTGGCCGTTGTGTTGTTGCATTATCGGAGCATGAATGGGAACGTAGTGGGAACCCCCATGTAGAGACAGAGAAATGTAGAGAAATGTAGAGACAGCGAAGAGACCGACACCCGCGTTACCTAATCAAAGACCTCCTGGTTCTCGCCTTTCTTTATTGCGTGCTCACGCTCCGACCCCGCTGCCCGCCCTCTTCGTCCTCTTCTCTGGTTGAGCTGCAAGGCGCGTGGCGCTTCCCACCACAGCTTTCACGAGGAATTTCACATCCTCCTCTAAAGTTTTCAGTTCGTCGTTTCCGTTGACGTTCAGCTTCGTGTGCCTTCGTTGTATCAGTAGCTTCTTGACGTAGTTTGAATGAGTGAAGGACATAAGGCGCGTTCGTAGCACATGCTCCCGTCTCGGTTCGTAGCGCAGTGGGAAGAGCGCCACGTACCTCCCGTTGCGGCCAGAGAGTCGTGGGATCGAAATCGGGCGCCGCCTAACTATTTCTTTTTATAGTGGACTGCGCTGACGTCAGCCCAAACGCTGACGGCGCTGAAGAGACGCGCATGCGCAGTAGAGTGCGGACGGCGGACAAGGGAGGGAGGGACACAGCCCCGAGAATGAGATGCTTCGCATCTAAAACTTCAGTGTTTTCCGTAATCGTGGCAACACTTGCTCGGAACGAGAAAGACACGTCATAGCGTACGCCCCTCCAAGGTGATGTCCAATGATTATCACTTACATAAAATGAAAGAAGCTCACACGTATGGCACCAATGATGGCGTACAGGTCGTTGCGGCAGCAAAGAAGGCGCAAATCGGCTGCGATTGTGGACTTAAACGTTTGGGATGATCGTGAAGGTAGCGTACAGCTTCGCTACCTTCAAGTCATACGCGTTAGTGTGAGCTTCCTTCATTCTTTTTTTTTCCAATGTTATCCTGGTTGAGACAAACAAGAAAACCTAAGTTTTTTTCTCAACTGCTCACGTATGTAGTCTCGGGAAGTCCGCGGGTGATCCGGGACTGATAATCAAGGAGGCCCAGTGTGCCAACTGGCCGCAGCGGCGGCATTTCGCTGTGTTGTTCCTCCCCGTGGTCCCCCCTCATCTCAGGGAGCCCCCTCGCCAGCGTATTTTCTTGCGTGTCTTTTCGCAACTTGTGGACACATATTTATCATCGTAGTTGCTGACTTGACGCTTATGAAACGCAAAAGGTCATCCCAACCCGATAGCCAAAAAACCGGCCAATGACGGCCGGTTTTAGGCACGGACCGGCACCCGGCCCGCTGTCGGAAAAACCGGTAGGGCCGGTCAAAAACCGGACAAGTGGCAACCCTATATCAAAAACAAATTGCTAGCATCATTTTTCTCAAAATGGCGATTCTGTCTGGCTACTTTTGGAACGTTGAGTTCAAGTGGCGACTTTCCTGGCTACTTTTAGCATTTTCGGCTACTTTTTGTTCTGAGGACCTGGTAACCCTAGTTATGACTGACCTCAAACAAAGAATGTGACAGGACAGGAGTATTAATAATGGGCCACAGATCACACGAACGTAATGCCATGATGATTGTGGCGAAGACGACGATGAAGGCAACCAAAACGAAATTACGGACCCAATTAGAACCATTAAGACTAAAGCACAGAAAGAGGCTCACTAGCAGAAGATTTAACAATAAATAGGCCGTGTAAAAGAATTTAACATTTGCCCTTTATCTCTGCCGACGGAACATCGAACCGAGGGCCCGATGGCCTCTCCTTTGCAGCTTAATTGGTTTGGGGAAATGTGCTATTCCAAGTTGTGCTATCTGCTTGCGTTTCTGCATTACAGGTTTTTTTATTGCTTTCGGTAATATAATCTTCGTACTAATCAGGGTATTATTACACATTATGCGGCTACTTCCTTTTGTCTCTTTTTTTGCGTACTTTTAACGCCAGGTAATTTTTATCGGCCGATTGTCCCTGACTAATCTGCTACATTACACGTTATTCCGTTCTTTTCGTTTCTAAAATAGACCACGTCACCGCTTTATATTCGCAGGCAGCTTCTTGGGCGATCGCCGCACGGGTTTGTGTCACAATCCGAGGTTAGCAACCGACCAACCGACCCCAACCTGATCGTAGCATAATGTTGTTGTTAGTGTTGAGAAAGGGATGAACTGCCGAGACCCATCCCCATGTGTCTTTAATGGAACAAAGTTATGATGCTGATGCACACGAGGGAGGCTAAGCGTCTTCTTTTTCGACAGTCTGTTGTCTTCATCCTCATCCTCCTCCTCCTCCTCCTCCTCCTCCTCCTCCTCCTCCTCCTCTTCCTCTTATCCTGCTGCTAACGCAACGCGGAACACTTTAAAAGGGATGTCAAAGCCTGCCGGCAAAGGGATCCGGGCCTGCCAGTCATGGAGAAATTTCAGCAGGCAAGTTCAGAAATCCATGTCCGGTGCAATAGCCGGGTCTCCGACGAAAAGAGAGGGTCGCCATCTCTGCGGTTTCTCCAGCCTTGCACCGCTGATGGGAGCTGCAACCAATTTTAGGGGCGAAGTCCCTTAGGGGCTCGGGGTGTCGGCGTCCAATATCGTCGTCGCAATCGTCGTCTCTTGTAGTCCCGGAACAAAAACACCGGGACGCTTGTTTACGCCTTGCGCTAGAACGTAACGCGTACTAAAAAGCACAGGGACACTCGTTTACGTCTCGAGCTGGAGCACTTCGTGCATAAAAGAGAAGAGACTTTTACAGCAAAGCTGTATACCTCTACCCCCCAACGGTTTCATCTCCGTTCGCAAAAACGCCCAGGCGCCAAGAATACACTTATTCACTGCATGCTTCGCCCCTCCCCATTTTTCGTGTTAGTGGAGATGGCCGGGGATTTTGTTTGCCTACGCCTGCTAGCCTTATTTCTCGCCACCTATGTATATCTCCGCTGTACACGGTTCGCCCGCAATCTTTGCGTGGCGGCATCTCATCTAGTTTTATCCCGATTATCATGCGCTCTTTGTTCTCAACAGCTCGGATGAAAGCGGTGCCAGAAATGACGAAACATTTCTCGTGACTGAAGACCTTGTCCTTCCGATAAGAACGACGTGTGTTGCAATATAGGAAGCCGCATGTGGGCATCCTGACACGCTTCTCTAACGGGCTTTTCATCGTCAGTTCATGCTCTCGCTACTGAACGGGCGGTTTACCAAGTCACTGCGGGATCAGAGAAACAACTCTGTTTCTAAATAGTTTTTGCATTGAGCCTCGAACCCTGACCTGTTGCATTCATTCTCTATAGGAAGCTGCCATGACCTTCTTTGCATCTGTGTTGACTGCTGCCTTAGTTTCGGTGGTTGTAGCAGCCGCCGTGGCGTTTTGGAGGTAAGTTCTGTTTTATTTTTATCAACTCCTTAATACAGGTGGTTATATGAGTGGCTGGAACTCATGCAATCCCAAATGACTGGGCTAAACAAGAAGTGCTGGAAAACTTAGAGCGACGAGAAAGTTGCCGCTCCTCATCGTGTTTGTATGAGAGCAGTCCATACACTGTCAGAATTGGCGGGACACATCTCATAACCGAAGACACGCACTGAGAGAAGTACAGAAGGCAGGCACTGCCGTCTTCCTCGGCGTAAAAATTACGAGGGCAACAAAGCACTCTGTATGACGTAGGAGATGCGAAGGCATTTTTGTCTAAACGTCGAACGCGTTCTCTCATTGCCATCGTCACATTTGCGTATTTCTCCCCTTTCCTTGGTTCATTCATCATCAGCCTATCTACGCCCACTGCAGGGCAAAGGCCTCTTCTATAAATCTCCAATTATCCCGGTCCTGTGCTAACCGCGACCAATTTATCCCCGCAAACGTCTTGACCTCATCTTCCCATCCAACTTTCTGCCGCCCCCTGCCGCGCTTTCCTTCTCTAGGGATCCACTCTGCTACCCTTAATGACCAACAGTTATCTTGCCTTCGCATTATATTCCCCGCCCACACCCATTTCTTCTTCTTAATTCCTACTAATAGGTCCATATTCCTTGGACTGATATGGACATATTCCTTGGTTACTGTATCTCAAAGTTGATTGAGGGATGGCGGTGTTTAACGTGATTGCGGGGTTTAGCGCGCCGAGAGAGAGAGGGAGAGAGTAAATTTTTATTGAAAAGGAGGAGAGGTCGGCCTGAGAAATTGATCTCGGGCCTGCTACTTACCTCTGGGGGGAGGGTACTGGGGACAGAAAGAGAAAGGAATGAATATGGAAGGTATGGAAAATGACAATGAAAGCGACAAATGAACTATGTACAAGCAGTAAAAGCAATAAACGTCTCGCGTACAACGGGGCGCTGAATCAGATGCGCCATAGTGTAGGACTCCTGGTTAATTTCGACCACCGGTGGATCTTCAACGTGCTCCGAAATCCTTACACTCGTAGTTTTCGCTCTTCACCGCCATCAGAGAAGCAGCCACAGCGAATGGAATCGAACCCGCGTCCTTGGGCGTAGTAGCACAACGCCTTAGCCACTGAGCCACCGCGGTGGGTGGGCCTCTTCAGTTTAAGGCCTCAACATAGTCATTGGATTCGTTTTCTCACGTTCATCGCGCATACCCACGAGGGAGATTGGCCATGAAGCGCCGCGCTTATCCTTTTCCCCCGGATTTCCTTTCTGTCGTTCCTTCCTTTGCTATGACTCGACCCATACCCGCAGTCGCGGTCTCAAGCAAATATGACGTTTAGAAACGAACGCACTATTCTAATCCCCTATAACTCCCACTTGTGTCCTTAGCTTGCCTAAATCCTTCCCGTTGGCCTCAGTAGATGTCTCTAGAGCACAATTCTAACTTGAAGGCCACAACGCTTTAATAGTTCAGCTCCGCGAGCCGGCTTTTTATTCCGAGGCCCCTGGTTTGAATTCCAGCCAAACCACATTCTCAATTTTCTTTTGTAACTCTATTACGTTTGTTTGCACAACTTTTCTAAAAAAATTTGGTCAGGCATTGTTTACGTTTTACGTTTTCAACAAATGGTTTGAAACCCCCATACTTTTACTTGACAGTGCAACGCTGTTTCTTCGTCATTTGGTTTCAGATGGAGACGTCGCACTTTCAACTTTTTCAAAGAGAGGGGCATTCCAGGCCCGGAGCCCAGCCTATTTTCGGGAAACTTTGACCATTTATGGAATGACGTGAGAAAAAAATAGGCTTTTTGAATGTTGTGCTGTGTTTCGCAAACGTCATGCGCTCCTTAGAAAGCTACAGCGTCTCTTAGCTAATAGGTCGCACAGACACAGCCGCACCAGCGAATCAGAGCATCAG
Source organism: Haemaphysalis longicornis (assembly GCA_013339765.2). NCBI lineage: Eukaryota > Metazoa > Arthropoda > Arachnida > Ixodida > Ixodidae > Haemaphysalis > Haemaphysalis longicornis. The sequence continues at coordinate 65,629,376 of CM023458.1, read as the reverse complement.
ATGCACCGATTACAGCGTTCTTTTGGCGGCATCCGCGCGAGAGTCAAACTCAAACTTGAGAGAGCAGACGATGTACACCGGGCGTCAAAAGTTTCCGGGACGCGGTTTGGGAAATCGAAGCCAATTTCTCGGCTGCCTGGTGGCTAAGCTCCTGCAATGCATATGGTGATGACGCTTCCAAGCGCGATGTTTCTCTTACAAGCGCAAATTAAGTGCTGAGCCATCAGACAGCAGAGTAATTGGCTTTAATTTTCGAAATCGCGTTCCGGAAACTTTTGACGCTGGTCGGGTGTATCTTAAGAGTTATTTTACCTGCGTTGTATTCCAACAGAAGGGTGTAAGCTGTGCGAACGCGGGATATTTGAATTGAATTGGATAAACTTACAAGAGGGACGGCCTGGCGCCTAACTGCGGAAAAGGGAGGGTGGAATAAGAGGTGGTCTTCGTTTGGGGGAATGAAAAAATGGAAAGGCAAGAGGGTGATGATGATGACAGTGACAGGTACTTCAGCCACGGGCCCTTATTTTTTGAATTAACCACTCCATAAGGAGTGCTTAGGGGACCGCGTAAAATTTTTACTGTAAGTTCAAAAACTTAAGGGCAATATAAACTGAAGCTCAACGTTGTTTTTTGGCAAGACACCAAGGTCGCTGTTGTTTAGGGTGTCTTGATCACCTTTAAAGTAGAAAAGGGGATGGAATGTATTTGTTTAAAAAGGAAATTATTGCGAACACGGCTGGTAAAAATAACGTTGTCGATTTTTACCCATTAACTCGTCGAAAAAGCAACTCGCGCTTAATAACAGCTGCGTAATTTAAATAAATAAAGCAACAGCAGGAGAAAAAAAAAGTTTGTCTGGGCGTTAATTTGTTTTTCTGTTTGTTTATTTATTTGTATTTCTCTGGTGGCCAATTTCGTTTCAGAACACGTGCAAGGTGTTACAAGAATGGTCAAAGAAGTACGGTGATGTTTACGGGTAAGGTTCAATGTATCGTATTCACAGGGCATAGGGGAAGTGATGAACACATTTAAGTTAAAAGGCCCGTCTGGAATACAGATGTGCGTAACAGGGAAAAAAGACATACGAGGATCTTGTCTCCCGATCCGAATATATCCGTTCAATTGGCGAATACACATCCACTCAGAGAAATAGTTCACTTGTTTGCTTAAAAATATATGTATTTAGCATCCTCAACAGGACTAGCAGCTTGTTATTTGCGCGAACTTTCTGTGTACTGCTGTCTTGAACGAGTAAGGCTGTCCAGACAACTTCGATGTTATCCTCAAAAAGAGACGTTGCATTCAAACTCTGACACCAGGCATTAAAAACGCAGCAAAGTCAGTGAAATTCCTAATGCTTGCAGGTTACAGCTGCACGCGACGATTTAATACGATTTAGCGTAGCGGAACTAGTACGAAAGTTACGGGTAGTTACAGCAAACATAGGTACTTAAAACATTGAATAAAACGAAGACGGCAGGTAAAGGGTAGAGAGAAAAATTGCCCAGGTTAAACTCTTCTAAACCTTGTTAAAGCGAGTAAAATGCGAGGAGCTTGCGCACAGCTTTGGCGACGGTTTGCCATTGCTTGAGATTTCACGGCCTGCCGTACAGCTACATCTACTGAGTGATTGGATTAATCCTTTCATTTGCGCTCAATGGCACGCATCCCAGCCCACGCGCCATTGATTGCGAAACTGCAGAAACATGCGCCTCAAAGCAGCCAGCAAACAGCATCACGTGTTTCTCTACTCATTGTTCCCGTAAATTCACTAAGTGTAGTCTTTTCACGTATTAGTCCTTGTATCCTCGTGTAGTCACGTGATTCACTTGCGCTGAACTGCACGTATAGACGGCGGAGTCGCCGCTCAACGATCCGGTTCAGGCGAAGCCGCCGTTTCACCCTCCCCGCCGCAGCTCCTTGCCAGCGAAGCGATAAGAAAGGCTCAGCTTGCGCGCCGGCGGCTGAAGGTCATTGCGACGCGATGAAGGACGTTGAAGGATGTAGCCTAGTAGAGCTTTCGCTCTAAAATAGCAGGAAGGGTGGTTGGTCTTATTAATCGGGCAGGCATAGTAATTCCATTCTGTTTGGGGCCGCAAAGCCAGCCACAATTACAACCCTATTCATGCGTATATGCGTCCGGTCTGTACGCAATCCTAAGTAGACAGCAGACTAGAGCCATGATCTTTATAGACACAGCTGACTAAGCTTAGAGGCAAGTGTTTGTACCCTTGGTATACGTAAAGCAATTTTTTAAGAGAGGAGAACTTCAAGAGCTTTTTTTTCTTCGTTGTTCATCTGGGGTCACGGTATCTAGCCACAGTAGTAACGCGTAACGCAGCGTCACGCACACAAGCAGAAGATTCGAAACGAGCACCGCTTCCTCTGGTCGGGATCGAGCCGGGGTCCCTCGCGTTAGGAAACCGATGTCAATCCCATTGGGTCATAAAGGCACACGTTCCTTAAGTGCAATGTATTAAAGGGATCGTTACAGTACGCCGTTGCACGTAGGATGCCGTTGTTAGGCCACAAATGTGTACACAATAACATAACATAAGTAATTAATCATGAATCGAGGCATTAATTGCCCAAATTTAATTAAAGCGCAATCCAGTCGCTCTTTTGATTCCTATTCAGGGTCTGCGGCGCCCTCTCTTGACAAAGTTTGGTATCAACGCCAGGCTGATACTGAAACTTGTCAAAAGAGGGCACCACAGCCCCGTTACGAATTACTCCGCTGCACTTGACAACTTTCACAGCTTTATTTTTTTCATATTGCTATTACACCGCGAAGACAGTTTACCTCTTTCTGAAGTATTGCGTTACCGCTGGAACGGTTCTGCGGTTCCGAAGCAGGAAATACGCTTAGCGAACGTACATGTATAATTTAAACCTCACTGGGGCCGATGCGCACAGACCGCCATTCCTTCCTAAGGAAAGTTGAGAGAAGCTCGGAAGGTTTCACATATCAAAACTTCGTCAAAAGGGCGTCCAACCTTCGCTGAAAGTGCGCGCAATCGGTAGCCAAATGTTCAAAGACCCAAATTGCAAACGAAGAACGAACCCATGCGACGATTTTTTTGCGCACTAAGTAAGACGATTTTTTTTGCGCACTATGAACATACCAATACGCGGTTTACGAGAGAAAGGTATACTATTGTACTAATATTATTTCATGATTTATGCGTCCATTGTGTTATCTAGAAGCGTTCCTTTTTCGTGGTTTTCAAGTAACCGTTATGACACAACTGAAGCCTGAACGGCTTCACGCACGCACCGTGTGTCCAGAGACTTTGTCAGAGCTTTTAGGTCGACCAATTGGTCTACGACGAAACGCATTAATTTTTTCACAGGACGCCATCGGTCCCACTAAGAAAGCTTTCGCTTTAAAATGAGCCGAGCGGTGGCTCCTCGTGTGGTCTTTTTTTCAGCAGCGTACTGTAGTGAGTGTGTTCTTCTTGCGTCCTAGTCCTGCTGCTCTAAAATCTTCTCGTTCCCACTACCGCAGGATCTTCATCGGTGACGCCCCTTTTCTTGTGGTCAATGACCTCGAACTGCTTCGTCGCGTCTTCGTGACGGACTTTGCCAAGTTCGCCAACAGAGGGGTAGGCACCTGTGTACATCACTTGTTGTTACTGCGGCCTTCGTGAGTGCTCTAGTAGACTGACGCACAACCTCCCCCGCTGCCCCCCCCCCCCCCCTTTACTCTTTATTCTAGCTGCTTCACTCCTCCGTAGGTAGAAAAAAAAGTCTGACGATTACGATACTCCCTAATGCGTAATTTGTACGCAGCGCGAACTGCAGCCTTCTCGGTCAAGGCGCATAGCTGCTCTGTCTCGGGCTATGATCGGACTACCGACGCCAAAGCCATATCGTGATATAAGGACGTAAAAAAAACGGCATGTCAGGCAGTTCAGTTGGCTGAGACGCGAAATGGCGTCATTATTTAAACTTATTACGACCATTGCGGCAACAGTCTGAACCCGGCCCCAGGAAGTCATCGCGTGATTAGCGAACGCACGGCGGCACGCGCTACTGCGCGGTTGTCTCGCAGCACGTCGGTGTCGCCGAGAATGTTGTTGTATATCGTGTTTGGACCTCCCGCGCAAGTCTCACGTGGTTCGGATCAGCCACCCAATGAGGCGAACGACGAAGGACCCGAAGGACCGGTGAACGGGCAGCACGCCGCGCATGCGGGGTTTCTGCGCTTTTTGTGAACTTGAAAGAACAAGACGCTTGCGTTCATGATTGCCTGGTTTTGCGTTTCGTTTCTCGGGGGCCACTAGACGCCGAGGGCAATATTCACACACCTGTCTGGCGCGGGTTTGGCAAACCGCCCTCCCCTCACACTTTCGCCACACTTTCCTCCTTCGTTCTCATTCAGTGTTCGGGGTTCCCATCGTTCGTTCGGTTACGACGCCGGCGAGGACGTCAAAACGCAGTAGCGGGAGCTAAAGTGCTGCGCAGTAAAAAGTGAAATAGGCCTAATTACACGAACGGCGCTTGTGAGAGCTCTCGAGTTAGGTCACCTGTCTTGCGTGCTTCAGGGAAGTGCGATTACGCCACTGAAAGACATTATTTTAGTAGAATAGCAGTTTAAGAGAAAGTATGGCATGATTTGTTTTTGTGTTGCGCTGGTGCAACACTCATTGCTGTATTCGTTCTGCTAGGATTGCGAGAGGGGCGTAACTTCGTAGTTCAATACTGCATGAGCAGCTTCTGAAGCTTGACGTTTTGTGGGCTGGACAACGCATTTATTCATTATTTCAATCAATCAATCAATCAATCAATCAATCAATCAATCAATCAATCAATCAATCAATCAATCAATCAATCAATCAATCAATCAATCAATCAATCAATCAATCAATCAAATAATCAAACAACCGATAATTATTTAATTAACTAACTAATTATTCAATGAATAAAATTAATCCAATCAATCAATAAATCAATGCAAGTTTATAGAACAGTGTAAGATATCAGTGTTATAGAAGGCAATGATTTTATATTAGTTGGTAGTGAGAACTACAGTGATGTCGCTGAAAAATTACGAGCCAATTTTTGGTACGTTGGGTTCGGTTGCGGCAATGAAAAGCTGTTTTGGCAAGCAAATAGAGTAACTTTTAAAAGCGGCATTTGGTACTGGGCAAATATTAGATTCGATTAGACTAAATTCTATTAGATTCGATTAGATTAAATTTCGCCTTTCCTCTACTGTTCCTTCCTTCCGATTCCTTGGCCCGAAAAGATATCCGCGGACACATTTGTGCCCAAGCTTTCCGGAATAACATTCCCTGGCCTTTCGTTGCTACATCTCATGGCAAACAAAACGTTTGAATGCGATTTTGTTATTGACCTAAAGTAATGTGGTGCATGGCTGGTAATGTGGTGCATGACCGAATGGCGGTTTGGGAAGATGTGACCAGAGAAAACATTTCCCAGTGATGTCCAGTATGTCGAAGCGCGTAGTGTAAATACGACGAGAGTACTTCAACCAAAATATTTAATTTTAGAGCCGTAGGCTGTATTTTTGCGTAGAATATATTCCCTTTTTTGCTATCCTACCATTGCTGGCTTCTCCTGTGGTTTGATGCGCGTGGAAGTCTGTCGTACTTGTTTTTTTTTTTGCTTACAACAGGGATGACATAATGTGTTTCTATGGGAATAGCAATACCCGACTATGATGTTCGCAAGCTGTTAAGGTATGTAAATAAATGGAATGAATAGATAACTTTCAATTTCGAATAAATTAGAATTGCCTAACAATTCCTGCGCGACAAATAGCGTGTGGCAGCAGCAGTTTAACTTGTCGGGCCAAGCTAAGTGGATGAGGCAACAAGAACGACCAGTAATGAGGATGCAGAATTATGAAAGTGGATTCATCAACAATCATGCAACGGAGTTTTTTTCGCCAGCTTAGAATTTCGGTTAGGATAAATTTAGTTCAGGTATTAGGGTACCGAGGGATGTGTAAGAGTATTTAACTGTGATCCCATGAGCACACAAACTACACTCAGAAGGGAAAATGCATTTTCGCAGAACGTGGACAAATGGAAACAAATAAAATAACATCACATTTTTACTTCGGACATAAATGCAGGGTGTATGGTAATAATAATGGCTCTGTAATTATATATTGTGATAATAATATTGTAAGTAAGAATGGGTCTACAGATCACCTTTGCGGAACAGCAATATTCTGAGATTTTAACTAGGAACACAATTAAGACATTCATACGTTTTTATTACTGTTTATTGGGCAGTTGGGAATAAATGAGCGTAAGACCTTTTATTCCACTGACCTCGAGTTTGTTCAAAAGCTTATTAAGAATAATCGAATCAAAGGCTTCTGATAGATCATTCAACTCTACACTGGCTTTTTTGTGTGCTGAAGCTCTGCAATTTAAATGAAGAAATGACTACCCTCCAGTCAGTTTTAACTGGGAATCTAAGTGCTCAGTTACTTGGCAATCTCAAGAGAAGCTCTCTCATTTGCTGGTACATAATAGCCTTCACAAAATTGTGGAACCCCGCGCAGTACACACAATAAACTCTACATTTCTCCATGGGAAAGAACTACAAGTTCAGCATTCGTGGTTCAATTACAACAGTGATTTGTTCCAAAAGTTCGCAAAATGTCACATTTTGGACGCTGCGACCACTACGCGGGTGCAGTATTCTTTTGTAGAAAATTCCCTGCCCTTTGCTGTACTAAATGTAACGTGCCTGAAGCATGTTGTAGTTACAAAATAGTGGCAATGCTCTAATAACTAGAAGGCCAGAAGTAGTGGCACATAATACTGGCTGTTTGTTGACACTAAATGACAACGAAAACAGCGTTGCCTTCTTGCGTATCGATTTACCTAAATTTACTGTCTTAACCCAGGTGAAACAGGCGACAAGAAAAATTTCCGTAGTTTCTAGTATTTTCGCGTGTCGTACTTTTGTCTTGTCGTATTCTTGTCGTGTCGTGATTCTGATGTTCTGTCATGTGTCGTATTCCTGCCCTGATTTGGACGTTCCGTCGTGCCGAATTCCTGTCGTGTCGTGATCCTGATGTTCCATCAGGAGTTGCCCATGCACGCTTTGAATGTTATTGCCTATTGCCAAGAGTAGCGTGAATGGCAGCTCTGTTGTAACTACAGAAATGTTCGTCGTTCAGAAAATTGACTTTGTCGTTACGACAGAAATGTGTGTCGTAACAACAGATGGCTTTGTCGTAACAACAGGACTTATGCTGTCACAACAAAGTTTTCTGTCGTACGACAGAAATTCGTGTTAGGTTTTTGCGGTATTCCTGTTGTGATTTTAGACTGGGTAATATTGTAGCCCTTCAAACCTTATTAGAGTAATTCAGCAATTGTTCCTTACCGAGTGTCTTTTAACGGAGTAGATTTGGGTATTTCAGTCGGCTGTATGAATTGACGCCAATGGTTGCGCGTCATGTTTATGGTCTACCCCGCAGGACGTATGGAGGCTGGTTGAGGAGAATCCTGTCATTCAGCACGCGACGAGCTTTGCCGACGGTGACCGATGGAAGCTCTTCAGGCGTCCGATTGCGGCGGCCTTTTCCGCGGCGAAGCTGAAACCTGTAAGATGCGCACTCCTGCATAGTCGGGCGTTCTGAATGTTTCACAAACAAAAAATCCCGGCTCCTGCGGTTACAACCTGGGATAAATGTACTGGGAAAATTCGTTGGGGATCCCTAGTATACAGAGTTGCCGCAAGAAAAAATGAAGGGAGCTCACACTAACGCCTAAGACTTTACGACGGTTAAAGTCCACGATTGCAGCTGATTTGCTTCTTCGCTGCTGCCGAAACGTCTTTTACTACATCATTGTTGTTATAAGGGTGAGCTTCCTTCATTCTTTTTTTGGAAGTGATAACCGCTGGACATCACCTTGGAGGGGCGTTCGCTATCATAGAGTTTCATACTAATATATACTAGAGGGAAATCTAGCGCCACTGTCTAGGGGAGCCGCGCTTCAGCGAGCGTGCCGTCATGTACCCGGCAGGTACGTTCCACGTGTCCTTGGCATGGATCATGAACAGGCTGAAACGTTGTCTATGGCTGCAAAAAAGCAACAATATTGCCGTAGACGGTTCATAAAATTTATTTTGTTATTATAAAATTCGACCCCCAAAATGTCAGTAGTTTTTTAGAAGCTTAATGTACGATGGAAAAAAAAAATGTTACAGTTTTCGTTGATTTTGGCTTCGTTACAAAAAAAGAAGCCGTATGGCTAGCCAAGCCAAGCAGGCGAGGAACGTCGCTAGCAGCAATGGCCCCGACCACGGCTGCCCGCGACTGCAGCGACAGATTTCCATCTAGTATATATTAGTATAAAATTCAATGTACGCTATGACCTTTTTTCTCGTTCCGAGCAAGTGTTGGTACAATATCGGCTAACGCTGGAGTTTTTTTTTTTGCCAATCTTGGCCATCCTCCCAAGCGGGTATGATGGGCCTGCAAACCTGCGTCGACAACGTTGGGCGGTCACTGCAAGGCACTCACGCACGCACAAGGTTCTTATAACTGCCGGGCGGTCGCCGCAATCTTGGCCAATCTTCCGAAGTAGGTATGCTTGGATTGACAAACGTGCTCAGGGGACGCTTGGCAGTCGTCGCGAGGCACGCACACACAAGCGCTAAACATTTTAAGTGCGAATGCACTTCTTAAGCGACCCTGAACCTGCGTCCACCGGCGATGTCCGCGCACGTGGAGATGGGCGCGCGCAGCCTGGCCGCTGACATGGCACACACCCACGTGGGGGATTGGCCAGGAATCTCCTCGTCTTCCTTGGCAACGGGGGGAGATGGGCGCGCGCTGCCTGGCCGCTGACATGGGACATACCCACGTGGGGGATTGGCCAAGAATCGGGCGTGAGAAGGGCTGATTCACCTGCTTAAAGGAGTACTGACACGAAATTTCAAAGCTGAGATCCGCTCTAGCAATCAAGTACAACGACAACACAAATAGGTGTCTGTGAATAAATGCATCTTTCTTTCTTTGTAGTTGTGTGTGTGTGTGTGTGATCTCTCTTTCGCGAACATTACCGAACCGCGCAAATTCAACTCGTGCATTCGCACTTTCACATTCTTCCCCTCGGGGAAATGCGGGGAATTTTCTTGGTTTTGTTAACTGCCTGGATTTCGCCGCGAGTACCGCGCTCACCAGCGAGCGCTCGGCCATTTCTTGGTATTTTTCACTGCGGACACGCAAAAATTACGATTTTCTAAAGACCTTCGCTCTTCATATAATTTTTGTGCAGTAACGTCGACGTATCAGTGAACAGGCCAGAAAGCGTCTTGAGCGAATGCTATGAAGACAAGTTTGCAAAAAAATATCCCAAATGCAAAGGAAAAGAGCAGTTGGAACACGTAATAACGTAGGATACGAAGAGCTTCGTGGGCTTTAATCAGCGAAGATGTTTGACAAATCATAATTTTTTGTTTCCGCAGTTAAAAATATAGAAGAAATTGCGGAGCGCGCGCACGTGAGCGCGGGCATCGCGGCGACCATGCGGCAGCTAAGAAAACCAAGAAAATGCCTAGTGCTCGTGCGTTGGTGCCCCGCGATGACAGCCCAGCGTATACTGCGCCCATTTGTCGAGACAAACATACCCACTTAGCGAGATTGGCCAAGATTGCGGCGACCGCCCGGCGGTTAAAAAAAAACTCCCACCTCCCCTCGCGGGAACCCCTATGTAGATGCGACGCATAGGCGGAGCGGGGAAGGGAACGCGTTTTATAGCGCGCATAACGTTGAGGGCACTGCGTAAGCCGGTCCCAGTCGATGACGACGTTGGCGTACTTGTAAAGCGGCGTGGACTCTAGGTGTTTGAGCCAAGCGTGGATGTTGCTTCGCTGAAGAACGGCACACCGGTTATATGCGCAGCGCGCCCGAAGGAGAGGAAACCGCGGAAGAGAGAGTACTGCACATGCGCCGGCTGCAGCGCGTCTGCCGCGGCTATGACGCAACGTGCCGCGGCTATGACGCAACACAATCCTACACAATCCACTTTAATCCAATCCAATCCAAATACAATCCAAGCCAAGCCAAGCCAATCCAATCCAATCCAATCCAATCCAATGCCCCTCGTGAGAGAGTGTTCGCTATCGGAGAGGAAAGGGGGTGAGCGGCGGAGAGCGCAGCTGGTGCGGCGAGGAGAATGGCAGAGGGGTGGACAACGCCGACGACAACGACGACGACGACGCCGGAGGGACAAGGCGAGTGAATCAGATGCTCTGCATCTAAAATCTAGAAAATGCCGAGCGTTCCTGTGTGCGTGCCTCGGGGCGACCGCCCAGCGTCCACGGGCATGGTCGTCAAGCCATTGATACCGACTCAGGGAGATTGACCAAGAGTTTCCCCCCAAAAAAGAAAAAAACTCCCTTCAGCGGTCGCCGTAATTGTGGCCTCTCTCTGTCGAAACCAGACAAAGTCGTCATAGCGTACGCCCGTCCAAGGTGATTTCTAATGATTATTATTTCGAAAAAAGCTCTCACTTGGAGATGGTCGCTGCGACAGCGAAGAATAAAAAAATCTGCTACAATCGTGGACTTAAACCTTCGTGATAATCGTGAAGTTTTGCGCATTAATGCGAGCTTGCTTCCTTTTTTCTGGAACGGACAATGGTTCGCTACGTGAGCATTTCTGAAACAAGTGGAGCCTTGAACAGCTGGTTCAACAGCACGAAGTCTCAGTGTTAAATGTGTCGCGCGACGTCTAGTATCCGCTGGCGTCCAGGCAGCCACACTTGTTTTAGTGGTGAGATTGCCTGTATTCTGTTGCAGGGTGAGCTGTCCGCCGCACCCATTTTAACGTACCTACAATGCCGACACCTCCGACATGTTCCAACTTTCAAGGCCACCTAGGCCGCTGTAGATGTGTGTGCAGCAAAGAAAGCGCAGTTTCCCACCTGCTGTACCACGTGGCCAGAAACTTGGCTCCTTTTTCTTCCAAAGCGACAAGCACAGGAATATCTGCATCCATAGTCCTGATCCACAACTAAGAATTGCATTGCAATAAATATTTGACGGAAGAAGCAAATTGTGTAATACCTGACAGTTTTGTACAAGAAACCATTCGCAACATTGCCGCTAGCAATACGGCTGCTGTAATGCATCAACAGTCTACCATGATTCCTTCAAACCTTATCACATTCGTCATCAAGGAGCAGCTGTTTTGCGGGTACATTTGCGGCGAAACTGGCCGTATGATCTAATTGTACATGCGCATCCCACGTCAAAACACACGCGAAGGGTAATGCGCTGTAAAGAATGAAAGGGGTCTGGCGCTCTAGTGAAGTCTCCCCACTGCTCGTCTCGATACGCGTGGTCCCTGTGCCCTACTTCCTACAGATGTTACCGGAAATGGCCGTGCATGTGGATCGTTTCCTGGACCTCATTGAGGGGCGCAGTGAAAGAGCGTCCGCCGGTGAGGTGGACGTGTTTCCCCCGCTAAGGGCGCTAGCCTTCGAAGTCGTGGCTGGGGTAGCTTGCGGACTTCAACTTGACGTGCTGTACAAGCCCAGCGACGAGTACTTCGACGACGCCACCTCCGGAACCAGGGAATTTGTCCAGAGCCCATACCACAGGATTAGCCGTGAGTATAGCCTCCTCGTAGAAGGTCGTGCGGATGAGTGCGAAACGTGTTGTGGAAATAAGTGAGAATAATAAAAAGCTGAGTGTATCGTGTTTGTTATCACGGGGCGAGGCGACAGGTAGCTGATCAATGAAGGATTAACTGGTCGTTTATTTATATCGGTTATATAGCTGCATGGGCAGCGAGGGGAAGGGAGGGTCGGTGAACGAAGTGAAGACCACTATCGGCGCGCATGCGCGATACCCCGATCTGATACACGGATGCCTACATGAGAAATTTGAGCATCCTAACTACAGAAGTAGCCACCAGGGGACTACAAAGTAACTCCTCACTGGGCTCTTCGATTATCAGTTTCGCATCATCCGCGGGCTGCCCGACACGCGATCCGACGCTCGATTTTTCCTTGTATTCCTACGGCCGGACGTTCGGTCCGAAAGCAGTCCTCGGACTGTCCGCGGACTATCCAGGACCGGGAAATAGAGGAGGTCCACTAAATGTCCCCTTTGGTTGGTGATGAGAACGTGGGTCTGCGCCGACTCATGGTAACTAAGAGAAAAAAAAAATGTTAATGAAAAGTGATCATGGTAACACTGCTTAATATTATCGCAAACTTCGACAAAATAATGGAGATTATATAGAAAACATGCGAAGCTGTGGTGACTGGCTAGCCCCTTTCGGGCAGCTTTTCTATGACATTACCGAATGTTGATCGTGCGATTGGCGGCCGCCCAAGAAACTAATCGCTTAAACATGACTGGACGATTGTAATGAGCTTCTAGATCCGTTTAATGACACCTCTCGAATGCCAACTTAGACCTAACACTCTAAAAATTGTTTCTAGTGCTGGCCCACATGACAACATGTTCCTCTCCACGTGCCGCAGACGTTAATCAGAAAACATCTTTTACAATCACAAATGTTTGTTCCCTATATTCTGACTTCAATGCACGCATAATACGTGCTCTGATTGCAGGCAATAGTCATCCTGGCAATCATCATCATCTATATAGGCAATAATTATGATGACGAGGATTATTGCCTGGATAAATTAATGAATGCCCGACTCTGTTTCGCAAACATGTCGGGGAGTGTGTATTGGCATACCTGTCCACTTTACTTATGTTGGGAGTTGCGAAGAAGAGGAAGAGACTGTGCGCTCGAGCGGAGCGTGCGCTACTATGCGCCATTTTTCGGGCCACCACCACCACCACCATTGTCACTGTAACTGAGTCATCGCCATTAAAGGGGTTCCATCGTGGCTCTCACGGCTCCGTTTCCTAGTGGCGCACCCGCAACGAGGGGGTCGCTACGCAGCACATGGTGCCGAAACCCCAAGGGAAAACGAGCGGCTCCCAAAGACGTGGGCAACGAGCGACGGGGACGACGAGTTCCACCGAAAAACGGCCGCCGCAGCACTTCGTACTTCTCGGAACGACACACAGGGGGACAACGCGCTGACCTGACTGCCTGCCGAACGAGTAAGCCGGAAATTTTCACTCAACTATGGACCGGCTGAAAGCGAAACGCGCTGCTAGGCCAGCCCAAGTTACCAAAGTCCTGACCGAGGTGACAGCCCTCGTTGAGAGCGGCTGCTCTGACCGAAAATCCATCAGGAAGGTGGTAGACAAGCTCGTGGCTAGCCGCGACGAGCTTCGCCAGATCGACGCCCAGGTCGAGGACGCGATCCCGGTCGGGGATCTGGCAAAGGAGTACGAATCTGCAGCGCACTACGAGGACCAGAGGCTCGATACTTTGACTCGCGGGCAGTGCCGGCTCGAGGACCTTAGCGTCGGCAGCACGGTGCAGGCTGCCCCCTCGGCTGCGACCAATATGCCACTAGCTCTAACGACAGCTCCGTCACCCCTTTTTGGACCTCGTCTCCTAACGCTTACCATCAAGCCTTTTTATGGGGACGTGTGTCAATGGACGTCGTTCTGGGAGCAGTTTAACGGCGTAGTCCAAACGAACCCTATTTATAGCGCATTCGACAAGTTCCACTACCGCCGGAACTACCTGGAAGGTGACTCAGCAGCTGCCACGGCCGGACTTCCAACGACGGAGGCGTGCTACGAGAGTGCTATACAGCTTCTTAAGGAGAGGTTGGGGACAAGAGCCGGATCATACAGCGGCATTTCCTGTTGCTCCGCGAGCTGCAGCACGTGGCATCTCCGTCGGAAACGAAAGAGCTGCGCAGAATTTATGACTGCATCCAGCTGAGTATCCGTTGCCTCAATGTTCTGGACGTCCCAACGCGCAGCTTCTCGGCGATGCTATACGATATCCTGCTCAAAGTTTTGCCGCCAGAGATCGTCGTAGCGTTTCACCGACCAGTCCACCTCCAGGAAAAATTAACGGCCACGGCATCAGCTTCTTCTGGGGAAGCAAACGTAACTACATGCCGCCAACTGGACCAGCTTTTGTGATACATGCGGATCGAGCTCGAGGCGAGGGAGAGATGTGCTCCTGTGGAAACTTCGGCAGATTCAAGCAACCCCCTCCAACGTAACGGCCAGTCAACGTCGGTTCTTCACGCCTCGCATGCTTCGATGCCTGAAAGTAACGAGTGCTGTTTTTGCACACCGGGAAAGCACATTACCGAGGCATGCCAAGCCGGTCTGAGCATCCCAGAAAAGCAGAAGCGAGTGGCAAAAGCTTTGCGGTGCTACCAATGTACGAGGGGCCACCGATCGAAGGAGTGCCGAAGAAATGTAACGTGCCCAACATGCCAGGGAAGGCATGCAACTGTCATGTGCGACCAAGACTATGCATGCCAAGTGAAGACAAGCGAGGCGCACACTCACCCCACATGCAAAGCCCCGGTGCAGACGCAGGACACCAAGTCAGCATCAACTGCCCTCACTAGCGGCCAGTTGGGCGAGGACGTTTACCTCCAGACCTTCCGGTCGTGGATCATCGGTCCCAACGGAGCATGTTACATACGAGGCATTTTGGACGGTGGCAGCCAGCGAACGTTCATTAAGGAAGACCTCGTGGCGAAACTGCGACTAAACGTCGTGGGAGAGACGAGCCTAGGTGTAAATTCACTTGCATCGACGCAGAGCATGCTCTCCAGGCAATTTCTGTACCAACCATTTGCCCGAGTGTCCCAAATACAGGAATGAATAGTGATTTCGTGAAGCATCTACGTAAGTTGGGTTACAGAATTGGTGATGGACGAAGCGTTCCCCAAGAATCTGAGAACCGAGAAATTGACCTACTTATAGGATCCGATCAGCTGTGGACGATTGTGAAAGAAGACATCATTCGAAGCAAGCAAGTCCAAGGATTAGTCGCGATTAAGACCTCGCTCGGATGGACGCTTCAGGGCCTGTCCGAAAGCCGAGTCCTGCGAACCAAACTACGACGGGCGTAACTTGCGTGCTGAGTGCGGAAGTATCTCTCAACAACATATCAAAAGTAGACTCCACACAGGGCCTACGGGGTAGACACGCTAGTGCGATTGCACAGAACACCACCGAACGTGGAGAAACAACGATGTCAAGTCGTCTTCCCGCAGCAATACACAACCAAAGACAAGACATTGGGCATAAAAACGAGAGGATACGGATATCTTCTGCTCAATGCAAAAGTTCGGATTTCTACCTTTCAAGGAATCGACTCTGACAAATCCTCAAACTTTTCAGGTAAGAGGCTTCTATGTTGGTAATGCTCCCAAACCTCAGAGGGCAGATTATGAAAAGACGGACTTGACATGTTTCACGTCTACAGCAGGAAAATCTTTGCTAACCGGTGAAGCAGCGCTCATTTCCTTGAATGGCTACAGGAACTGCCTCCCGTTTTTGAATAATTACTGCTGCAAGACGTCGGAAGCAACGTGGCCACCAACCTGGGTACACCGAAAGAAAAGAAGAAACCACATCGAACGGAAAGTCAACGGGAAAAAGGATGGTCTAGACGGAACTGGCATGCACGTTAAATTTTTAGCGATAATGATAGTGCGGTGTTTAGGCCAGGAGCCGCTTGCTACATGTGGACGGTCTTTTACTCTTTTGTGGCCAGGAGAATGTTGGGAATCGCGAAGAAGAGGAAGAGACTGTGCGCTCGAGCGGAGCGTGCACTACTACCACTGTCACTGTAACTGAGTCATCGCCATTATAAGGGTTTCCATCGATGCTCTCACGGCTCCGCTTCGTAGTGGCGCACCCGCCACCGAAGTGGTCACTCCGCAACAACTTATTCTTCATTTGTTTTTTAAACCCCTTGTCCTCACGATCTTGATTGACTTCAATTCGGTAAAATCGGCATGAAACACTACCGAAGCCATCCTTTCGGTCTTTTCTTTTGTTTATTTTCCTTTTTATTGTCTCGTCTTACTCCAGTCTAATATGCTTCACTGCTAGGCATTACTTCTGTGTGTATGAGTGGGTGTTTGTAATTTTGTGTGTTTGGGCGTGTTTTACATCAAAATGTGTAGTTTTTATCGTGTGTAACCACTACTATTCCCGTTATATTTTTCTTTGTGAAATATGTGCATCATGTGCGTCTGTTATTGTTTTTGTTTACGTGCGTCAGCACAAATGACCCCGGCTGTTCCTGGGCACGCAAATATATCATTGATTGATTACTCCAGTGACTCGTTACTTTTTTGGGCATTCCTGTCTTGGACCTAAGTGGTGCATTCAGCTGTTATATCCCGCCTGAAGGGTCAGCTACCGCACTTATACTTCGGTGACGTTCCAGCACAAGGCCAAGATGTCCTCCGGCTGGGAAAAAAATTAATTCGCGCCAATTGCACTGGCCAGGGTATCAGGGCAAATTTTAAGGTTATGTCCTTTGATTTAAAGTACGGAGCAAAATCTCTTCATTCTGGCATATAGACAGACCACTAAGACAAGTTTTCCGAGAATGTCAATCCCAGAGAAAAAAATAACCCCCAACCAGCGCTTTTCTTTACGCACAAAACAATGATAGCGCAACCCTCGTCGCCCAAGCAGGGTACTTGTTTACGAAAACAATGGGCCAGCTTGTTGTTTACGACACAAACGGAACAATGGCTTATGTGCAAACTGTCGTTTTTACCGATAAGATATGCTTGAAGTATTTGCCTTGTAACTTTATCTGTGAGTTTGGGGGCGACTCTACCGCTAGGTTAATTCGGCGAGTAGGTACATTCTGTGGGAAGAACCTTTGATATAGTGGATAGATGGCGCTTTGATTGTTTTGGGTACAAGGTGTAGCGCTGCGTCCATGGTTCTAGCCTCTTCAGTCCCAAGAATGCGGAAATACAAAAATCTTTTGTAACACACTTTTCTTCGATTCAATATCCATAGAAATTAGCGCAAAAAATTACACTAGCAAAAAAGCAAACGGAATAGAATTTGATGGTACCCATTTGGGTACTCTGGATTTAAGTGCGTGTGGAATGCAAGGAAATTACACAATGCTTCAAAAATGCTACAAAAATTCTACAACACACTTTTATTTGGTTCATTATCCATAGAAATAAGTGCAAAAAATTACAATAGCAAAAAGTAAACAAAAGTTGTGAAATTTGATGGTACCTATTTGGGTACTCTGGGTCTTCTTACCCTGTGGGCGCATTCGAGCGCTCGCGCTGGTGAAAGCCATTTTTGCCGGCTCGCTCTTCAGAGATGCCTGGACACATCGCGCCACCTAGAGGGGCTTAGTGAAAGCAAGGCCCGTTTTTGCGGGGAGGCAACTTTTGACGCGCTAATTTCGAATGGGGGGAAAGCTATTGCCTTTATGGTTGTGGTACCCATTTGGGTGCCCCGGGGACAAGGAGGCTAGAGCGAAATCTCTACTAAACTTTGTCTCTCAAAGCAATAAATTGCCTCTCAATAAACTTGAGAATGGGGATGATTCTAGCGCTAAGAGAATTTGGCGGGCAGATACATCCTGTGTAAAGGACCTTCCTTGCATCGGATAGACGTTCCTGTTATTGCTTTGGGCACAGGGAGTTGCAGTGCTTCCATGTTCCTAGAAGACTTAACTTTGTCTCTAAAGTTCATTGATTGCGTCGCAATGACCTTGAGATTAGGGGCGACTTTAAAGCTAAAAGAATTCGGTCACCAGGTACATTCTCTGTGAAGAAACTTTGTTACAGTGGCTAGACGGTGCTGTGATTGTTTTTGGTACAGAGAGTTGCGCTGTTTCCAGGTTCTAGAGCGAAAGCTTTACTAAGCCTTGTCTCTCAAGGTCACTAATTGCCTCGCAATGACCTTGAGATTGGGGGTGACTGTACTGCTAAGCGAATTCGGCGAGTAGATACATTCTGAGTGAAGAACCTTTGTTGTAGGGGAGAGACTATGCTGGCATTGTTTTGGGCACATTGAGTAGCGCTGCTTCTAGGTTTCTATAGCGAAAGCTCTACTAAGCCTAGTCTTTCAAGGTCATTAATTTCGTCGAAATGACCTTGAGCCATCGCAGCGCAAGTCTCGCAGGCGTTACGTTATGCCACGTAACACGATGCGGAGCGGCGTCGCTGCTGCGCTCGCAAGGAGCCTCGCCACTGCGGTACCGACAAAGCATGAGTTTACCGTCTGCTTCGGCGGCGCTTGGTCACTCAGTTTCCGCATGGATGGCGCGCAGGCTGGGCCGTCTTTGCTTCACAGCAAGCGTCTGGGTAAATCCATTAATAACACAGTAGCTGAACTTAAAAAAAAAACACACAGTGTGAATAGTCGTTGCAAAACCAAGCAAAAGAGACCTCGTGATAACGAAGTTTACAAGAGTAAACCTGATCCGGTTTTTGTGTTTTTTGCGTGCCTTTTTTGTTCATACAGGCGCAGGATTGTGCATCTTCGGGTAGAAGTGTGTGATTTCGATAAATCTTAGTTGGGAGCACTGCTTTTGCGGTGCCGCTTTCTCGTACCACGAGCACTGCATCGTTTGTTGCTTTGTAGTAAGGCAAGTGTATAGAAATTAGAACAAATCTTTGGTTTAATTTATTTGGAATACATTATGAAGGTTTGCCAATTGCAGGCGAGCGTCTTTGAGCTTAGAAGTGGTGGACTAATGGGCAAAAAGTTGTGACGTATTTTCAGTCTCGGCGCGTATCATAGACGTGTTTTGGTGGTTCCTTTGTGCAGAGTTCTTTTCACGAATGAAGGGCTTGGTACCGTTCGTACGCATGGTGCAAAGGATGTGTGAAGGAGAGACACTCATGCGTCTCATCAACAAGGTGGAAGCAGTTGTCGAACACAGGCTGAAGAACCTCAAGGTAAAAGCTGAATCACTTTAGGAATTTGTCAATCTACGTATACGATTTTTGCTTAGCTATGTTACGTAGTACATTTATTGCATTACCGAGAAGTTGCAGACAAGTAGTTGTAATGCGACAACATACGTTATCTCGGTATATTAAGAATGCGGTGTCGTGGCCGAGAAATGGTCCACAAAATGGACTAGAAGGACGACACCAAAATTTCGTTATGGCGCCACTGAATAAATAAACAGTTTGAAATACTTTGCTTCTCCTGTTACAAAATATATATATATATATATATAATATATATACTATTAGATATATATATATATATAGCGAATCATGGTTGAATTAAGATGGAAAAAATAAGGGTTGGCAGTCAGGAATGCCTCGGAAAGCAAAGGGGAGAATGCGGTAGGTCATTAATACAGATGAAGAATTTTGAGATACAGAAAGAAAATGGAGAAAAAATGCCCACCGGGAAGGGATTCGAACCCAGAACCTCCCGAATACGAGTCAGGCGCGATGACCACTACGCTATCGCCGCAGCAGTTTTCCCTGCATTTCCGGGGTACTTATTTGAGGTATTTTGTTTCCTGCGCTTGGGGGTGGTAGCCAGCGCCACTCGGGCTACCCGGCGTGTCTTTCAAAATTCTTCAGCTATTGCAATGACCTACCGCACTCTCCCCTTTGCTTTCCGAAGCATTCTTGACTGACAAGCCTTATTTCCGTCTTAATTCAACGAGCCCCTAATTTTTCATTCTGATTCGCTATGTGCATAGCGAGGGCCTCGGTTTTGGCACTCTTGGGGCCATAGGTAGCCTAAGAGGATTCAACGCTCGTCGACCACTCTCGACAAGTCGTAGATACTCGAGTCACTGACGGGGGGTTAAAAAGAATTTACGCTTCACCCCGAGTAGTCCGAGTGGCGCTGGCTACAACCCCCAAGCGCAGGAAACAAAATACCTGAACATCAATACCCGAGAAAGTGCAGGGGAAACAGCCCCGACATTAGCGTAGTGGTCATCGTACCAGACGCGTATTCTGGAGGTCGTGGGTTCGGATCCTACCCGGCGGGCATTTTTCCCCACTTTCTTTGTCTTTCAAACTTCTTCACCTGTTTCAATGATCTACCGTGATCTCCCCTTTGCTTTCCGAGGCATTCTTTCCTGCCAACCAATGTATGAATGCTGATAAATATATATATATATATATATATATATTATATATAATATATATATATATAATATAGAATGAGGGCTCGTAAGAAATAAAGAACATAGGTCGCAGTCTACAACGCCACAGGAGGCATAGGGGTGTGGTTAGGCTCTATTTTTTACTACGGTTAATGAAGTTAAGATTTTTTTTAAATATAAGGAAGAAAGAAAGAAAAAAAAAACACGCGCCCAGAGTGGGCGCGTGTTATATATTATATATATATATATATATATATATATATATATATATATATATATATATATATATATATATATATATGAAAGTTGGAAAGTTCGCTTTACAGTTCTTGCGCTCAGTTCATACCTAAACCCTTCATTTGTGTTCAAGGGTTCCGTGTTCATTGTGGGATTGTCCCTGAGGAAGGAAGTTCCGCTTCCGAAACTGTAGGACTGATTTATAAAAAACAAGTTAACCGCAAAGTTGTTAAGTTGTTCTTATCTTTTACCTGAACGTTTCTTCTGGCCCGTTGCAAAACTCATCAAAATCATAATATATATATATATATATATATATATATATATATATATATATATATATATATATATATATATATATTATATATATATCAAGGTTGCAGTGCTATTGGCTTTTTTCGGAATATTTACTAGTGCCGAATGACGTGTGTTTGTCATGTTTGATACAGTGATAAATTAGTGAAAAGAAAAGTCGAGAAAAAATCCGCCGTTTTTATCCGGAAGAGAGAGTCGAATCCACATCTCCGCATGACGCGTGCGGTGCACTAACCATTGTGCTATTCCGAGACGGCTCCCTTCTAGACTTTACCGCGGGGGTTTATATTTAGAACTGCTCTGAGGCCGGTCAACAAGCGCCGCCCCTCGACCACCGCGGGCGACGTAGAACATGTTTTTCCCAGCGGCCGCCACGTAAGACGTGGTCGTAATGCTGCATTACGGGGGCTCTGGCTCCAGCAGTACGGAAATGCCAATTGCTAACCCCGACCTCCGACCAACGTTACTAGAATAAACTCAGTTTCAAAGCTGCGCCGGAGAGGCGGTCCGCGTGGCGGTCGTGCAGAGGTCTGCCGGCGCGTCGTCAGCTTCGGCGGCGGGCGGCCGCTGCAGCCGACCGCGGCGGGCCGCCGCGCAGACGTACCGCGGCAGCTTTCTAATACTGCTGTTGCTAAACTTAAACATCTATAATCTTTCCAGTCAACTAGCTTAAACGCCGTCGTCCTTCTAGTCGATGTTACCGAATCACATTTGTGCACTGTTTAAGTGGAAATGCGTTAGGTCGCCAGTATGCACTTACCTGCACGCGCAGCGCATTGGCTAGCTAAGAATCGACGGTCGGCCTATATTTTAACTGTCTACATTGCTTTAACTTCATGTACAGTAGTTTGTAAGCCAATTACCCTACTCAGTGTAGTTTTTATAACTACTGCGCCGTCTTACCTCGACCAAAAACGACCCAACGAGTTTGTGAAAGCAGTGCCTTTATAAGGGCTTTTATCTCCACGCGGCAATAGGACAGTTT
The DNA here is from genome assembly GCA_013339765.2 of Haemaphysalis longicornis. Lineage (NCBI taxonomy): Eukaryota > Metazoa > Arthropoda > Arachnida > Ixodida > Ixodidae > Haemaphysalis > Haemaphysalis longicornis. The sequence goes on along the minus strand of CM023458.1, from coordinate 65,607,846 downwards.
TTCTGAATCTCGTCAGTGCAAGTTCCCGTTAACCAGCTTCCGATGTAGAGTTCCTATGCTCAACTTTTATATTCTGCCGGGCTGGTCCCACCTCATCTCGGCTTTGTGCACTCTGTAGTGCATACGAGCATTAGATCACCAAAGATGAAAGTTCGCTTTACAGTTCTTACGCTCAGTTCATCTGTGACAAACGCACTCGAATTTTGTGAGTTCACATTAAAGCTTGAATCCAGCGCCATTTTGATGTCTTGAATTCAAGAAATCCGTTCAGCTGGTCATACAAAACACCTCTCCGAAGAGCGAATCAGGCTTCAATGAAGACTTGTTTTGAGAAGGCTGAATTGTACATAACATGACGCAAGGATGCACAAAAAATCACTGTTTGAGGGCCTCAAAACACTGTATTTGCAGGACTCCTTATATGTATGCACGGTGTCAGCAACTTTTGATGGGTTTGTGGCGACGGGAAGCTGCCGAATTCGCTCACGCTCAAGATGTCTCAATACCACATCGAAACATTTTTTGGTTGCGTAAAAAGGAAAGGGCGGCTAAAACAACAGCCCTACTGCCTGTCAATTTACAGCTGCCTACAAGCGTATTTTTATTATAACAGAAGTTGCATCATCAGAAACTGGAAATTCCTCTCGCGATATTGTGACTGATCTCTGCCCCTCAGGTGATGAAAACCTCGTTGAAACGCCAACAGCTTTCGCCTTGTTAAGAAGATCATCGCTGTTGCAGGTACTTAATGATGATAACTATAACACCCAGCGGGTCGACTTCCACACAAGCCTTTCGCTTGTTCTCAGTGCAGTAGTGCCATATACAGCAGTATTTAGGGCACGGAAAGTATATGGAGGCACATCCCGCAATGAATACTGCACTACACTGATGTCCACTGAGCTTCCAGAAGTCGTTTCTGCGAAAACAAACGGTAGTCTCGTGGCACCATTCGTAGCACCAATAACAGTCTCGTAGCAGTCTCGTAGCAGTCTCGTAGCACCAAGGAGAGATGATGTTTCGGAAACGGAGAGTATGCATACAGTCGGGCTATGGCCGTGGTACAACAACAACAACAACAAAAGAGAGAGAGAGAGAGAGAGAGAGGAGAGAGAGAGAGAGGTTAAGGGAGAGAAAGGGGTTGAATTAACAAAGCAGCTTTCAATATTGCTCGACGACGTGGCAACGCACGTAGTGTGGGCTGCAAGTTCAGGCTTTGCGGAAGCATGGACAGTGGCGGCTTCATAAAAGAAGGGAAAAGTACACAATAAGGTACTGACAATACACAATAAGGTAAACTGCACAATAAGTGGGTGGGAAGACGGGTTATGGAGACGGGAGACGGCCTGTATGAATCCGTCCGAACCCGTCTCCTCGAACCCGTTCAGTTTTGTATTGATTACCGCGCACTGAATAGAATCACACGAAAAGATGTTGATCCGATGCATCGTACAGATGATGCCTTAGACTGTTTACAAGGAGCGAAATATTTTTCCTGTATCGATCATCGATCTGGTTATGGGCATATTCCAATGCGTGAGGCTGATAAAGAAAATACAGCATTTGCCACCCATGATGGTCTATATGAGTATAATGTGATGCCCTTCAGGCTATGTAACGCTCCTGCAACTTTCGAGTGGATAATCGACACTGTTCTCCGGGGCCTTAAATAGAAAGCGTGTCTATGTTATCTCGATGATATCGTTATTTTTTCTTCAACCTTTTCTGAGCACTTACAACGGCTGGATGAGGTGCTAACATGCCTTGCCAATGCTGGCCTTCAGCTCAACACCAAAAAGTGCCGTTTTGTCTCTCTAAGCATAAAAGTTCTCGCACACGTCATCTGCCACGACGGGATTCGGCCCGAACCAGACAAGATTGGTGCTGTGGTTTACTTCCCACGGCCCCAGCAGCAAAAATCTCTGCGTACTTTCTTGGCATGGCGTCTTACTTTCGGCGCTTTGTATTTCGCTTCCATAGCTTCGCCCCTCAACACACTCCTTAACTCTGGAAGTCCCTTCGTCTGGACGGATGATCGTGAAAGAGCTTTCCAACAGCTGAAGAGCGCGCTGACTTCTGGGCCAGTCTTTTCCCATTTTGACGAGTCCACACCTGTAATTCTCTGCACAGACGCTAGTGGCCACCGACTTGGTGCTGTTCTACTGCAGTCGGATTGTAAAGATCGAGAGCCCGCATTATTTCTTACGCCAGTCATACCCTAAGTACTGCTGAGAAAAATTACACCATCACTGGGCAGGAGTGTCCCACTGTGTTTTGGGCCGTCCAGAAATTTCGACCATACCCCTACGGACGCTACTTCACAGTAGTGACTGACCACCATGCGTTATGCTGGTTGCAGACACTCAAACATTTCTGAGGGCGCCTCGGACGCTGGGTTCCACGACTTCAGGAGTATGATTTCACCATCACTTACAAGTTTGGAAAAAGCACCTCGACGCGGACGCACTTTCTCGGTGCCCTCTTGAGTCGTCTACGACTTCCGCGTCATCGTCACCCGATACCGCCCTCCCTATCGCACCCGTCAACCACACAGCCTTTATTGACTGCCTGTCTCATTTGCCTACTCTTCAACGAGCAGACACATACTTCCGCACGATAATCGACCGGCGTACCGGCACAATACAACCACCGAACAGTCGGGTGCGTCGGCAGCTTCAGAACTTTCAGTTTTTGAATGGTATTTCGTACAATTCAAATCATCACTTGTCGGGCAACAGATGGGTCCCCTTGTACCGCGCGCTATTCGACAGCATATATTAGAAGCCCTTCACGACGATGCTTCAGTTGGTCTCCTAGGCTTCCACAAAACGTACGACCGCGTCCGCTCTCGTTTCTACTGGTCTCGCCTCTCCACCTACGTTGCTCGCTACATCGCTACGTGCCCATCTTGCCACCAGCGGAAAAAGCCCACATCTCCGCCTGCCGGGCTTCTACAACCGCTCCCTTGCCTTTGACAGCCCTTCCACATTGTTGGCATAGATCTCTACGTACCCTTGCCTTGCACGGCGGCCGGCTTTCGGTGAATTATAACAGCCGTAGACCATTTAACTCGTTAAGCAGAAACAGCGCCAATTCGCTCTGGTTGTGCAGCCGAGGTAGCAGACTTCTTCTTGCGTGCCGTTATGTTGCGCCATGGCTCGTCCCGTGTTCTTTTGAGCGATCGCGGCAAGACATTTCTCTCCAGCACTGTTGAAGAAGTTCTCGTTACTGGAAACACTGTTCATAGGACCACTTCCGCTTACCATCCGCCGACGAATGGTCTGACTGAACGCTTCCACCGGATTGTTTCTGAAACGATTTCTATGTACATCCGGCATAATAATACCAACTCGGACACAATTGTACCATTCGTTACTTTTGCATACAACACTGCAGTACAAAAGACTACCGGTTACTCTCCCTTTTTGCTCGTCTACGGCCGCGATCAATTCAATTCAATTAATTCAATTCAATTTATTGTTCTTTATTGTTCCTTCATTCAATTTATTGTTCCTTCATTTATGCTGGACGCCAGTGTCTTAAGTGCTCCTGTGCATAGCTCCAGCTCATTACACGAGGACTTCATCTCCCGCCTCGACTACTGCCGCCGGCTTGCTAGTCTCAACACGGAAGCCAGCCAACGTGATCGGAAGGACCGTTACGACGCCAGTAACCGCACCGTCCGCTTCTTTCCTGGTGACGAAGTGCTACTGTGGACGCCCACACGCAAACCTGGGCTCTGCAAAAAATCTCTATCGCTTCACATGCCCGTACATCATTTTAGAAGAAACTTCGCCCGTGAACTACCGCGCCGCTCCGTGCAGTGCTCCTGTGGATCGTCGCTACCGTGGCACAGAAATAGTGCACGTCTCACGACTCAAGCCTTCGTGCGTCGCTCCTCTTGATGTACCGCGGCAAAGAGGCCGCCTTCACACGGATGAGCACGTTCTGACCATCGCGTCCTATTTACAGCGACCGGGTCGTACATTGTGGGCACCATCCTGTGCTTCACATTCTTCCCCTCATTATAACCCTCATCCCTATTCTACCAATCCTCCTCTTGTGAAGATCATCTGTCATCTGAGGCTGGTTCCGAGTCGGCGACGGTTGCAACGCTTCCAAATAAACGTCCTTCTGCACCGACCTCCAAGGCCCTCATCTCAATATATAGATATATATATATATATATATATATTATATATAGATATATATATATATATATATATATATATATCTATAAGAAAGAAATAAGGGTTGGCAGTCAAGAAAACCTCGGAAAGCAAAGGGGAGGATATGGTAGGTCATAGGAAACAGATAAAGAATTTAGAAAGAAAGAAAGTGGAGAAAAAATGCCCGCCAGGTGGGATCCGAACCCACGACCTCCAGAATACCGGTCTGGTGCGATGCGTCATCGCACCAGGTATTCTGGAGGTCGTGGGTTCGGATCCCACCTGGCGGGAATTTCTTCTCCACTTTCTTTCTAAATTTATCTGTTTCTATTACCTACCACATCCTCCCCTTTGCTTTCCGAGGGTTTCTTGACTGCCAACCCTTATTTCTTTCTTATTTTCTACGAGCCCCTCATTTACTATTCGATTTCGCTATATATATATATATATATATATATATATATATATATAATAATATATATATATATATATATATATATATATATAATATATATATATATATTGTGAAGGCGTGAAGACTTGCACAGCAAAAAGCTGAAAGCAGGTAGCAGCCAATCTACTACCAAACGAAGGAGGACGGAGAACGGCTGCCTACTGGAAGCGAAGAACCGGAGAGCTCTTTCAAGGGAAAATACACCATGGCGTCTTGAGAGACGGACGTCGTTCATTACATATATATATATATATATATATATATATATATATTATATAATATTATATATATATATACGATAGAGAAGTCACATTGAAAAAACATACAATATTTATTTTAACGTTTCGAGCGGGGCCGGTCTTTTACAGCCGCTTCTTTGCCCTTAAGAGCCCTTCCACACTGTTGCTATAGATCTGTACGGTTCTTTGCATAGTTCTGTATTCCTAAAACTCACGTGCCCACATGTGGCAGCAATGTTTTCCAAAAATAGCGGCAGGTTGCCGTACCAGGTAGCGGTCGCCAGAAGCAGGTCAAGAAACGAGCAGGAAACGAGCCCCTGCTTAATCCCTCACGTTCGTGGTAACTTCAGTGCCATGCAACTCTTTCCTGTTATCCTACAGCCTCGCTTGTCTTGATTGCGCTTCCCCCACCCCTTGCGTTCTGGGGCTTGGTATGCTTCTGTGTCGCGTAGAGCCTATGTTTTGCTTGATACATCTTCTTGCCCCGACCACAACTGAAACGTATTTAAACCCAACTGATCCGCACTATTTGTATCTTTGAAAAAGACCGGCCCCCGGTCGAAACGTTAGAATAAATACTATGTTGTTCAATGTGTCTTCTATATCGTACAGTTAAATTGATAGCCAGGAACCTTTTCTCTTAATATATATATATATAATATAATATATATATATTATATATATATAACTATATATAATATATATATAAAACAGGGGAGCAAAAAAACTTTGAAGATAGTAGACAACACAAAAAAAGAAAACTTCGAACAAGGTAGAAACCACCAGTGTTGCCTACGTTTCAGCAAAGAGACTTGCCTTCGTCACTTGCCCTGACGAAGGCAAGTCTCCTTGCTGAAATGCAGGCAACAATCGTGGTTTCTACCTTGTCGAATTTCTTATATAATATTATTATTATATATATATATATTATATATATATATATATATATTATATATATATATATATCAGGTAACGAGAGACAGAGACACACGAGAAAAACATTAAAAGGTAAAAGTTTACTGACGTTTCAGGAAGAGGACTTCCTTTCTTCAGAGTCTCTGACTCGCAAGACTTTGAAGAAAGGAACTCCTCTTTCTGAAACGCCAGTAAGCTTTTACTTTTTAATATTTTTCTCATGTGTCTCTGTCTCTACTGAGCTTATTTTCTCCCGCTCTGTGTGAGTTTTTATTTTCCAGACGATATATATTATATATATATATATATATATATATATATATATATATATATTTTCATCCTAGAATACGCGAAGTGTTTTTAAGTTTTAACAGTGGAGCTGTTCTACGGCTGGCCCTGGCGACAGTCTCTGCTTGTATCGTGTCACGTTTTCTCTGTAGCAGGTTTCTCAGCCTCAAAAATACCGGTTCCCAGTATAAAAAAGTTCATAAAAAAGACCGGTCTTAGGGTCTCCATATGCTTATATAAGACGGCTTACAGTATAACATGTCTTCTCAAAGTGAATTTTTGTGCGGAGGTGTAACCAACTTTAGGGGATCGGTGTAAGTATGGTCCTTGTAAGCTGGCTCTTCCACCATGTGGGTTGTAGAGGGAGGAATGGCTAACTACGGAGGGAGTATGGTTACAGAAAAACGCTTTAACTCTGGAGTTTTCGAAAGGACGCCGAAAAATACGTGACAGTAAGCCGCTAACACGACTCTAACATTAAGCACCATAGCTTTGTTAGTAATCCTTCATCAAAGACTTGAAGGGCAATTAATATTTTTATATTCTTACAGTTATCTCGCCCTGATGTCTTGCAAAGCCTTCTCGATACGAGGATTCCGAGTGAACTGCTCGACAAGCATAAGATTCTTCACCGCAAGAACAATGAAGGTAATGATGTTGTGAGCACTGCAAGAACCTCGGTAGAAACTTTATTGAAGCCTAGATGCATCAACAGCTGCAAACAAACAAACAAACAAACAAACAAACAAACAAACAAACAAACAAACAAACAAACAAACAAACAAACAAACAAACAAACACAAACAAACAAACAACAAACAAAACAAACAAAACAAACAAACAAACAAACAAAACAACCAACGAGCCACCGACCACAACAAACAAAAACAAAAACAACAACAACAACAAACAAACAACAAACAAACAAACAAACAAAACTAGCTAGCTCATGGCTGGCTGACCGGCCAGTTCCCCAGCGAGCCACCAGCCAGCTAGCTAGTAGCTCACTCACTCACTCACTCACTCACTCACTCACTCACTCACTCACTCACTCACTCACTCACTCACTACACTCCACTCACTCATCATCACTCACTCACTCACTCACTCACTCACTCACTCACTCACTCCTCACTCACTCCCTGAGAGCCAGGTATGGATCACATATTTCACGGCGAGAGCAGTCTAGATAATGGTGTGCTCTTCTGGGTTTTCTTTGCACAGGAGACTTGATGATGCACACGACACATGTCGCCGGGAACGCCGCCGCCCTTCTAGCTGCTGGGTAAGTAAAAAATTTTTGGTTCCGTGTGAAGTGCCACGCAAGCTTCAAAATGCAGCTTCCTTCATACGCTTGTTGGCATGTTGGTCAGGATGGCTCATTGTTTTGGTACTGAGTAGTTGTTCTACGGCCATGTGGGGCCCAGGAAATCACATCCTTCATCCGCTATTGAGCACCTCCAACAAAGCTTTCCCGTGGATAGACTTACTAAGATATTTGCAGAAAAGAAGAGTGCCGCATTCGTGGATTAGCCTCCCGCTTTTATTGGAGTCGATAAAACGCGCATATAGAAATGGAGAAGAACGAAACTGCGAACCAGTTGGCAGAACAGGATTTGGCTCGCCGCGGAATAGTGGAGGTGCCGTTAGACATGAACGCTCTTCCTCGTGCCAGTTCACGAAAGCGTTTGTTCCACCTCCACCACCTCACACGATAAACAAGAGGTCCGTAAGGAGGGGAAGGTTCCCTTCTTTGTAGACAAAGAAAAAGATGGACGTCCTGTCTATCCTGACCATAAATGTCAGGCGCGGTCCGCCACTCTGGGCGCTACCTGCAACACGATTGAGGACGTTACCATTTTGTCTTTGACTAAGGCACGCACCACTCAAAGGGAAACGTTGGGGTTTGTTAGAGTCACAAATGTTTGGTTATGAGACTCTGCAAACCCTTCTCTACCCAAAGGGCTAGAAAGAAGCAAAATGTGTAGTTATCGATTGCGTGTTCCGAAGTCTATGCAAGCGTTCAGATTCAGTTTCAACTTTTTGCTTAGTGGATATCGAGCGGTATTATTGCCTCGGTAACAGTAGTGAATAGCATGACACATGGTTGAAAGAAGTGCAAATGGGAGTTATTCACGCCTGTTTCTATTGCGTATGTGGGGTAATAATCCCTATGAACGTTTATTTGCAAATGGTACGTCATGTTGTACTGCCCAGAGTGACCATAGCGTCTGCGACACACTGACTTTCGCCACAGGCCTTTGTCGTTCCTCGTTCACCCGAAGTCATATATTTTCATGCGTACTTCAATTAGTAGTGTTCCTGTTTTGCACGAATAAAACATGACCGATTCTCTCAAACGATAGAGGGGATATTATCATCGTTAACCACTCTTGGTTGGTACATAACATTTGCAATGTAAAATGCGTCAGTACCGGGGAAGGGGGGGGGGGGGTACCCGTAGTAATAGATAAGTAACTCTTGCATTCGCTAGGGCAAACCAATTTTTATTGATAGCGCTGCAACAGCACTTAGGTGTTTTACCTGTACCCGTCCTGTTTGGTTTGAAACATGTGGTTCGTCAATAAAATGCAGCCCGTGCCGGTGTTACATGAAAGAGAATACTTAAACCTTGCTACATATAATCCTTCTTTTGCTTTCGGAAGCACCCAAACCAATCTTACAAAAACTGGTATTGCTTCGCAGATGGCACGGCACGCAAGCCTTAAAGGGTTCATGAAGACAAGACACAACTTCGTTAAATTTGAAAAAAAAAACTATCCTTTGATAACTCAATCCACTCCATTAGAGCCGTGAAAGACGTGCTATAAAACAAAACAAAACCGAAGCAATATTAAAAATTAAATTTCGCGATACAGTGGCGTAGTCTGGGCAGTAGTGATGCCTAAAACCAAAGCTGACTTATGAATGTGTTAAACGCACCTTAGCATTCAAGTGATAGGAATAAACGGGACTATAAGGTCCCTCTATAAATTGCCCATCCATGTTTCTTGTTGGTGGCTTATGTTGGCATCCGCCAGTCGTCCAAACAAGATTTCGTTACGTTAGACAGAAACCACCGTTAAGTCGCTGGTGAGTCGCCACAGACACGTATGTTTGATTTCATATCTCAATTATCTGTTTGAAGTTCGCGATAAAATTGTATCATTGTTCTCGATACAGAGCGGTATTTTTGACGAACCAAACTTGTAGTTTTTTTTTTCATGGCCACTTAAAATGTACGAGAAACCTCTTACACGTAGCTGCAACGTAGCAAAATGTCATTACAAAAGGATGATGACAGGTTGTGTTAGTTTTCATGCGGCCATTTTTTTAAATCTGTTCCGTCTGCTCCACAGAGTTGACACAGTGGCATGCAGCACCGCCTTTTGCATCTATTGCCTGGCCAAGTATCCGGAAGTTCAAGAGAGGGTCAGGAAGGAAGTTAGGCAAGCCTACGAAAAACACGTGAGTGCATACGAAAATGTAGATCCACATCTAAGAACCAGGTCATAAAAACTTTCTCGATTGAAACAAGGACGAGCCCAGGTGGGACGTTAGGGCGCTTCTGGCGCCTCCGATTCCTTATACGGACTCATTGTGTGTTTACTTATACTAGCATATTCTGAATTTGAAATCTGAATTTGTGCATTTTCATTTTGTGTTAGGCAAGAATGTTTGCAATACATAGTTACAGGAGGAGGTCCCAAGGTCAGAGACTGAACTAGGACCTCCTGTTCTTCTTAAACAAACGGAAACGTCGGTTATATGCAGGAATATATCACTTTTATACATAACACGTACCGTATCTACGAGCACATAAAACAGAGAAGTACCAGTTAAAATCGGATTGTTATACAAGAGCATCGAACATTATTATTTTGTTTTGTAATCGATGACCATTTAGACACATGCGACGCACACTTCAGGCATGGGTCGCTTTGCACTGGGAACTGCTGATGTTCCGCCACCCATTAGCGAAAATTTCAACGGCGCTGAAGGTGCATTATTGTTTTACGAATCTCTTCGTGCTTTTAGGTGTGCTTGAATTTTTTAAGTACATGTCTACGGGACCTACGGGAATTCAGACATTACTGGGCTTCTGAGTTGAAGAACTCCTGGAGCCCATTTCAGGTAGAGCGGAGGGGGCTGCGAATGTTTGCGAAGATGCACGTGCACAACACTATTTAACGTAGACTATACCGCGGTAGAGACGCGCAACGTATATTGGATGTAAACATGCCAGTGTGGGCTCATCCCCTTTAAACAGCAACCCAGTTTTCGGTGCATAAGCTCAAACCTTTGTACTCAACACGCGCTCATCCTTTAAACAAAAATTAAAGCCGTTCCACTCAATATGAAAGCTGTCGGAAGTGCAGAGCAGTGATTCGCCATAATGGGCTGCAGCGCCGTTATCCGTTCCCGGCTGCCACCCCATGCAATTCGAATTTCCCGACTTCGCAGTGCTCGCGCGCCCCGTGCCTGAAACTGCGCCAGCGGGAGTTCTGTTCTCTTCGTGCTTGCCTTAATTTCGTATTCTGAAGCCAAATTGTGCGTCATTTCGAACGAGCCATTTTTTTCTTGCGCGGCTGGAGCCTTTCTGCGGCATTTCGAACGCGCCATTTTTTTTTTGCGCGGCCGCTTTTTTCGCCTACTATCGTAAAAACCAGCCCAACGAGCGTTCCTAACTAAATGAATGCGGGGGCTGTCGATTATATACACAGATTTTGCCTGAAATGTACCTGAAGGTTTCTTTATGCTAAACAACGGGGATATGCATGACAAGCGCCAGCGGTTCACGAGGTTCGAATGGTTATGACTATTTAACCCGCTTGGTTTTCGAAGCCTCAGCGTAACTCCCTCATGACGGTACTGAAGGCTCTACTTGGGTGCGTTATCTCGCTGCGTCCACCTGTATCCGGCAGTCGCATCGACCGTTAGTGAGCTACGACGACAAGGCGAGCCCATAATGTGCTCTGCACTTAAAAGGTGATCCATGACTAAGGGACTTCTGTGAAGTCAGGAAGCATGAATGTTTTCAGAATAGATGCTCCAGATGTATTCGCAAACGGAACGCTTGAGAACAACCCACTCAAGCACGTTATCAGACGGGTTAAGTCGATCCTACGGAAGTTGGCATATGACCTGGATAATACGATCAGATCTGTCCGCGTATTATTTTAGCACAAGATACGATTAGTGCCTGTGCTATGCAAACCTATACCTCCACCTTTCATTAATGCTCCTTATAATTTGTAACAAATTAAAAGTTCCCTAATTTGTAATCTGTTTTTGCTCACCTCATGCATTATCCTCGGTATTCAAGCGGTAGCAAAGGAGCTGATGCTCGAACCCGAACGGTAGGCGGATAGGTGTGTTCGAGTGTGGGCGTGCTCTCAAAAATGGCTTTGTTATGCTTCGCGTGAGTTATTTTGTCGAGAATGAGTTATGTTGGCATCTTACAGGGTGGATTCTCGTTCGAGGCAATCAACGACCTTAGTTACACGGCGCAGACAATATCCGAGACACTCCGTCTTTACACGCCTGTGGTTGGGTGAGTAGCATACCACGCGGTCTTAAGTTAAAGAACGGGGATTTTGAGAGGGATGTGTTGTAACAGAAATCAGGGTAAAAATAATAGAACCTGACTACAGGTAGAATCGTAATGCAATATCCTGGTGACACCCCGGATAGCTAGAAAAAGAAGAGCACAAAAACTGAGACTTTGTGCGTCATCATTGTATACGTACTAGTAAAACTCTTCGCCTTGTGACAATAAATTTCTTGCGCGGAGATCTTTTTATTTTTTGGTTGGAAGTGATTTATGAGGGAGTGTCGAGTTGATTGTGAGGCGGAGAGAGTGTTGACACAGTATCTTGGGTGGGACTTCGGAACTGGAGGGGTGAAATTCGTCCTAGAAATGCAGTAGGCGGAGCGAGTAGGGAGGAATTTCCTTAACTAAAATCGCCAAAGCGAATGTGGTACCTTGAATGTGCACGGGAATTTTTTTATTGTCTTAATTCTCACAAAACTCTGGCGAACTCAGAAAGAAAAAAAATGGCTGCGGCTTAACTCAGCTGACCTTGGTTATGCAAATCAAAAGGTTGGCTTAGTCTCGCTGAGTCTGGGTTTCGCTTGGTTAAACCTTTGATTTATCTGTATTGCCGACCACGTATCAAAGCCGTTCGGTTCCGTGCAACGTTCACAGAAGGAGGCCGGGCGAACGCGGCATTCGCCGGAGCGAACGTGGCGTTTATTCATGGCGACCGCACCGTTCCTCTTCGCTGGGCGCGAGACGCGTCACCTTGACCGAAACGACCCAGCGCCGCATGCATGGGAGGCTGCGGGGTGGTTGGCTGCCTCGGCCGCAGCGGCGGTGGCGACCGCTGTCGGCGCCCGCAGGCGCCAAAAGCGGGTCCGGCGAATCACGCGATGCGCTTCGAGGGGTGTGTCGCCGGGGGCGTGCCTCCGGTCAAAAGGTCATTTGCTCATCCTCCAAGAAATCGCTGGACGACAGTAGTAAAGTTTTGGTTTAAAAGGCCCTGGAAGATAAAAGGAATGTAGTTTGAAAGCGAAAGCACCAATGACGTTGGGAGACGTTCATGACTATTTTCTTTTCGTGGCAATTAACCCTGTATTTCTCTACATTGATGCTACTACGTTTTCTTCGTTCCTTGGCTTCAGGTTTTATTTCGCTGTCACCCTTAGAGCTTTCCTGTCGCCATCAAGACGGCCAGGCAATGGCGGGATGCATTCGCATTTTCTATCACCAATGCAATAAAAATGCCTCGAATGGGCCTTTTCGAAGTTAGAATGCAGGCACTCGGAGAATTTTTCTGAAAGCTGCGAAAATGCTGGAGCAGAGGTGTCAAAGTCTAATGAATTTTCCGACTCAACGAAACCTCACTTAACCTATGCAGACGTTGTGGCGTATACAGTAGCCTCCATTTGGCGTAAACTGAAGACCTAACTAAAGTAAGAAAGTTACACGTTGATCACATGACGTGGCGAGGAATGACAGCTCTATTCGCTGATAATTTGGTGATGGCTGTTCACTGTAGCGTTTTCCTAGGCCGACACATTTCGCGATTTTTTTTATTTAAAAGAAATGGTCTTCATAGGCTCAATCAGCTACATTCCAGCCCTGAACAACGTTCTTCTAACAACAAAAAAACGCTACAAGTGCAGCAGAATTTCCAATGTTTGTGCTACCATGACGTAATATGTGCACTAGCGGCATAATGCGGGTAAGCACTGAAAACATGGCTATCAACGTGTAGCTGCACATTACAATTCAAGTGATGCGATCAAACCGATAAGGAGGCCCCTGCAATCGCCCAGTCACTTTTCTTGGCGATGGTTTAGGGTGGCGGCTGCCAATCAAACAAACAATTTCTGTGACGCCATTGAAAAGTTGTCGGAAAGTGCCCGAGGATTCGCCACTGCTCAACCTGTTTTCTTTAACATCTACTTTAGCTGTACGAAGTTTGCGACGCAATTGGTGTCAGTGCTATGGGAGGAAGCAGTGCTTTATTGCACCCTACTTATTTTTTTGTCTTCATGGCCCCTTTGATGCAAACACATGCTAAGGTCGCACTTCTATTAGCCGCTACCCGCCGTCTGTGAGGAGCGAGCGCTGAAGGCCATGAGACGTCAGCGGTTCACGTGAACAGCGCTTCTGTCTCGGCTACCCTCACTTCCCGCCCCTCAGGTGCTATTTATTACTCTAGAGTGAAAAAAAGACCGTCGCTTCCGAAGTGTCGGCCTACTGCTGCTTTTATAAGAGTTATATTGGCCGCAAGACCATCGCTTCTGCGTGGGACTACATGTCAGCCACTGATAACCTTTTAAACTCAAAGCTGCAGCTGCGCTGTAATTGTTCTTGGAAATGTTGACCCTTGCACATCGCAGCCATGCATTGCAACCATACACGGACATAACCAAGCGCGTCCCAATTGTAGTTTGGATTGTAGATGAGATTTCGCGTGTTTTCATTGTGGTTTTCTGAACTTTCGTCCTGCGTCACTTTAGCGCGTAAATGTTAGAATTGAATTCTGACTGACTATTGGGAACACGCAGATTCACCGTGAGGAAAGCCTCGTGCGACTTCCGCTACGAGAATCTCACCCTGCCCAAAGGAGTGAATATTTTGGCGGACACGGAACACATACACAGGGATCCCAATCTCTGGGACAGACCCGAGGAATTCGACCCTGACAGGCAAGCCTCTCACCACTACGCCGTCTCTTGGTTCCTAGCATCGCGTTTATGCCAAGAAATCTGGTCGGCAATTATTTTCTGATTTACGCTTGCGAGTGAGTGAGTGAGTGAGTGAGTGAGTGAGTGAGTGAGTGAGTGAGTGAGTGAGAGAGTGAGAGTGTGGGTGAGGGTGTGGGTGAGTGAGGGAGTAAGTGAGTGGTTTCCTTGAATATGTTGTACGGCGATTTCGCCATTTGCACGGCCAGGTACCGCATTCTAAGCAATACTAGTCACTGAGGGATAAGTTTTGTGATACATGAAATGTCCAGCTAGATACGCGGCCTCGAAGGTTCTGCATAGCTGTGTGATGGTCGGTTTTCTCAAAGTGACCTTGGGTCCACATTGAGCATGAGGAGATGGAGGCATAGACACATGAAATTTTTGATATGTTTAATAGGATCAACTGGCTCGATCTCGCTTATGGCTCGGCGTCGCTGGGTTGCTTCGGCGTGTTGCGGCACGGGCTCGCAGGAAGGGCTGGACGTTCGCCGGAACAAAGCTGCTACGTAGCGCGCTTGAACGACGGCGTGGAATCCGCTGTCGTCACGCCGCTGTGGCTCGAGCCCGAGCGATGACTGGAGGAGTCCACCGTGGTCAGGCTGCTGCGACGCGGGCTCGAACGATGAGGTGGAGTCTGCAGCGATGAGGCTGCTCGGGCTCGAACAAACGGCAGAAGTTCGCCGCGATGAGGCTGTTCCGTCTAGGGCTCGAACGAAGGGTAGAAGTCCGCCGCGATGAGGCTGCTGTTGCGTGGGCTCGAACGGTAGCTGCACGTCAGCTGGCGGCCATTTGGCTCGATTTTAAGGGTAAAAGCGGGTGGTCAGACGTCGCACCCGAACGATGGCTTGACTCCGGAACCCTAGACCCCCCTGTCTACTGCCTAGCGCTTTTTGCGACTCGTCCCGCCGGCCCCCACGATCGCTCTACCCTCCCTTCGGTAGACCTCCTCTTTTCGTCGCTTTGTTCCACTCTCCCTCCTACGCCGTAAGTGACCGCTGTCCTTTCCTCTGTGTCGTCACTGCATCGTCTCGCATGTCCGCCGCGGACGTAATGAGCCCGTTAGGCTGACACGAAAGAAGTCATTCTTAAAAGGCGTCATTCTTATCGTGGGGGTTCGAGTGACGTCCTAAAGACGGGAATAATATGCCCTCTCAAGATGAGCGATTGGCGCTACCCAACGTTATAGCCTGTTTTCGCGTTTGCTCCCAAAATTACCATCGTTGCCCCGGTGACGCCGTGCCAGTGTGGCGCGCTGAGCCGTTTTTCAAAAGGGTCGCTGGCCGGAATCAGTCCCGTCGCCGGCAATTATGAGTTCAATGTACACACGCGCACACATACACACTGGACTAATAAGCCCTGTACAAGATTAGACTTTGGTGGCTACTCAGTGCTAGCCTCTTTTAACACCGGTTCCTGAGATCGGTGGTGTCGGCCAGATGACGCTGTGCCAGCATGGCGTCATGAGCAGTTTCTTGAGGCCAATCCCCACCAAAGTCTTTTCACTGAACATGAGCCGTCACAGCTGTAACCGGACAGCTGTTCTGAAGCTGATTTTATTAGCGCACAAGGCAGGTGTTACCTTTATTTAAGTACACCGTTGAGTAAAGATCTAGCATGAGTTAACGGATGTCAGTTCGAATTTGATGTCCGATTTGTAAGAAGCCATACCATCGCCGAAAAATTCTTGAGAACTATTTATCTGATAACCCATTGAATCGAGTGAGTAGTAATCCCATTTACTTCGTTGATGCTATTATAACTTGTGGAAATTACCTTGTACACTAAAAAAATCATCCACTTCTTTGCCGGGCCACCTTAAACGCACTTGTTTCAGTTGTTACTGAGTTTCCCTGCCCGAATCTTTGTCGTTACTTTGTCCCTAAATGCGGAGAAAGATCACTTAATATTTATGGTTGCTGTGCGCATATGTTACGAAGTCTGTAACATATTACCACATTGTAGTGACTGAACTACACAGCGAATGGCAACATTTGCAGGTTCTCTCCTGACCGCAAAGCTTTGATGGATCCGCTGGCGTTCCAGCCCTACGGGATCGGCCCTCGCAACTGCGTGGGAATGCGACTCGCCCAGCTGGAGATATCACTCATTCTTGCCAAGCTGGTGCACCGTTTCCGGCTGCATTTGGGCTCCAAACACGCCCAGGTACACGTTAAACTACTAGGCGCATCGTTCATTTGTTTATTGTTCACTGCATTTAAAAAAGCGTCCTGCCGCTAGTGCGGACATACCTGCTGCTTCCATTTAATGTTCTCTCTTTCCATATCTCTACATTGGTCGTAGCTGTACGTTTGCTACTCTGCGTTCTCATAGAAGGCTACAACGCAAACAGACTTCAGAAAGAATTTGTCACATTTTTTAGTCGATTGATTGATTGTAGGGTTTAGCACGCCGACGCGACGCATGCGATGAGTCGCGCCGTAGTGGAGGGCTCCGGATTAAATTTGACCACCTGGAGATCTTTAACGTGCGCCGAAATCTCGTACACACGGATGTTTTTGCGTCTCGCCTCCATCAGAAAAGCGGCCGCCGTGGCCGGGAATCGAACCCGCGTCCTCGTGCATTTTTTTACTCGAAAGCCTCAGATACCTAAGTTACGTAGAGCCAGTTGTGAGGTACTGATCGGTTGTGCAAAAAATGGGAGCATGAGCCGGAGACCGAGCGCTGGCAAACAGCAACAGCAGTGCCGGAGGAGGGTTTTGAGATAGGATAACGAAGTCCGCTTTGGGAAAGGGAAACAGCCGCACCGATGAAGGGTAGGTAGGCTATTGCCTTACGTGCAATGAGAGCCGCCTTAGAGGGTAGTGTACCGGCGGAGGGGAAGGGGAGGCTCTTGACGATGGCGAAAAAGCGGAACCAGCTTCGGAATTGGGGATGTTGAAGGGGGCCGTCAAGTGGGGAAAGCGCTGGCGACAAAGTTCTAAGAAATCGTTCAACAGGATCGAGATCAACATAATCTACAACTAAGCTTTCGCCATGGCGTTATTGAAACATCATATCACCCGAGTAATTTTCTTAATGATATCATATCAGGTAATATACCGTACGGTGTGTCAGAACTGATTTGCGGTTTTGTGTTGCAAATTAGCCAGTCGCATCAACAAAACGCCCACGCACGCGTACACCTGCACACGCGCCCGGACGGGCGCATACACACAGATACACACACAGCGACGTTTGTTAGTTCGCTAGCGCTTGTATATTGGCTCCGATTAACAGTTAGGTAATGCACCGAATCGGAATTCGGAATTCTTGGGTGGGGTAAAGCAAATATGCGTGCAACTTTTTCACGCGCCTTATGGGTTTTGAAGGTGCGTTGGGTTGTTGATTTAATGTTCGGGGAAAGGAAATGGCCGATTCCAATGCCGTATGACGTGAAATAATCTGAACGGCAAGGGTGACCACCTAACAGGCATCTTGATATCATACGAACGAAGGAAAAAAAAAACACCCGCCCACTGCTCAACACAAGCGGATCGGCATAAGTGAAGATGCTGAGCCGAGTCAATTTTTACGAATCAAGATCGTTTGTTCTCCTCCAAAGCGGCAGAAATTAGCGATTTTTTCTCCCACTTATGTGGTTCAGTTTTGCGTTACTGTTGCCAACATATTTTGTTTCTGTTGGCGCCATGTCACGTCTGCTCGTAGCTGCGGTCATCTGCTATTGACATTAAAGTTTATTACTTTCACCTTTATGTAAACGCACTTATGGGGCAGATTTTTGTGCGGCAGAATTTCCTTCCGCAAGCACGATAAAAATATATATTTTTTGTGGTTTCTTGGTGGCTTAACGCTTGTAAGAAATGACTTGAAGCAAATTTTGCCGAGTAAGTAATCAGTTCTACAAAAAGCCCACTCTTGGGAAAACCATAGCTTCCGAAAATTATTCATTGCACGGCCCATTGAGGGATACATGTAGGAACATCATGAACATTGTAACTAACCTTCAGGTGCAACAACGAATTAGATAAATTTATGGCCTTAAGGATATATTAATAAATTTTTAAATAATGTGTAAAACCACTCTAACCTCCGTAATATTAAACTTTCCTAAATTTGTGAACTATATGTTTGGACATTTGAAGAAAACTAAGTAGACCACCTTGCTTACCTATAAGATATTGTGAGTGCTTGAGAGCATATTTATGTAACTTCACCGCTCTTTAACCAGTTGTCAAGTTTCGTATGCAAACATTGCTAAGCATGTATTTGAACTTCACATGTGTAACGTTTGCGAGGAAAATCTAGTTCTGTAATATAATGTAGTGAGTTGTGAAATTTAAAAGATGCTTTGCCGCCAGAAGTTAACCTCGTTAGTATGACATCGAAAAAAAAAACATTTAACTTCCTTTGTCAGATTTCATTCACTAATCCTTGCAACTAAACCAATTCAGGAAGGAACGCATCGTCCGATTTTTAAGTCTCTAAGCCCGGCATTTTGGGTGCTCAATCGGTTATGCTAAGTATATTTAGTACGACAAATAGAAGGTAAGTTTCTTAGGAACACACTTTCTGACAAATGAGGGGACAGGTTATCTCATATGGACGCTTTTAAATATAATAACATGTCCACCGCCACGACAAATGACCTAAGCTCTAACCTTTATTTGGTATTTTTCTTTATAAACTTTTCCAGAGAGAATTACAGCGGAAGACCCTATCGATTGCAGTATCACCGAAGGACGGCGCTTGGGTTCGGCTTGAGAAACTATGACCACGCTCCCAAAACAGCACGTTGTCCCTACATCGTGGCGAAGAGCCATTTTTGTTCATATTTTTCAACCAGTAGAAAAATAAATATGATCACAAATTGTGTGTTCCTATAAATGGTTGCGAACGCTGCCATAGCAGTGAATGTGGAAACATATGCTTGTGGCAATGCCTCAAGTCCGATGCCAACGTATTAAATTCGCGGGCAACAGGCGAGCCGTGCTCCGACTTGTCGTCTCCATGGCAACAAGGCCAGCGTTGCGAAGGAACCTCTGTCTGCACGCATTCTCTCTCTCTCTCTCTCTCTCTCTCTCTCTCTCTCTCTCTCTTGTTCTGTGCTTTTCTTATGCTCAAGCCTCAAATGTTTTTCCTCTTGCAAGAGAGGGGCTCTGCCGTGAGTAACCAACGTCAGACGGCTTAGTGGTGCGGCGGGCGAGAGCTTCCGTCTCTAACCCTCTGTAGGTTGTCGGGTTTTTAATCGTTGGCGTGATCTGCCGAAGCGGCGGTCATTCTTCACGAGTTGTCGGATGTCTGTCGCCATCAGTGGTGGTGATAATTATGATTTTTTTCGCTGCTCTCTTTGTCTTCCATTTGAAGCACAGGAAGATCTTCGATACGTTGGTTTGTGCTTGTTTGCAGCGAGTACTTGAAGCAGTTCTTCAACCTGCCCTACCCAATAACCAACTGCAGATGTATGTGATAAAGGAACGCTTGATGTTACGCTGATATCAACTTCGGATTTGAAGCAGTTCGCTGATCGTCCCGGTGCTGCAGTCGTCTGGGATACAAGAACGTTTGATATCATCCCAATATAAACTGTGGCGAGCGACTCGCTACTACGCCATAAAAGAAAGTTGTGAGTTTAAAAAAAAAAAGCCTTTAAGCACAATGCAAAGGAAAAGCTTCTGTACACGGAATATTCGGTCAATGAAATCGTTCCGCTAATCTCCTGCAAGCTCCACCATGTTGGGCAGACTCTACTGTTCGTTGGAACTCCTATATATTACCAGGTACTATTCATTCCTAAGCATTCGGAAGCACAAACGAAGTCTAAAGTTCTGTTAGTATTGAGGTTCATTTGTGCGAAGAAACTTCTCCTACAAACCGAAATTTCTCTTTCACATATGAAAAGACCTATGTGGGTCGGACGGGGAGCTGAGTAAAAGATCGGTTGCGTGAGGACGCAGTGGCACGCAAAAGTGGCTCATCGAGTAAGCGTGCCGTGTATTGTTGCGAATGCGGTTCTCCCCTTGTCTTTGAGGCTCGCGTGTTTAAAAAGCTTACAAAGGGTAGCGTGAGCGAAACGTTCACGTGGCGTGCGTACCACAGGAAACTGGAGAGAATTGTGAAACAAGGCTTCCATAAACTCATTGAACAAGGAGTGATGCTTCACAGCTTAGATCATAGTTTGATGCTTCACAGCTTAGCTGCGCGTGCGAATCAGTGACTTCTTCCTTCAATGACGAATTTATACAGTAAAAGCTCGTTAATTCGAACTCGGTTGATTGGAGCTTACGCCCTGGTCTCGGCACAGCCGTGTATATTTCAATGAAGGAAAACTCCCGACAATTCGAACGCGTTGGTATCCAGAACGGTTAATTGGAACTATGGTTCCCTGATTTCCATCGCTCCTCGCAAAAGATGTCGACCCAAAGTGATGAAAATGTGTTGCTAATCCAAATCAAACCAAATTTACTACAGGAAAAACAACGAAACAGTAAACCACAGCGTCGCGCGCGCGCTACGCTCCTGCCACGGCTCATTTCGCTTCTTCAGAGGGCTCCGCGCCACCGGAGCCCGTGCTCCGGCGCATGCCCTTGTTATTTACGAAACATTATTTACAAAATCACCTGCCACAAACGTGTAGTAGCGCCTAATTCGCGATAACTAGTGCAGAAGTGGCTTGTTTGAGTTCTTCCCGCGCAGTGTGGCGCGATTTACATGCATTCTAGCGCCTTCCCGCTAATTCGAACTCCGCTTAATTCGAACAATTTTGTGGTTCCCTTCGAGTTCGAATTAACCAGCTTTTACTCCATATGCAAAACACTTCCACGCGACGGAATTTGCGGACGAGCCCTATTTTACGAACCTGTATGAATATCCGGTCTCTGCCATAGCACCTTCTCGCGCTCCCATGAGTCAATGTATAACACTGTCCGAAATTTGGAACGATTCAAACCAATCTCGTTTTGATCTTCAGGACTTTTTCTTCCAATCGCAAGTCAAAAGCTACCGGAAACTTATACAACATCGCTGCAATTTTGTTTTTCTGCAGCCTCGAACCCGCATTGAATGCTGTATCGCCAGCTGAGTGGACAGCCTCAATAGCAGGCAGCGCTTGCATGCACCGCCTCGCGAGCCACATAGAGAAAGGAAGTCACTTGTTAATCGCCGCGACGGTGGCGGCCTTTAGTCGCATATGGTTGGTTGTGCTGTTTGCATCACCACTTCAAACAACCACCCATCCCAACGTAGCAGCCCGCACAAACTGATTAACGAATTTTTCAAGCCACTCGGTAAATAACGTGACCTTTTTGTGTCAATTTGTTTATTCGAACAGCCCGATTTTCCGGACGCTATATCGGCCCCTTGAAAGTCCAAAAAATCGGCCGGTGACTGTACTAAATTTAGTAACATACTCTATACTTGTCAACGCTGTTCGACAAAAAATGCATTAGACATGTTTGAGCCCCAACAAATATTTATCTAATACTAGCAGCAATTCCGGGAATTAAAAATAGACGTGGGCGTAATTCTTGTGATGGCGAAGAAACGAACCTGTTTAAAACACTATTTTACCTAAAAATACAAAAAAGGCCGGCTCCCGAGCCTTGTGTTCGTGGCTCGAACTTTAAGCATAACGACCACAAAAGTTACCAACAGGTGGCACGCCAACAGCGTAAATGGGTCAGTTAAAAAGCAAGTGAAGGAAACAGAGACGCTCATGTGGACAGAGAGGATGGAAAAGAAGGGATCACTGGGAATCTATAAAGCAAGCAAGCAAGAGATCCGGAAAGAGAACTTTTATGACAACAATAAAGGTAGTGCGTTGCTCTTTGCAGCGCGGGCTGGCTGCTTGAGAACTCGAACTCACATGAGCAAATATTCGTCACAGGATGAGACGTGTGGGATGTGGCAGGGATAAAGAAACAATCGACCACATAGTAATAGAATGCCAAAAGATTCAGCCGGATAGAATTGGGGGAAAGTCCTACTTCATGAGGCACTGGGCTTCGCAGTTGGTGGAAGCATTAACTGGTTAGCAGTAGGTATTACTAAGCAGAGGCTAGAGTATATTGGTGGAAAAAAAGCAGGCAAGTCGATAAAGTGTCATCCCAGCCAGGGGTAGCGGCATGGCAGAATTAAAAAGAAGTCCGACTTTAGGGCTAACTAAATTTAAATTTAAATTACTAAGATAGGCTACATGGCGCATGCCGTCACCCCGATTCACAGGGGAAGGCTTTAATCATCATCATCATTATCGGGGAAAATTCAAATGACTTAAGTAAACCTCCCGCTGGTTTATCGTGGTACAGTGGCTAGAATAGGAAAGTGTGATGACCGTGCCCTCTCCCGCATGACGCTGTTGGAGGAAATTCCAGGTGGCGCTGTCACACGCTTACACGTTCGCTGCGACGGTGGCAGAATACGGGGTACGAAAGTATTCGCGCGCAGCACCACATCGAGAAAACCTTTTTGATAGCTATTCTACGTGCTCGCGCAAATTGAGATACAATGAATTTCGTATTTTTCTAATAACTACTACAATCGAAATTTACATCGGACTGGGCGCGCTTTGACAGCCGCATATAGCCGGCTGGCTCTGACACTTATGAAACGCAAATCAGAGAATTGCGGACTGGTAACTGGTAAACGCATTTTATTGTTGACGTGCTCGTTACAAACAAACAAAAATTGCTCATTTTTGGTGAGTTTTTTATGATTCGTTCCAAATTACAAAGGCTCGAAGCCATCAACTTTCTTTGCTCAATGGGGGTTGCCTTTCGCTGCTAGATCTTTTTCGTGTGTGAACAAGTCCAAGAATTTTTTCTCCAATTGTCTTCGTAAAAGCGTTTTAGACCTTCGATTCTGCTGTTACGTGAGGCAATTGGTCTTTAAGTGCTTCTTCCTTTCACTATCGAAGAGGCATGCCTTCTCTTTTTTCAATGCCTTCGCGTAAAAGTGCAGCTAGAGGACCAAAACGAATTTGATAGTCATGGACAGGGAGAGTGGCAGACTTCTTCAGTATGTCAGATGCTTCGTAAATGCTTCCAATGTCCGGAAGGGTACGTGTACGGGCTTTGGCTTTATCCTGCACAGTGCGACACGCGCTGTAAGCCGCTGTGAAGGGCGAAACACTCAGCGTGTGGTTTCCCCTATGTTACCAAAGGTAGGGTCAAGTTCTTGAGAGAAAATGAGCATATGTTCTTCAAACTCTGCACTCACAGGGAAGTCACCATACTTTGCGTTTTTATTGCTGGGTGGGGCCGCTGGTGCGCTTCTTGCTTGACACTTCCTGCTCGGGGAAGTTGTTTCGGCTGGCACTTCGGAAGATTGGAAATTGCGTGGGCAAAGCTTCGCGGGGAAATTGAGGCCTGCCCTGTTGATTGAAACATTTTCTCCGTTCACGGTATGTTGAATGTGCTGGGAGATGCACCTTTCGCCGAAGTGTAGCTCGCACGCAGCGGTGTTTTCCTTGAGCCGCTTCTCAGTACGTGGTATTGCTCATCGCCACTGTGCCAATACAGACGCGTGTCCTCCGGAACGACAGTTTATTTTTGCAGGACCTGTACACCGTAGAGCGGACCGGCACAAAACTCTGGCTCTGCTTTTGCGAAACTAATGCACCTTTAAAACTTGCTACGGCACAGGAAACAAGCGGTGCTTCTCTCTGGTCAAAGCGGCAATCGCATTGCAGACGATCCGCGCGCGCCTCACCAGACGACGTGTAAACGATCGCGCGCGCCCCCTCGCGGGTCCCTATCGGCGGCTTCAAAGCGCCTCGCAGGCGCTGCATGCCGCTAATCACGCTTTCCTATTCTAGCCACTGTAATCGTGGTAGGAGTAAGTCGGCAGGGATAATGCGTGAAAGGAGGGCAAGGGAGAGAAGAGAGGCGTTTACGTGGCAAGGCGGCAGAAGACTATCGCCTTTAGACGACATTTGCGGCAAAGTGAGCAGATACGCGGCCAATTTTGTAGAGAGAGCTACAATGGCCGTATTCTCGCCGTTTTACACTGACCAGTGGCCGCACCTCGGTTCCCTAGATGGCAGCTGTGCCTAGGGAACCTGCGGCAGCTAGGGAAGCTCTAGCGATTCTGATTCTTTAGCCGCCGCAGCAGGCTGCGCCGCTCGCCGCACCCCGCCCCCCCCCCCAAACAAAAACAAAAACAAAAACAAAAACACAAAAAATAAAAAAAGAATAAAAATAGAAAAAGTAAAATAAATAAAAACAAATAAGAATAAAAATAGATTATTAAAATAAAACTAACAAGAATAAAAACTTAAAAATAGAAAAAAAAATCGTACATATAGAAGGGGCGGCTCGGTGGGATAAAACCATGAGGAGGCATCGAGCCGAGGAGACGGAGGAAGAACGAGCACCACGCCTCGAGAAGCGTCGTAACCGTACAGAGAACCGAGCTAAGCAATAACAATAACACGTACCTCTCGCTACGCACACCCAGGCATGCCTGAGTTAAGCCACAGCCAATTTTTTTCTTCTGCCCTTCCATTAAATATTGAGAAGCATTCAGTGCTGGTCAACGCAGTGTGTTGTTACTTCATTCATCGTCGCTAGCGCTACGGTGAATTCAAATGAATATTTACCAACCAGCCTAGATCACCTCCGCAGCCGTGTACTGGACAGCTTACCCGCGTAACGTAAAAAAATATCACGGGCTATAAGCAGTTACTTTGTTCTTCTTTTTGCAATAAAAAGGTGTTAAAAGGCAGTTTTTCTGTAATACACACCGACCGCTTCAGCATTACATCAGCAGGGACGCTGGCATTAAATATTGCGGGTAGCCTTCTGGAGAGCATGGGCTCAGTTCTACAGGAATAAGGTAAGTTTGTCAGAAGCGCAACTTTAGCAGTCTAATTTCGTGGCCTGTTTCTGACCCAGTTGCCATTAAACCAAGTAAGGTGCAACTTTCACCCACAGTATACACTTCGAATAGAACTTCGTGATTTTTGTATGTCTGGAACGAAAATATCAAAGCCCATTCCTTAGGAAAAATATCGTTAAAACGCGAAGCTTTCATCCATGCAACCTGAGTCAATGTCAAAGTCTCAAATACAAGCTGCTTCGACCGTGTCGGAATGGCGCGATTGGATAGACGTCGGCTTCGTAACGCCAGGGATCAAGGTTCAATTCCGACCACTATGGGAAGCATCTTTTCTTTTGAGGCGGTTGATTCGTATTTGCTTAAAATCATCGCCGCTTTCCTGCAGGGCGGTTAGGCGCTGTATCGAACGCCATCAGTGAGACATAGAAAGCTTCGCTTTAAAACAACTGTTTTGGAAAGATAGTGGGGATGTTATATTTAGGTCATGTAATTCCAACCTAATTATCAAGACATTTGTTTACGCACGCAAATCTGCTTTCTAACCTGACCTGTCTTGCAAATCTGCTTTTCAAAGGGACCCTGCAACACTTGCGATAAACGCTTTTACTCTGTCCTTCGCGTCTGGAAGCACTGCGAAAGCTATATTTAACGCCAGCACGGAGCGGCACTGCGTGATTTGCTCGTCGCAGCAGATACGTCTTCCCTTTCTGGCTTGTTTTTGTTGCTCTAATTGTAAGGTTGCTATCGAATGCGTTCATTGCTGCAACTAAAGAAAAACCGGCCAACAGCGGCTACATTGCCTTAATGACGTAATTGGAACGTTTGAAGAACGTCAAGACCGGGAAAGAGAGAAAAATCTTTTGAGCGAGTTTACAAGTTATCTTATGGGCCTAGAGCAGTAATTTTTGGCTGAGGTACTCTGTGACCCACTAATCTAAGCACGGGATGCATCCGCTGACTACGTTCAGCAAGCATTTAAGATTTCAAAAAAGTTGTAGAACCTGTTGCAGGGTTTGTTAACCTGATCGGCATGCAAATCTGCATTTTAACCCGATTTGTCTTCGTTCGCCGTACACGGTTCGCCAACACTCTTTTCGTCGCAGCGTCTCAACGTTTTATGCAGAAATGCATTATAGTCGGGGGTTGTCGTGCGTCCCTTGGCCGGCGTGCGCAGCGCGTCTGATGATGATTGTGGCATGATGCCCCTAGGGATTGACCAACCAAACAATCCATCAAGAGATAGCTTCGCGTTCAACCACCATCGTCATCTTCCCGTAGGGGAACCGCTGAAGAAGAAGGAGAAGAAGACAAAGCTGCGAAGAGGAGGGCTGCGTGAGTTTTGGCTACCGTTATCCTCCTCGGCCGGCGCATCTTCCCGATCTGAACCCGGTCGAAGAGTGGCTCATCGCGCCTCGACTCCCCTTCATGAGCATCAGGCGGCTGACTCGAGGCAACGGGCAGTTTGGAATCAAGGGACAGGCGGTGAACGTACCCATCGACGTATCGAAGGTTGTGCGGTGCCTTCCTCGCATGGTACCCGAGGACGTTGCGTTCGACGTTCGCATTTCTGCATCCTCACAATCCCCCTCGGGGAGGTGCGGGGGAATTTTTGATCTGCTTATCCCTTTGCTCTTAACTGCTCCGACGATAGCGACGACGTGGACAACGCGACCTCTCGCTATTTTTGACGTTGTCACGGACTGATAAGAACAATGTTGTGTTCTACGAAGTCGCAAGTACAGAAGATAGCCCCGGGTACTTCGCCCAAAGGGTTTCTGTGATCAGACTATTTTCTAAACACTGAATCGGCAGTTCACCAGGCAATTGCGGGATTGGAGCGACGACTGTTTCTATACCTAGTTTTCACATTGCGCCTGGAACCCTCGACCTGTTACATTTTTGTTCTGTGTACACGGTTGCCATGGCCTTCCTTGAAGCCGAGTTGAGTGCATCGTTAGTTTCGGTGTTTGTTGCAGCTGCAGCTTCGTTTTCGAGGTAAGTGCTGTTTTATTTTCTTCTACCCTTAAATACAGCTAACGATAGCCTATACGATGGGGAAGATGTGTCGGAACATATTCAAGCAGTGATAATAGGGCCAGACAAAAAATTAGAGTCGCATCACTCCTGTGAAGATGTATTGGTGGATAACAATATTGAATATGTACGGGGATTTGATATACTGACTGAATGAAGAGACGTGAATACAACTGGGTCATGTTGTTTCTAAATAGGTATTTCTCGTACAATTTGGTTCGGGGTAGACTCGATAAAACAAGAGTTACAGCCGTTTTTTCAAGCCCCACTCTCGTCAGAGACAGCCACATACTGACAGCTGTAATGCTGTAACGTTTACAACTCCACTTCGATATAAATAAATATGACAAGTGAATGGAACACGACCTAATTATAGGGTCGTCTTAGCTACCAATTTGAGTATAATTGTTGCCACGATACCTTAGATTAAGAGCTCCAGAGAATCTACAGAGAAGCTACAAAGCTACCGTGTTAGCGACCACACCCAAGTAACCCATCTTTTGCGATCTCTCAACCTTCTCCCAATCCGTGAGCTCCTTTGGTACAACTTAAGAATTACCACCCGTAACTTGCTCAGCCACTCTCACCTTCTTTATGTAATAGGACGAACAGATCTTACCAACCCCAACAACAACACGCGTTTTTCCATGTGAAATAATTTCTTGCTTCCTGCAGTCCTTACGAACTAGGGAAAACAGTCGGTTGAATTCAATATCATAAGGTTGAGGAACAACCTGCCCCTCACTCGGAAAATTTGAAAGCCGTTATCATCTTTTAAGAGATAACCTAAACGTTTCTTCTTGAATAGGCTTTCGTTCACTCTCACCGTATAAATCCAAAGAAAGCGTATAAATCCGGAAAACTGTGTCTCCAATTGGCCTCTGTTGCTTTGTGTGTTGCGATTTTATTTTTTTTTGATCCATCCCTGTGAAAGCACGTTGATTGATTGATCCTCGTCATGCGTTTATTGCATAATATAAATTTACAATAATCGTGTTTTATTTATGTTCTGTTGGCTTTACGAAGGCTTAACAAATCAGCCTAGGCTGTTGTGCCGCAATTAAACTCTTTTTGTCCTATATTTGGACATTGCTGATGTCCAAACATAGGACAAAATATATTTATTTTTTCACACATTGTATACTTTGTTACGAATAATAAACTGAAACTGAAACTGAACTGAAACTGAAACAGTGACGCGTGTTGTTTGTTTAACCACCACTCTGAATTGTTGGCCTAATGAGTAATGAACGATCATCAACGCACTTCGTTCATTTGTTCATGTCCAATTGATTTGGGTATAAATCCACATTATATTTCTGTTTATTTATTCCGACTGCTCATGTTTTGCCATTTCTGATGTATTTTTTAACAAGAGGTCCCCCCACAGTGATAAACTAAGGGATCTCGTTCTGTAGTCGTTACCCAATTATGTACTGTATTATTTGCAAACTTCCTAATAAACT
Source organism: Haemaphysalis longicornis (assembly GCA_013339765.2). Taxonomy (NCBI): domain Eukaryota; kingdom Metazoa; phylum Arthropoda; class Arachnida; order Ixodida; family Ixodidae; genus Haemaphysalis; species Haemaphysalis longicornis. The sequence goes on along the minus strand of CM023458.1, from coordinate 65,579,228 downwards.
TCAACTTTAACTAGCTGTGGAGCGAGCTCGTGTGATTGCTGGTCAACATGACCCGACAGACACGCTATTTCGGCCTGAACGTAATGCAGGACAGCTTCGCTCCGAGACTGTGGGGAAATCAAGAGCCGTAAAGTATAATTGCCGCTGCTGGGGGTTTGGGGGGGGGGGGGGGGGGTTGGTATAACAGCAATCAATGGAATGGAAACATGGGTTGAACAAATGCCCTAACCGAAGACAAGCTGCACGGGAACTAAAAAAAGCAGGCAGTGACACGTGATTAGGCTTTAAAACTTATGCGTGGGCTGCCGGTACCGGCATCGTGATCTCGTTCATTATAATGAGGAAATAAGGATAAGCGACAATGGTGCGTGGTTGCTTACTTATGCTTACTTATGCTAAGATTATGCTAAGACAGCTTACGTTACGGAGATGTTATCGTCCGGCTTGATTTAGATAACACATCTGGTACAATATGCGGTCTCGCAAGAAAACATTCTTACTGAAAATAGGGACATGATGGAATTTGTCAACCGCTACCATAGTGGATTATTGTATTAGAATTCGCTATCACATGGTGAATGACGGTTCGCTGGATGAGGGCATGCTGGGTAAAAGCGAGGGTATGTTGTGACAGCATGTTAGGAAATGTCAAGGTGGAAAATTGCCCATTAACCTGTATATCTGCGTACAAAGGCGCGCGGGGTAGTGAAAAAAGAAACGATAGACGGGTTCCCGCCTTGTAGGTCCCAATAACCGTGTAGGAGGCTGACTGGGTTGGTGGGCACCTACATTTATTCAGGTCGCGTTGGGCCGGCCAGGAGTGGGAGCGGTGCTGACGTGCGGCCGCCCAGCTGCTGACTCGACGTTCGATCTGTAGCGCGTGGAACTGATGACGCTGGCCGGTCACCGTGATGATGATTGTGACGCTGATGATTACGATGACGATGGTGTCGCTACAACCGTCTGTACTGGGTGTTAAATATCGACCAGGAGAATGATGGCAAGGGTGTTGGCGGGAGTTATGGGCGAAATAGTGGGGCCAAGCTGATGTAAGTTTATGGATTTCGGCAAAGCATTCAACCGGGTTTCACAATCACGCCTTCTATTTAAACTAAACCAGCTCGAATTCCCCACAAAGTAATTAATTGGATTGCCTCGTATCAAGAAATGCGCAAAAAATTTCATGATATAAGTGGTCACGTTTCAGTAAACGCCCCTGTAAACTACGGGGAACCACAAAGAACCGTCCGTCGTCCATTGTTACTTTTTTATATATTAATAATAAAACTGCATGTGTCGACGATGGCGTTAGTATTCGTCTATTTGCCGACGATTGTCTTTTATATCAAGCTATTAATTAGAGTAATGACCCTACTACTGTAAATAAGTTTAAATGCCATAACTAATAGGGGCGACACCTGGGAAATGAAGCTCAATCAACATAAGACGGTAATCATGCGGGTAACTAATAAAGCATGTGCTATTTTACACCAGCTCTTAAATAGAGGCGTCTAAATATCCCAAGCTAGCACTTTCAAGTCCCTCGGCGTCACATTAATCTTAATCTTAATCTTAAGTGGTCTATACACAGAGATATCATTTGCGCTTCGCTATTAAGAATTGGAAATCCCATGTCAAACTGCTTGCTTTTAATACCCTTGTAAGACCCCTTCTAGAATACGCATCTAGTGTTTGGGATCGTAAAACTAAAAAGGACATCAATAAACTGAAGAAAATTTAGACACTTTCAGTACGTTTCGTTTACAACCGTTACCATAGTCATGATTCCCGAGCCGATTTAATTAAAACTAACAACGTAACGACATTGCAAGCTGGCCGGAAAATAGTTATACTTAGATTCTCTACCAACTCTGGAACTTCGAATTTCTACCTGATCCTTCATTGTACTTGCAGCCTCTTTCATGCCGGCCAACCCTCTAAAATTCACTCCGATTTTCGCTCGCACAAACAACTTCAAACACTCGTTTTTCCCTGGTACTATAAGTGACTGGAATTCACTGCCTCCCGAAATGTTTATGCCAGGAAATGTACATTCCTTGATTGAACGGTTACAAGTTAGACTCTTCTACTAGATTTATATACTGATCACTCACACTGACTCCAACCTTTTCCTTTTTTTTGTCTGATTTGTTAAATCACACCTGTATGTTTTGGTGTGTTTTTTCTCACCTTTGCATTTTGGTACAATGCACTCCGGTATGTTTACCTTTGATGTCTCTTTCTGCTATTTGCTATTAACGTAACAGTTTGTGCACACCCCCACTCGTGCTTGGGCCATCAATGACCCGCTGTATTGCATAAATGAAAATAAAAATACTAAATAAAATAGTGAGGCAGAAACCACGACGACGTGAAAAAAAAACAGAATAAGCTGATGCTAACCATTAAAGCACTTTGTTTTTCTACGGACAAAATTATACGTCCAGGTTTGTGGCAAAATAACTAAGGAGGTAGTCAGGAATTTTGTTTTCTTCTGTACGTGCGTTTGATCCGCAGTTGTGCTATTACGACACAATGCTCGGAAATCTCATCGGACATCAACTTTATGGGATTTATTCTTCAAGTGTGTACTCATTGCGTTGGAAGATAGTGCACAAAACAAAATTACTTTGAACTTCGACTATATTGTGATGCAATAAATGACAATTATGACAACTGTCTTGGGGTAGGCGGGCAGCTCGAAAGAGAAGCAATAGTTAACTTGGCACACCAAATATTACACAACACAGACCGGCTCAACAAAACTATAGTTACAAGTCACAATACAAGCGCGGTCTCAAAAATTCTGATTTGGCAAATCTTGAAAGCTTGTTCATTCTGGCTGATCATTTTGCTGCCACCCTCCCTTGTCATAAAAATGGAAAATCTGTACAACACACAGAATTTTCACAAGCTAATTGGATGTGATTCTGCTAGGATGTCCTTCACACCGAGGGTTGACGGAGATTTAACTTGTATGGTGCTGTCGTGGGCCAGTTCATGATAAAATTTGGTATCTGGCAGTAGTATAGCTAAGAAGCACAGTTACAAGGTATTCGCAACATGTAAAGAAAGTGGCAACTGCTGTGAATTCGAGTAAACCCATTTAAGCATAGAGCCGGTTCCGGTACGATTCACGTGTAGTGCACGAGGTAGTGTTACAGGGGCTACCTGGACATTGTGGGGTGAATGGGAATGTGGTGGCCGGCGAAACAGCTTGCGCGGCCCACACCCAATCTCAGGTTATCATCCCGATTCCTTTCTCTCGACGTGACGCCGCGACACTTGCGCACTCTGTGGCGTGGCAGCTACAAATCTTAATATGGACGGATGGATCAAACAATTATCAGCCGTTGTACAGAATCGATCCCGCCTGCACTTTTCGAATGCCGTGTGGCCTGGGAAAGCGCGACGAAGCAGTCGTTCACCGCATTCGCCTCAACATCAATACCGGCCACTACCTGTACAAGATGCGCCGAGTTGCCTCCCCTCACTGTCAAGTATGCAGTGTTCGTGAGGACATAGAACATGTACTGTGTGTGTGTCCCCGTTACGACACCCCGCGGCTAACCTTGAAGACGACCTTGGGACTACGTGCTGATGCACCACTGAAACTTTGCGACGCCATTGGCCCATGGCAGTCAACTGCCGCGGCAACACGGAGTACACGGGCCTTGGTGTCATTTCTCTGTGACTCCTGCCTGAACAAAATCCTGTGACCGTTTGCCTTAACTATATCATTGTGCGTGTGCTGTGTGCGCGAACCTGCGTCGGTCAGTTAGTGTGTGCTTATTTGTGTTTGTAGTGTCTGTATGAGTTTTGTGTCATCGCTTCCTTTCACTTTTGCACCTCTCATATTAATGTGGAGTAGCAAGCCAAGCTCGCTGCCAGGCTGACTTCTCCTCATCATTAACGGCATTCCTCCTCCTCCATAACACAAGATATTACGGCTTCCGCCACTATTGTTTTATCAGCAGTAACCTTTTTTTAGCGACATTCAAAACACCGAACGGATGCCAAAAGGCGGCACAAGAATATGTTCAAAGCAGTTCGCGGGTGATGCCAAAACCAATGTCAAGACGGTCAATACGCATCCTGCTGACTGCCCTACTTTGTCCCCTGAAGGGTACAGAGTTCGGCCACGCATTCCAAGCGAGAGCGTGGCAAGCTATCAAAGGCAAGGGTGCGTTGCCTCGCGCTTACTTTAATGCGTTTTGCGTACTCTGAAATTTGAGGTTATTATTGTTTAACCAGAGGGTGGCGAGGAGGAGGAAATACGTTTTTGGACTCTGAACGGCCTGAACAAACTGTACCACAATTAGCCGCTAAGACAACTCTAACATTACTAACAAGATAGAAGCCTAAACTAAACGGAATCTTCGTGAAGACAACCATAGCTCCGCAGTAGATATCCAACTGTCTGGAACTGCGTTTACTTTGTCATCAGCTAATAACGTTTGGATTCCGTTGTTAATTAGTGACAACACCAACCAAGCTGAAAACGGGCAACCGAAAAAGTAACTGTAGTGTGGTTGCGCGAACAGAGGAAACAACACAAACACGCTTCTGTCGTGGAGCGCCGTTGTATAGGCGGGGGTAACTTTATTAGGCCTTGATACAAGAAAAAAATTAATACTGACCTGAATTGGCGCTGTAAATAAGCTTCCGGATCCCTTGCTGAGAATGGGACTTCGCAATGATGTCTATCCCATCAATTTCTTTCACGGCGTACACGCGCGCGAGACCGTACAACCTCTGTAACTTCTCGCGCACGCGAGGCCGGCAGTAGTAGTTCAACCCTGTAATTGTCCAGAAATTGCACAGAAGCACTTGAGACAAGGGGAAGGTGTTTGCCAGAACAGTTTTCAAACACGAGACACCTTTGAAAAACAATCGCAGAATCGCAAAAACAAACAACCGAGAGGTGCCGAATATATGAGCGCGCGCCCGCCGTCTGGCTCTCACTGACCCAAAGATAGCTCAAGCGTCCGCGGGGCGGCGCTGGGTGTACTTATTCGTCGCACCCTCTGAGCAATGACCGGTCCTTATAGGGATCTGTACAGCAGCCGGGACATCTAGGATAATGGCGAACGAGAAAATAGTTCAGAGGAGATAGACATACCACCAGTAACGACAGAAGAAGTAATGAAGGCTTTGAGAGAAATTACAGGGGGCAAAGCACCTGGTGAGGATCAGATAACAGCAGACCTCTTGAAGGATGGCGGAGAAATTGTACTTGAAAAACGGGCAAACCTGTATACGCAATGCCTAATGAGCGCGAGTGTACCGGAATCTTGGAAGAACGCGAACATCATCCTAATTCATAAGAAAGGTGACATGAAGGACCCGAAAAATTACTGGCCGATCAGCTTACTGTCAGTTGTCTACAAGGTACTTACGAAGGTAATCGCTAACACAATTTCTGAAACCTTAGATTTCGGTCAACCTAAAGAACAAGCAGGGTTCCGTAAAGGCTACTCAACAATGGACACACGATCAATCAGGTGATAGAGAAGTGTGCTGAGTATACTGAACCCCTATATGTAGCCTTCATAGATTATGAGAAAGCATTTGACTCAGTCGAAACCCCTGCAGTCATTCAGGCATTACGGAACCAGGGTGTAGATGAGCATTATGTAAGAATACTAGAGAATATCTAGAATGTGTCCACAGCTACCACCATCCTCCATAAGGAGAGCAGTAAAATACCTATAAGGAAGGGCGTCAGGCAAGGAGACACAATCTCTCCAATGTTATTCAGAGCATGTTTACAAGAAGTATTCAGAACATTCGATTGGGAACAGGTGGGAGTAAGGGTTAATGGAGAATACCTCAGTAACCTCAGATTTGCTGATGACGTTGCCTTGCTAAGTAACTCGTGGGAGGAATTGCAAAGCATGCTTTCCGCACTCGATAGAGTAGAACCGTGGGCCTGAAAATATTATGCAGACAACCAAAGTAATGATCAATAACCTCGGGGCAGCACCACGGTTTGAGATAGGTGGCGAGGCAGTGGAAGTGGTAAGCAAATATATATACTTAGGCCAAGTTGTGACCCCGGATCCCAACCATGAGGCAGAGATTAGAAGGATAAGAATGGGGTGGAGTGCAGACGGCAGTTATTCCGTCAGGCATTACGGAACCAGGGTGTAGATGAGCATTATGTAAGAATACTAGAGAATTAGAAATTAAGAAGAAGAAATGGATGTGGGCCGGGCATGTAATGCGAAGGCAAGATAACCGTTAGTCATTAAGGGTAACAGAGTGGATCCCTAGAGAAGGCAAGCGTAGCACTGGGCGGGAGAAAGTTAGATGGGCAGATGAGATCAAGAAGTTTGCAGGGATAAATTGGTCGCAGATAGCGCAGGACCGGGGTAGTTGGAGATCTATGGGAGAGGCCTTTGCCCTGCAGTGGGCGTAGATAGGCTGTTGTTGTTGATGATGATGATGATTATTATTTTGTATAATCATTTTTCTCAAGTGCACCTTAAGTTTTTACCCTGTCATTACTGCATGGGTGGACGGTGCTCTGTCAAGCTGCGTGGCTGCAGCTTTTTTTCCGTCCGCTTTTTTGCACCTCTGCAGTGACTTTGTTGGAAAATAAACCTCATTGTATTGGATAATCACCCGCCCAACTCACAAGTTGCAAATTGTTCGCGTATCTAGAATCGTCGTCGTTTTGAAAAGCAGAGGAAAAGAACACGAAGCACCCTTTTTCCTTTCTGTGATTTTAGTAATACATTTTAGAAGGGACGCACCTTGGGGTCGGGCTGTCGGCGTCTCCTGCCGTCTTCTCCTCTATTCACGCTACCGGGACACTCGTTTTCTAACGCCTCGCGCCAGAACGTAAGGCGTGCTAAAAGAACAGTGTATAACAGATAGAAAAACGTTTCAAGATAAACTAACATGAATTAAAGCTTTGTGGAACGCTCCCTGTACGCTTCAGCAATCGTCAAGCACAAGCAGAAGCTGTTTGTAGACGGGTTATAATTTGTGTTACACTCAAATACCCACCGGATCTCGACGCTAGGCCTGGGATGCTATTTCAGAAGGCCCGAGCTTCAGCGGAAGTCGGGAGACACGAGCGATGCCCACGTAATATGATGATAATATTAAGAGGCGAAGTTCAAGTGCTTGAAAAATGCCAGTCATGCTATTTGCTGATTATTGAGGTGATATAACCGGTCCAGCGCAGCGCGCTCTGAGGAAGCGTGACTGGGCGTGGCGCTTTTTGCAGTGCGTTCTCTCTCCTCCGCTGCACTAGTGGTAAACAAATTCGGCTATTTTACTTATCGCGCTTTTGTTTATTATACTGTATTTCACTACAAGCTTCATTTGGTTTTTATTTAAGGAGTTCATATGAGCTTTTTGATTGAAATTTTTCGTCGTAGAAGCAGTTTCTGCCCATTTCTACCTTCCGTGGCAGACAATGGGATTACTTGACTAAGGCCGACTGCAAAAAAAAAAAAAAAAAAAATGGGAGATGAAAACGCGCCACGTTCAAAATAATTCCTGCTTGGTGGTACGTTACAGAAACTCTGTCTGCTTCTCGATACCAAATTTCCCTGGGGCACTTAAGTCAGCTTACGTGTTTTGAAGGTTCGAGGCTTGACGATGTTTATTTACAACATTACTTGCGTAATTTTCCTCGCTTTCGTTTCTTAGTCTTTTGGCCCGAATTACTTCCACGCGCTTCTTTTCTGCTATACCGTGTTTGCGTCAGTTTCTTTTCTTTCACTTCCTAATGACCTACGTCAGGAAGTAGACTGGCACGTGCCACAGCCTCCCTACATCGGGGTTCACCGAGGGTGGCGTGCTGCTGTGGTACTCCCGTGCCATCACGTTCAGGGGTCACGCGGCACTTACTATTCTGCAACTTTTCAAATTCAGTGTGATGCATTTTGCGAACCTGGCACTTTAGCTGCTCACACCTTTCCATTGCGGGCCAATCCCCCAAGTGGGCATGTGCTACGAAGGAAGGAATAGGAATAACCACAACACCTTTTCAGAGTGGCATGCTTTATTTCCTTTTACTCTGAACCGCTCTCTTTCGACGAAGTTCTCTAGATGTTGGAGTATTTTTTATTGAGTCCAATTACTTCACTCCCATGCCTTCTTTCGCCCTCTCCCCACTCCCGCTTACCCTCCCGATGGCATCACGCGGTTGCTGTTATTCTCAACTCTCCTTTCTACTCGCTTTCTATGCTCTGCTTTCTTCTATACGACGGTGACGCTGAAGAAATCCCGTTGGAAAGTGTAGAGATCTCCTCCTATAATAGGTAGGCGCCGTTGATTGTATATGTGTATACGTATAAGCTAACCTCACAGTTACGTTTTCACAAAACATCTGCTACCCGCAGCGCCTCTGCCGCGCTGACGATATATGAAATGCACGGCCACGCAGCGCTTCGTTCGAAATTGTTTTTCGAGCAGACGATAACTCAAGAGCAGGCTCCGGTTGCACACGGATTGACGCGCGGTAGACCTTGCGGAAGCCACCTCTGGCGAACCACCTAAAAGAAAGGCGAGGTCAGCGAAGCACGACTCCAGTCGTCATATTGCTTACACACCGGTTGACTGTCGACTGGAGACGGTCGATGCTGCGGTCGCTACCAACGCTTTCGTGGAAGCTGCTCGTCGCATAAAACCGCAGCGCACACAACCCTTGCTCCTCCACGGTCATCGAGCGAAGGCCGCTTCGAAGTCATCGCAAACGGAAGTCGGTCGCCGGATGACTGCACAGCCAATGCACACTACTTTTGTAGTGATCAAAACAAGCTCGAATTCCTCCCCCGTTAAAAAAAAATCTGTAGGGATAGAAATAAGCCTGCTGCGGTGCCCATGAACCGTAAACCAGGCCGAAGAAGTGGTTTATTCGCGCGGCGGCGGAGAGAAAAGGATGGCGGTACTTCCAAAGTTCCTGTTCATCTAGGTTTTTAGGGGCTCAGGAGTGGAGGGCTACCGAATAATTTAGACAACCTGGTAAGTTTACTTTGATTTGATTTGATTTGATTTCTTGGCGAAAACCGTTGGGACACCGATACTAAACACGGATGGGGCCTGAGAGATGCCTAGCACCCTATTAGCAGTGTACGCAAGAAAAGGGGTGTTCACAAATTTAAACAATAGCGAAATTGTAAAAGCACAATACCACAAAAGCACAGTCACTAATGCATTTCCTATGTGATATATGTAATATAGAAAGCATAGGTATAGATTGCACCGAATGACCAAAGTGTACACACAAACGTAGTAACTCGCAGGCTATTAAGTTTCAGCGATGACACATCTACGTCATGGCTACGTAAAACGTATTTTATTTCGTAAATGTTCCTAACTTCCTTCTTTAGCGGATCATGTCGGCATATACTTTGAAAATTTAATTATATATCAGTATTGCGGGCGTTTTCCTTTCACATGACCTGATATTTGCACGAACAGGTGTTTCCCTTGTTCGTCTACACAAAGCACTACCTCTACGGTTGAGAATACACTTCCATCCTTGGGATCAGCAGCAGAACCCCTCATCCACTGAGCCACCATGGCATGTCTTAGCGTGTTTGACGGCCGGCGTGGCAGTACTGTTTGCAGTAGTCTTTCAATCGAAGTGCCCATCTCCAAGCTCAAGATCTTCGTTCAACAGCCGTGTACAGCACAGTGAAAATTGAAGTCTCCGGCGTCGCTTACCGTCACCTCAATATGGAGAACGAAGAGCCCGAACTTATATGAACCGTTGGCTCGCACACTCCAGCGTTGAACAATTTTAGTGGGCTCACAAAGTAGGCATTTGCGGTCTCAAGGTACGAAGCCAAATTTTTTTCATCTATCCCTATCTGTAACCCAGCCTCCCAGACGTACGCAAGTGACGACGTCTTCAAACTCGAACCTGTTACAATACCCCTGTCTACCGCGTATCTACTTCAGCATATATCACCTAAAACCGCCCTGCCTGTGACGTACCGGGACCCACATACACCGCGTGTGGCAATGACCCCTGCACGCACTCTCTATACACACTAAATCGATTCGCACCCTTTTTGTTTGTAACTAACACCTTTACACCCCATCAAAAGCAAGAGTGCAATTAACGATAAAACACCCTTTATAAGTGTGCATTCGTGGGTTTTTGCTATGGTGTAAGGGTGGTATAAACAACAAAACACCCTATAGCACCCTTATTATAACACCCTTGTTGTTTATAACACCCCTACGGGGCGTTTTCTTACAAGAAAACCCACTCAAAGGGTGTTTTCTTTCCTTTTCTTTGCTAGGGTGTAAGGGTGCTAGTTATAGACGCGGAAAATTTCCTGAAGGATGTAAATCAGTTCACACCCTTACACCCGAAGCAGTGGGAAAGAGGGATAACTAGCTAGCGGCTTGAGGAAAAGGAATTCCTGGTCGATCGGGCCTAAGTGGCAGCGGTGACCTGACGGTTTTTCGGAAAGGAAAATGCCATCCACTTTTATTTGCTTTATAATCGGCTTAAAAAAAAAACGTTTTTCCTCCACCCGCTCTCTTGCGCATAAGCAACAATGCTGTTCCGAAGGATAATTTCTGAAGGACGAAACACGCGCAGAAAATGACCTCGAAAGGCGGCGCAGACAGCCTGTGTGGAAAGGCGTCAAGATAATCGGCAATGCATCTTGAAGCACCCCTTCATATTCGAGGAGCTGGTCGCGCAACGGCCTCGCGCAACGGCAGATATTTGAGGACCTTGTCGCGCAACGGCCTAACCAAAGGCTTATATCTTTCACCTTCAACGCATGCGGCCGTATCTTGCTCCATTTAGGTTAGCTTAAGAGGCCGCGTTCCGGCCTGCAGAATAGGCGACACGCAGATAACGAGAAGGGAAGTCGGGCCTACGATTTGCCTTATCTAGGCGCACATACACAAGTGCTTCATGTCTTGCAGGGATAAGGCATTCTAACATTTACATCTCACATTTTCGTCAGAATATAAGGTATAATTTTTTTTTTGTTTTTCAGAGGGTAAAAAACACGGAAATAAAAAAAAATGTCTCACACCTGCCGCGATCATTGGTCTGGTTTGACAAGCTCAGTTTGTATTCAGAAAGGTGCACATGTGCTGAAGGGACATTTGGTACATTTTACTTGGAAGGTAAACATTTATGAGCCAAGGGCTCCTCATTGCTTTGGCGCCCATGCACGCCGGATCGATTTCCGGCTGCGGCGGCCGCTCTTCTGATGAAGGCGAAAAGCAAAAACGCCTGTGTGTACGAGATTTCGGCGCGCAATGAAGATCCCCAGGTGGTCGAAATTGATCCGGAACCCTGCACTATGACGCGCCTGATCGCCTGTGTATCGTCGGCGCATTAAACCGCACAATAAATAAATAAATCAATCAATCAATCAATCAATCAATCAATCAATCAATCAATCAATCAATCAATCAATCAATCAATCAATCAATCAATCAATCAATCAATCAATCAATCAATCAATCAATCAATCAATCAATCAATCTCATTGCTTTGATTGCTAATAGGGAAAAGCCCTTCCAAAGCTTCATAACCTTCGCTTCAAACAAGAACTTTCTGCTCCCAAATCTAACAATTACGGCGAGCAATTCCATAATTTTTTCGGCGCTCATGCTTGAAATCGTTACAATTGAGGATAAAAAGTGCGTCAAAGGTATTCATTCCGAGGGAGCCAGCCTAAGCACACGCCTTGAAACAATTTACCGCCAATTTTCAGTTGAAAATTCCATCAGTATATAACAGCCACTTCTACAATACAGATTGGTTGCAGTTCGTTTCAAAGGAAATCTGCCTGTCGTCTCCCACTGCGGGACCTACTGCGCCATTTATAGGAATGCTTTGCTGCAGGAATTGATTCATGGCTTAATATAAAAACAGAGTGAACCTAAGCTATTATGCCGCCAACAGTAGCAGAACACTAGGTTGGTTCCTCGCCAGAATGATGTGTGCGCAGGTGCGCCGGTGGTGTTCTGAGGTTTATATTGTCGCGAACTATGCGTTGTGTTTTGCTTACGTATGAGTTTTTTTTCCCAGCTTCTGGCCATGCCCGGCTGTTTTGTCGGTTTCCGAAGAGAAACGCCTGCTTCCTTTCCTTTCTATTCCATGCTGCGAAAGCTGCCTTATTTTATAGTCAGAGCAGTGTTTCGCCCAGTCGCCCCTACACCGGGAAATGATGTAAAGGGTGTAAATAAACCCTTATAACTAACACCCTAGCTAGAAACCAAGAGAACACACCCTTTAGGGTGTTTTGTCGTTTATAACACTCTTACACCCAAGCAAACACACAAAAATACAGCCTTTAGGGTGTTTCGTCGTTTATAACACTCTTACACCCAAGAAAACACACAAAAATACACCCTTTAAAGGGTGTTTTATCGTTAATTACTCCCTTTCGAACGGCGTCTTCTTTGTTCTTTAAGAGAGTGTAAAAGCGTTATTTTTTAACAAAAAGAGTGCCAATCATTTTATAGTGTAGACTAAAACGTTCTCCTTTGTTCTTCGTTGATCACCCCTGTTCTTGGTGTATTCGATGGTTAGCAAAAGAATAACGCGTAAAGGTAAAGGCTCGCAGTGCAAAAGCCGAAGCATTCAATTCGCCCAAGGTCTACTTTGCGTGGGGCTTTGTTGACCGCGTTTTGGCCGCTCGTAGTTACTTTTAGGGGCAAAGTACCTTAGTACCTTGGCTCTGTCCGGGGCGTGGCGTCCGTGGACCCAGTGTTGCGCATGCGCGAGAGCATAGGACGGGATTGGATTGGATTGAAATGGATTGGATTGTATTGTATTGAATTGAATTAAGTTGAATTGCATCGGATTGGATTGCATTGGAATTGTGTATACTGTGCACACGCGTTGTCACTTATTTACATTCGTGTGTGGGCAATGCCACGACTGATTTACGATAAGAACGATGCCCAGTGCTTCGCCCACACGTTATGATTCACTTCGTGGAGATGCGTGAATTTTTTGTTTTCTGGTAGGCGTAAACTTGCTCAATAAGCCCATTTTTCTCGAAAAACCCTGCATGGTTCTTGGCTTAGTGACAATATTTTATGACGTTTGTTTTTCGACATAAACTGGTTGGTAGTGAGCTCTCGTCCGGTCAACTTGCATTCCTTCGTATCCTTCCTTTTGCGCTCTGTTTTTATATTAATGCGGTATTATGCGGTTCGCCGAGTAAAACTCTCTGTGCAAAAAAAAAACAGAAAAACCAAAAAAAACATCAGCCATTCCACTCTGCTAAGGCGGATTTCCAGCGAAGCTTATAAGCAGACGACGTAGGAGTGACACAGAATTTCAATTACAGGTGTGAGCAAATTTTATTTCTCTTAAACGTTGGCGGCGGTAGTTTTTTTTTCTTCAAAAATGACTGATCATGAAAATGGGACATGTAGAATTCATCAAGTCAAAGTGGATATCGAAGTGATGAGACGTATATGCTTGAGGTCTATAAGTCATTTCATTTATTGCATACTGCAGACCTTCGCAGGTCCAAGCAGGTGGGCACGGTACAAGTAGCAAGTACATATCAGGCACTCAAGTCAGGTAGAAATGTAAAAGGAAAAAGGAAATAATTCAACATACAAGTGCAGGTTTACAGACCCAACAATACACAGTTAGCAAAACAACCAAAGTGAATATTTAAACAGAGTCTTTTAGAAAGTTCCATTCTCCCACTGTTCGTGGAAAAAAAGAAAATTTAATGTATCTGTCCGTGCAAAATAAGGTGTTAGGGTTCCGGGGTGATGGTGTCTCGTGTGCCTTGTCGATATGGGTGTCAGGTACTGTGTGGGGTCTAGTGCTGTTTGTCTCTGAAGAAGTTGGGAAAGAAAATCAAGCCTAAATGTCTTCTGTCATGACTCAAGGAGCTCAATGTCATTAGCTCTAATTAAATCAGAAGGTGAATCAGTGTGACGAAACTTAGAGTATACAGGGTGTCCCAGCTATCATGCACCAAGATTTAAAAAAAGAGAAATTGCGTAACTCGAAGAAAACCTAGTGCATAATGGTTGCAGTACTGTGGAGAAGCGGAGAGTAATTTTTTCGCTAATGAGACCTAATTAATATTTGTAATTAATTATCTAACGCGAGAAATACTATCCTAATCACTAAAGTGTCAATGAGGCACTTGTAGGTAACCACGAGGGGCATCTAACTGCGGTATTTTCAGCGACGAACTAATTGCGTACTCATTTATTCTGACTTATAAAGGAAACCCGCGAAATATGAAAAATACCACGTGATGACGCTTACGCGCGCATTGTAAAGCAGCGTCCCCAAACAAAGCTAATTGAAAGCAACTGCTTCGCGTGTTACCCACCCGAAGAGACAGCGCATCACCTTGATAATAGCATGCATGGAAGGAGCAGCAGCAGCAAGATTCGCGGGACGCGTGTGCAGATAAGGAACAAACTCGGTCACGATTTCTTCTTTATTTCTTTTGTCTATTTCATACTGGCTGACTCAGAGGCAGCCTGTTTGAGGGCGTTGCTTTACGGTGCGCGCGGAGGCGCCGTCACGTGGTATTTTTCATATTTCGCGGGTTTCCTTTATCAGTCAGAATAAATGTGTATGCAATTAGTTCATCGCTGAAAATATCGCAGTTAGATGCCCCTCGTGGTTACCTACAAGTGCCTCATTGACACTTTAGGGATTAGGACAGTATTTCTCGAGTTAGATAATTAATTACAATTAGTTAATTAGGTCTCATTAATGAAAAAAATACTGTCCGCTTCTTCACAGTACTGCAAACGTTATGCACCTGGTTTCCTTCCGAGTCACGCCTTTACTCTTTTTTTAAATCTTGGTGCACGATAGCTGGGACACCCTGTATATACCTTACAGCTTTTCTTTGGATTCTTTCTAGTTTATAGACGTTTTTCTGTGTGAACGGGTCCCATATTACGCATGCATATTCTAACTTTGGTCGGATTATTGATTGGTAGGCCAGGAGTTTGACATCTGAAGGAGCGTTTTTTAGTTTGTGTCGTAAGAAAGACAGTTTACGGAAGGCGGAAGCGGAAATATTGTCAATATGTTGATTCCCAGATAAATTACTTGTGAGTGTTACTCCTAAATATTTGAATTCAGAAACTTGCTGTACAGGTGACTCATTTAGTGTATAAGTATACTGAAATGGATTTTTCCCCGGGCTATACGCATACATACAGTTTAATCTAAGTTCAAAGCCATTCCCCAGCGATTGCACCATTGGAAAATATTAAACAAACTGTCATGAAGGTCACGTTGATTTTCAGGGCAAGTAATTTCATTATACAAAACACAATCGTCTGCGAACAGACGAATTTGCACAGATGAACATACTACACTTACAATGTCATTTATATACAGCAGGAACAGCAGGGGTCCCAAGACACTCCCTTGCGGTACTCCGGAGGCGACAGGAAGATAGCCCGATCGTTGATCCCCGATTTCAACGTACTGAATTCGGTTTTTTAAATAATCATAACCCAGAAAACCAAGATGCGAGGAAGACAAATATTGTTCAATTTTAGTATTAGTCTGCCATGAGGAACCCTGTCAAACGCTTTGCTAAAATCCAAGAGTACCACATCAATCTGACCGTTTTTATCTAGAGTAGATGCAAAGGAATGAGGTATAGAGAGCAGTTAAGTCACAGTAGAAAACCCCTTTCTGAAACCATGTTGAGTACCAGTTAAGACAGCATTATTTTCAAGATATTCGGTGATATGATTCGCGATTATATGCTCAATTAATTTACAGCATGATGATGTTAAGGATATTGGACGATAATTTTCAAAGAGCAAGCGGTTACCTTTTTTAAATACCGGTGCAACTCGGGCAGCCTTCCAATCACTAGGGAGCTTTGAAGACATCAAAAGATACACGGAATATAATCACAAGATATTTCGTGATCACTTCAGCATATCGGCAAAGAAAGTTGTTTGTAATATTATCAGGACCGCTTGATTTCTTAGTTTTCAGTTTTAAGAGCATGGAAAATACACCCGGGTACGAAACAAAGTTGGCCTCTGTCGTGTGAAACGATGGAACATCAGATGGATATACACTTGGGCTAGAAAACACGCTATGGAAGTATACATTGAAATGCTCAGCTATAATCTCCTTGTCCGTAACAATAGAGTCATTTACTAACATTTCGGATACAGGCTTTTTTTATCCGTCAAGTGGTACCAAAATTTATCTGGGTCATTTTTTATGAAATTTGGGAGAGTTGTTTGGAAATAATAATCCTTAGAAGAACGCACAGCTTGTGCGAGGCTAGCCTGTAATTGTCCGATTTTAGTCAAATCCGCACGCTTCTTTTTTAGACGTTTAATTTTACGTTTCAGGTGAATAATACTACGCGTTATCCAGGGGGTCTGTTTGTGAGTTTTCTTTTTTCGGCTTGGGACAAATTTAGCTAAACAGTATTCACACATTTTTTTTTAAACTGTGCCCAGAGAGCGAACATCATCATTGTCAAAATCAACAAGACCGGTCTCCAGATAATCAATTATGGGCGCGTCGTCTGCATGGGAGCAGTCTTTGAAAGACCGCACTTGACAGCGTTTGTTATTACCACGTTTCGCAGTGGGACGGAAAGGCCCACAAGATAGTGATCAGATAATCCGGCTTCGACAGACACGGTATATTCGCTGAACGCATGATTGAAAAATATCAGATCTAAAACAGAACTGCAAGAACTTTGGACACGCGTTGGGTCGCCAACCAGCTGGGACAAATCATCAGTGAACATAATACTGAACATAATGTTAGCATGCTCGACATTCTGGTGACCAGCGTGCATTAATTCCCAGTTAATAGTTGGTAGGTTGAAGTCACCTACAAGAATAATTTTATGTTTGTGATACTGAGACATATGTAGCTCAAGTTTGCTTAAGTATTCAGGGGCGTGTATGGAGGGGCGGTTAGAGCGCGTATAAAATAAAATGCTGACCCCAACAAGATAACTTAATGCACAAGCACTCCAAGTCAGCAATATCGTCCAACAATATGGCTTCAATCTGTTGTTTGATTAGAACCGCCACACCGCCACCCCTAGAGGCACGGTCTTTGCGAAAGACTTTGTAGTTCGATTGGAATATTGTATCATCACTAATTTCGTTGCGTAGCCATGTTTCAGTAATTACTGTGACGTGCGGATCATGTTGGAGTAAAGTGATTTCAAGGAGGTCAGTTGTATTTACAATGCTTCGCGCGTTTACATTAACAAGGCGTAGGTTTTTATTTCTGTTGCTGAATAGGGGTTGATCGTTCCTGTCATCATACTCGTTAGGTACACGAAAAGGGGCATCGTTCAAGAGTCTGGCGTTGACAGTGACTGGGCGTGCTGCCTGGTCATGGGGCGGCTTAGATCTAGGTCGTTTTTTTTATCAGTACTCTTTCATTCTTGACATCGTCCCACATATAACATTGCTTATTAATGTAGAGTTTTTTAAAAGCCAACGACACTTTTTCCTTATTCAATCGGTTCGGTTTTGCACTGTCCCAGAGCTTCTTTCTGACATCCCTTATTCTCCGTGAGAAGTCTTCGCCAATAGAAATTCCTGTGTCCTTAAGTTTAGCTCCCCTTTTCAGTATCGGTGCTTTGTTCCTGAAGTCAAGAAGCTTAAAAATGATAGGCCTAATCTTATTTGGTGCCGGTTTACCCAAGCGATGAATACGTTCGATTGCTACGGGATCAAGCTCGAGGATATCTGCAATGACTTTGCTATTAACGGCTTGTTCAAGGCTTT
Organism: Haemaphysalis longicornis; assembly: GCA_013339765.2. Lineage (NCBI taxonomy): Eukaryota > Metazoa > Arthropoda > Arachnida > Ixodida > Ixodidae > Haemaphysalis > Haemaphysalis longicornis. The sequence goes on along the minus strand of CM023458.1, from coordinate 65,561,492 downwards.
CGCTATTTTCGTCCTTTTCTTTTGGTAATCCGTAAACTATCAGGTTGGATCGCCTGCTGTGGTTCTCCAGGTCATCAATTCGCCTTTCGAGCGTTTTGATTACGGAATTCAACATCCCTACTTCATTCTGGCAGCTAGCAACGCTATTTTCTAATCTAGTCAGAGCCTCTAATTTCTTATCAATATCACGCAGTCGTTTTGCCTTGATTTCTTTAATGTCAGCGGCAATTTCATTCAGTTGCTTTGCTATTTTTGCAAGGTCAGGACCAGGATTGACTTCAATGTCACCCGCCAATAACAGCAACTCCCTCAAGAACGAAGCAAGCTCATAAAGCACTTCACATGGCCGAGGGCACGGCAGCACCAACAAAAATGGGCTATCAGACCGGGAGCACTTTCCGTAGCGTCTCACCTGCGTGAAGAACACAAGCGGATTGTCAAGCAGCCGCATGCTGGTGGTGCCGCCGTGCCCAGTGACCGCCGTCGACGAGGTTGACCCTTTAATATCCCATTCCAGGGGTGGCGCAGTCCGAATGTCCCTTGCGCACTCGTTTGCGCATGTCGTCGATGCGTGGCTTGGTAGTTTCAGTGACCACCGAAGAGCAGGTCCAACGTTGCTGTCAGTTGCATTCCAAAGTTGATCGTCCGTGATTAATCCGGGCTGGCCGGTGCACTCGCCATCCGCAGGAAGTACGATGCTCAGAAGAAACTGCGTGAAGAACACAAGCGGATTGTCAAGCAGCCGCATGCTGGTGGTGCCGCCGTGCCCAGTCATGTCGTTAACATGGGAGTGGTGTGTATAAAACAACTGATCTACTCGCGATGCATATTCAAGTGACAGAACGCATATGCTCGGGGTCCGAGCCAGTAGCCGCGTTTACATGAATGCGACAAGTGGCGCATCGCATCGCATCGCATCAGTTTTCTATCGCATCGCATCCATGTAAACGGAGCTAATGCGCTAGGAAAGCGCGTCGCATTAATGCGCCAGACCGGGCTGGATTGAGACGCGTAAGTCGACTTTCGAAGTGCATGTAAACGCGAGCGCATCGCATTAGAAATTATGTCGACAAGAAAAGTAAGCCCTGCAAACGCAGCTTTGCATTTAAAAACGTCTAAATCGAGTGTAAGACGCCAGAAAATGCGAGTCATGAAAAAAGAACAGAACCAGCCGTGCCGGGAGCTTTGGAAGCGCCAGAAACGCTGCTTTAACCTTCGATGTGCGACACCGAATGGCGCCACCATCGCGCCCAGGGGTAATGCGCTACATGTAAACGCTAGCGCATCGCATTACTCCTGATGCGCTAGGAAATCTGACGCGCTGCTATCGCATTGTGTCGCATTCATGTAAACGCGGCTAGTTAACGCGAGGGACCCAAGTCAGTTTCTAACAGCAGGAGGAGTTTTTTTCTCGAGGTACTTGACGTGCCCTTGCTTATCATCCTCGCTGTTTTGTAAGTCGACTTGTGTAAAGTAGGTTTTCCTGCAGTGCGATTCCGTTACGATACGGTCTTCCTCAGTGAGGGTTAGAAAGCTTTGCTTAAAAAATGCATGGAATGCTAGCCATATAAGTTTCGGTGAAAACGAAGAGAAGTTGAGTAAATATCGCATGCAACGCGCCGACCTAGCACCGACATCGGCCGCACCGCTGCGTACCGGTCTTGCAGTCGCGCCGCACGTATGTTTTCAGTCGATGACTGGTCTGCACGAGTCTTCGAGGAGCCCTTACGAGGAAACAATTTATCTCTTCTGACGTTTTCACACATGCCCTCAAGCGTTATGGAACGCGTTCCAACTTGTTAATCGTTGCTGTTTTTTGCCCAGAAGGAGAGCAGCAACTAGATTTCCCAACTTCTTGGCTGTAACTAAGCTATGCCGAAAGAGAGAAAAAAAAAGAGCCAGGCGAAAGACTGACGTTTGCCATTGGGAGGTTGACCTCGGCTAACCCCGCCGCCGACAGGAATAATGCAAAAGCCCGAGTGGATCAGGGAAGCCGATGCGACTAGCCAACCACATAGAAGCCCAGCCAATAGAAGCCAAGCTAATCAAGAGAAGATAAAACGACAATTCATTACAAACCGAACACGCGGATAAAAAGATTTCACTTTGCAAATCTGGGTTATACAGGGGCGCCTACACTTTCGACGGGTCCCAGGATTAGGTATTTATAGGTACCCCCAGGTTTCGCGAAGCACTTTGGCTTGGAATCTCCTAGAAGCCGTGCATATTTGAAACGAACGCTTGCTTAGTGATACCGAGGACGTCCTGCCAGAAAACAAATGCATTTCCCCATAGACCAGTTGGTGATTGTAAAAGCTCTGATGAGATTTCTGGACACACGACGCGTGCGTGAAGCCGGGCTTCCATTGTATCAAAGCGGACACTTGAAAATTGCGAAGCAGGAAAAGTCCTACATAAGAGAATACATGCATCGATCATGAAAAAGGAGTGTAATAGTACAACAGAACTACAATAGGAGAAAGAGTACAATGAAGACAATATCTTTTTCTCGCAGACCGCGTATCGGTACACGTTAAAATCTTTCGTGCACGCGTCTACTAGTACTGCGCGAGAAATCGGCGCATGGGTTCGTTTTTCGTTCGAGAATTGAGTATTTGAAAATCTGACGATCGACTTACCGCACTTTCAACGCAGGTCAAACGCACTTTCAGCGAACGTTTTGACGCACTTTTCACGTCGTATTGATGACAGAAAGTTTTGGCGCTTTTCTCAACTTTTTTTAAGTAGTAACTGTAATTTTTTTAAAAACATGCTGAAGGGAAGGCAGACGCTAAGAAAAAACCCTCAAAGAATGTGTTGCAGAACCTCATGAGAGTAGCGACTGAGCATCCACCAACGTTGGTGGGGATCGTGCGGAAGCTCGATGCGTACGTCTCAAAACTTTTCTCCAAGTGTCGGACGGGTTTCGACTGTGTCATGCTTTTGTTAAAGATAACATTTAAAAATGTACATCTTCCAACATACGGAATCAATTGCCTGCGAGTTCTTGATGATGCGGGACAGATCCCTCCTGGTGAAGGCAGTCGCAGCGGACTTCGCCGATATTTAAAGCACTTTGATTCCAAGAATGTAGTTTCATCTGTAGTTGCGTTTGAAAGTGGCACTAAAAACATGTATCTTGGCCTTACGTCTTGAATTCAGTTTTGGTCTGAACATGAGGACGCGGGTTCGATTCCCGGCCGTGGCGGCTGCTTTTTTCATGGAGGCGAAAAGCAAACACGCCCGTGTGTACGAGATTTCGGAGCACGTAAAGATCCCCAGGTTGTCGAAATTAATCCGGAGCCCTCCACTACGGCGCGCCTCATCGCCTTGCGCTGCGTCGGCGCGTTAAACCATACAATCAATCAATCAATCAATCAATCAATCAATCAATCAATCAATCAATCAATCAATCAATCAATCAATCAATCAATCAATCAATCAATCAATCAATCAATCAATCAATCAATCAATCAATTCAGTTGTCTTGTGAATGCGCAGGCATACAGATTGCAGACACGGGGATAGAAGTATCACTTTTCTCAAAATTCATGTCATGCTGAATAAACAAAAACCTTTCAAGGGTAAAATTTGAGGTTAAATTTCCCGATCTTTTTGTCTAGTTATAATATGTCTCTATTTCTTCTGTTTGCGAACTCCTAATACCCGTTTAGCGTCGATTTTTGTTGAGAGGCTTTTGGCGCCGCCTGTTTGACGGGAACAGTGATGGTACGCACCTCTGCAGTAGACTTTTGGACCATGCACTGCAGTCTGCACTAACCAAAATTCTTTTTCACAGGAAAGAAAAAAAGCACCAGTGACACGATTCACGTGGAAATTTTATGGCGCGAAAGAAAACTTCACCAGTTTTGAGACAAAACATAATAAATGACCGACGGCGGCAATGTTGCTTTAATTTAAAATATCAATCAGATCAGATATAGGTGAAGAACATAAAGTCGCAACACAAGGCTTCTAAAAATTCCAAAAAAAAGACGAAAATAATCAAATCCGCATTGAGCTTGCGGCATTGCCAAGCAACTCAGCTTCTAGCAAACCGCTCAGATACTATCATAATTTTAATTTTTATTTCGAAGCGAAGAATATTCTATTGGTAGTCTCTGTAACGAATGGCCAAGTTGTCTCCGCCGCCATAGCAAGCGAGTGATGTCGTTTGGGGTTTTTTGGGGAACATAAGCGCTTGTGAATTAGAGGCAAAGGCGAGCCTCGCGCGCTGACGCTCAGGTACATTAAAAGCTGCTGCTACAGGCTAAACCAGGGGCATCATTTTGTGGTGCCTTATCTGGAAGTTACGACATGCGAAATCCACGGGTAACTGCCCTCGCCAAGGTCAGCCCCTGAGCCTTCGATATTGAACCGTCGTCTGTCTCAACGATTCCACAGAGGTCTTAGTTTTTCTTGGCCGGGGCTGGGTCGGTGCACCGATATCTATCAGCCGGCATATACCCGCCGGGGCATCTACCCCGTTATGACTTGTGGTACAGCCGACCCTTGGATGCAACTTTGTCGTCAAGGGACCACAACTAGGTTTTTTTGCGCTGCCACCTGGCACACTCGCGCTACAGATGTAGTAACAACACTACTCTCCGCCTCACTCGCTTGAAGGTGACAATAAATACCCCTGCTGTCATTCGACGCCGAGTAGCACAGCAAGTAGAGCACCCAGGGTTGTTAATGAGTCTGTACATAATTTATATACGTAATAATGATCGGAAACAGAGGATGGAAGAAGGTGGATGTGTTGAAGATAATATAGTGATTTTTGCGATTAGGAACTGTCTTCTTGTGAGTTTCCAGAGAGTTTCCTGACGCCGTTACGCCACTTTTCAGAGTAGTAAAACTAGTCAGATTAGATTCATGAACCACGTATGCTAGGAACCACCTATGTTTACAGCCATGACTGAATTACTCCAGGCTTCGTTTCTCGCCAAGTACGTTTTGAGGCCTCTTGATCCTCACAGGAAATCTTAATTTTTACTAGATAAGGGTATCTGAGGCTACGCGCAATGATGGCAAGAACAAAGCCTTCCAGTGCGAGTTGCCTCAAAATTTATGTGCTATTTGGTGAAGCATAAAAAAGCACTTTTCAACGCTTAGATTCTATGTGGAACTGTCCTGTTTTTTTGAAGTCAAAAAGCTCTTGCACCGAAAAAATACGTCGGTAGCTGTAGTAAATGGCATCGAACAGTACAGGTAGGCAAGTATGATGGTTGTTGCGCCGTTAATACCCCCATCTCCCGGCAAAAAAAAGAAGAAAACGGAAGCCAGTGTGGGGAAACCAGTAGCAGGAGAGAGTTATACAGCAGAAAAGAAGAAGCAGTAGGCAGAGAACACTTCTGAACATTGATAGAAAATGGCGTACAAACTTATATCTACTACTCCTTGGAGTTTAGTAGATGAAATATGAAGGATAAAGGTGAAGAAAAGCGTCTGGTTGAAATTTTTTACTCGGCCTTAATTACCACTAGTTCCGTTTTGATTTTATGGTGCATTTCCTGTATGCCGTGTGTTTCCGGTTTGATCTCGTGTGAGTTGTCGGTCGTCTTCTGATTACATTGTGCTTATTTCAGTAAGTTTCCCCCCCACGTCATAAAACAAGCATATACGTCTAGCATTTTCGGACATCCGATCTTTTTGACAAGTAATTGCTCTAAAGATCGTAAAAAGCGCCGGAAACACTATTTTCTGGATTTTTTTGAAGCGCTCTGAAAATATGGTCAGCAAGTGACTTGAGCCGTTAGGTCAGATGGCCACGGAATATTCAAGCAGAGCATCACTGCCTCAAGGACATCGGGTAATTTGCTCACTCCCTCGAAGGTTTTAGTGCTTCCCAGCGATCCTGAAAGTCTAAGCGTCTTTTGTGCATTTATATGACGCTATATACTTGTACAGCCGCTATTGGATGGCTATGTTTTGATACTGCGCAGGAGAAAACATCGCAAGAAAATCAAAGCACGTAGTAAAAAATACCAACAGCTGTGGTGAGCAAACCGAAGAGTCGCCTTCTGAGATTGTTGATGTGGCTTTTGCGCTGAATCCAGGCATACAAGGAATGATACAAACGTCAATGAGCCCCTCCTGCGGGGCCTTCTTGAGTGGTTAACAACGTTTTCTTGGACACTTAGCATTCAACGTGCATGCTAGCCCCATTTTTCTTGTTCAATACCTCAGGGTAGCGGATTTGCGCGGTGCCTTTCTATAAACACACGGCTACTTATGTTTAGTAATTTGCAAGGGTTATAAAAACATCTGCATATTGGTCGTGCTTAGGGCTCGCTTAAAATTCAAGCTTGTTTATCTAAGTTTGTGAACATAGAATACGCTTTCTTTGCAGAGGCTGATTATGCACTTTCTAACGCCGTGCAGCGTATGTCTAGCTCTCGATTAGTCCGCGCGTTCAATGCCATTTCCTGGTGCCACGTCGCGGCCACGGGTAGGTGTATCCAAGGAGAGCCGGATAAGGAAAGGATTCATGCCGCTGTAGATGCCATCACGCTTCACTTGAGCAGATGCCAACTGGAGGAGTCAATGTTCAGTGACCCAACCAGCGCGCGAGCTTTGGGGGTGTCGTAAAATGACCCGTTTCTTTAATCATGATCGTCTTGTAATCCAGAAGACAAGTGCGATGGACGTCGAAGTTGCCGCGTCCCAACGAATGTACAGCGTTTTCGTAGTCAGATCGCAGTTGTAGTGGGCACTTCACCAAGGAGACAGCCATGGTCTTCGGCGCAGCCGAGGTGATCGCTGTGCTTGCCGCCGTGGTCGGGATTGCCGTTACTGCTTTTTGGAGGTGAGTGTTTGTCGGTGTTTAACTAGGTAGATCTTTTTTTACCAGTTGAAAACACAAACCAGAAACGAGGAAATTGCGCCCTCAGCTGGCCCCTCAGCGTAGGCATAACTATGAGGGGATAAGAATAAGACGGACACACAAATATCTTCTAGCAGTACGAGCCCCAAGATGTATGACTCCTTTTCCAATAAGTCGGCGCATCGGTACTTGGTAGCTTTTACGAATTCATTCATGTCGCATCAATTTGGGGACACGTTTTTTTTTCAAACGTGCAGGTACCAGGCTAATCACCGTTTCACGCACAGTAATGACAGAAATTCTTGCCATCTTCGCAGTGTTGATAATTTAAAAGTCATACGTACGTTGAACTCTGTCAGCTTACTTATACCGCTTATCTTTATTTCCGAGAAAGCAAATTCCGCGAGACACCTGCGTGGGTGAGGCGATGAGGCGCGCCGTAGTAAAGTGCTCCGGATTAATTTCGACCGCCTGGTGATCTTTAACGTGCGCCGAAATCTCGCACACACGCGCGTTTTCGCTTTCGCCAAACTGTCCTCTAAACCTGTCCTCAAAACCTGTCCTCAAAGACTACTGTCCTTAAAACAAACAAATCGGGTCTCCCGCGTAAATAGCCACGAAACATGCCATGGCCAGCATTGATAAGGCGAAAACCTCCCCGAAGCAAGAACGCAAGGACGGAAAACCTTAAAGCAAACAAGCGGTACTAGCATCGCTGCGAAGCAACATATACTTGCCGACGACTTTGCCCGCCTTTTTGCACCCGAAGCGACGCTTACAGTGTGACCAGCTCCACGAAAACTTCAAATTATTGCCGTTAAATTACAGCATAAAAAAATAGCACGCTTCCACTCTGCGAAGAAGGATGACCAGCAAAAGCTGAACGCGGTCCACTGAGTTCACGAAACAAAACACGTTTCTCGTAATTCCGATGAGCATACTTCCTAGGCAATTAGCTGAATGAGCCTCTGAAGGATCCAAGCGTCATTCTTGCAGATAAACACGGAGCTGCCTGCGTCCCTCCCGCGTCGTAAGCATCTTACTGTTTTTGTATGCCGGGGTCAGACTGTTGTCGCACCTGTCGTTATAACTTTAAAGAATGACGTCATTTCACTTATCAGCCAACCTAACTGCGGGACATGGCGTTTTTTACGTTCGTAAATCACGATACGGCTTTTGCGTCAGCCGTCTGAACATAGCCTAACACACAAACCCAATCTGCTGTACCACTAAGGACTCTGGACAAGTCATATTGGGACTTTTAAAGTCTGCGTTTAAACCTCGCACCAGTACTACGGACATGCCATCCATTATTACGGACATGAAACCTATAGCTGCGCGTGCACGTCCCCGCCCCTGCCCCACCCCCGCCTCCCTCCCACTATGCTCCACTACACAAGCCTGGGCACGCATAAACCGGCAACCGGTCATGTGAGCGTGCTTAGAAGTGACAGACGCGGTCGAAAATATCCCCCGAAATCCCTCTGAAGAAGTGATATTGGCTCACGCCGGCGTTCCGAGCGGGCAAGGTGCTGTTCATCCGGGAGGCGACGTGTTGAACTCAAGGTGGTAACTACGGCGCCGGCAGCTTTCCGTTGCTTTTGTGCCCATTTGCGCTTGTGTTTGGGCCAACGCTTTAATTATTGCTCTGCTTCCTCCAAACGAACGTCAGGCATTCATCCCGTAGCGATTTAAAACCTGGAAGTCATTGAGCTCTATTCTCGCGTACAAACATGTGGCTGTCCGTTTTCCTTCCCCCTCGTATGCATCTTACTGTTTGTGTAAGGTGTCTGTAAAACGCACCAACCCGCACCCGAACCACCCAAATAAGGAGGACAGCCGGCTAACCGCGTTAAGCCATGTATTTTGACATCCAAGTCTCCCACCAGCACAAGCCGGCATTTCATCGGTAGCGGCATGAAGCCTAGCTGTAGGTGCACGCCCCCTTTTTTCATACCCGCAAAGCGTGAGCGCATAAACTGGCAACCGGTGCTGGCCCATACTTAGGCCTGAAAGACACCGGCGAAAATGGTGCTCGGAAGGCCTTTCAAGCTGGAAAATAAATATGGCCTCAAGCTGGCGTTCCGATTGGGGGAAGTCTCTCTTATACCGGGAAGGATTCGCAGCTACTTGGTGAAGTAGAATTTGAGCGGAAACGGCGACGGCGGGTTTCGGTCGTTTTATGGGGCAGCCCTTTGGCAGCCGTTACCTGGGCTTCGCGAGAGCGGCGTCTGTTTATGTCCCCGTAACCGAGTGAGCGAACGCAGCAGCGACGAAAGAACGAAAACGGAGAGGAGCGTCTAGCGAAGGATGAGGTGGAGTACGACACGTGCGGCTACGGTGTCATCTCTCTCCCTGTCTTTCCGTCACACGTCTCATGCGTCGCCAGCAAGGAGCACCATCCCCCTGAATCGTTCCCCAGAAATGTTCCATTCTCCGCTAATCCAAACCACGTAACGTTTGCGCGGGAAGTTCAAAACCGATATGCAACAAATGCTCGCTGCTCCTGTATGCGGGGCTAATTCGAACCACGTGACTTTTGCGTGGTAGGTTCCAACACCATTTGCAACATGCTGGCCGGCGGCGGGAGCGGCGCACTGCGAGGTAGCATCAGCGTAGCGCACGCCGCCACGCGTTCGCTGATCACTCGAACACTTCCTGCGACGCAGCAGAAATGCACCGTGACCGAGAAGACTCGATCTCGTGCTGTGCACAAATTTCATATTATGGAGCGTAGTAATCGTCAGTGCATTTCTTTACGCCCATCCATGCTTCTATTTAGTTTTCGAAATTATCTGATAACCGCACTACCGCCGTTAGCTGCCGACTGCGCCACTTTGCAAAGGGGCATCGGTTGAGGCGAGGTTGGAAAATAGTTGTGAAAGAGGTGTCAGCGGTGGTGAGGAGGAGCACCGGATCGGCGCGGAGTAAATCGATGACACGAATAAAAACGGTGGAATAACAAATCTTGGGCAGTAGTTAGTAACGCGTTACCGGTAACTAGTTACTTTTTCAGTAACTTGTAACTGTAACTAGTTACTTTTAAGTTAGAGGTAACTTGTAACTGTAACACTGTTTACTTTTTTGTGGAGTCACTGTAACGAGAAATCGTTACAGTTACTTTATTTCTATAAAAAAAATATCCCAACAGCAACACTCATTAACGGCTGATGTACAGTTGCGCGTTTCACTTCTCGCGGCCTTTCTTCCGCAGAGCCTTCGTTGTAGTTCACCTATGCCAGCTCACTCCCTTCGCACGGGTGAAAAACATCTGTACTAGAAATGTTAGGCGTGCACGTGTGCGTGGTGTCTCACGCGTCTACTAAGGCTGGAAGTTTCTAAGTCTAAGCTGCAGTATTCTCCTCAGCAGCGCGACATCGCTCTCACCCAGGCCATAAAATACGCTGCGACACGCGTCTAAGCGCACGTGGATGCATGTTGACGCACCAGAGCCTATAGGCCGACCGCGCGGCTGCACCATTTTCGCCACATCTGGAGTACAGTAAAGTGTTTGACACAAAGGCGAAACAGGAAACGAACACCCACAAAACGCCGCACAACGCATGCGAACTTTCACTACTTTCGCGGAAAGCCTGGAAACTCCGGTCAGGGGTCGCTTTCTCATTAGCGACGTGCAGCCCCGTTTGTGGGGTCATAACGCCGCGGGGAAGGGAGGAGTCGTCTCGGCGGCCTCGCGCTCGGTCAGCCCTGTGTCGCACTGTAGAGTGTTTCGATCACAAGTCGCCCTTTGCTTGAGGACATTGTGCTCTTTAGAGACGCCTGGCCGTATTTGGGACCACGCGTTTGGGACCCCTGGTCTAGAGGCTTCATCGAGCTGTCAACAGTACTCGAACGAGGTCGAGGAAGTAATAAATTTCACGCCCCTCCACACATACGATGACCGCAACGATGGTGGCCCCCGAGTGCCCTCACACCAGCCAGCATCTTGGCCGGCAGACGTCTGACCACACTGCCACTGCACGAAGAAATGGTTCTTGGAAAGCCTCGCGACTTTCGTTTCGAGGGCTGGGCCGAAACGAAAACAGTAGCTACATCTTATTCTTGAATGTTGGGTGCAAGGAATACTTGGGCGAAGCTTCGTTCGGCCTACGCCTCAAAGCAACGAAGGGAGGGGTTCCTGGGATCGGCGACGTGATTGCTGTGGAAGGCTGGGATTGTGAGAGCAGTGTTTCCCGGTCGAGACAGCGAAATCCGCCTTTGTGAGGACAGGGGGGAGGAGGGCGAGGGGGGGAAACACTAAAGCGTTCATTTCAGTTTCTATTCCATTTGGAAATATCTTGTCTCATTCCGGGATGGGGTGGGCTGGGGTTGGGGCGGGAGAACAACTCCGAGAGCCCACAGACAAACGCCGCTTCGGCAATGGCTCAAATTGGTCTCCGTCTCCGACCACAAACACGAAATAAAAAGGTAACGAAGCGCATTTTTGAGTATCTTTCAAAAATACCTCGACAACCGATGTACTCCCACGTCCGTTTCCCCATTCCTCCACGGCCTTCCGTCGATCCGCCACCTTCGCCCCCTTTTTCCCCATACTCTCTCACTACGCGGGGCGGACAAGCGACGGCATGCAGGCGAAAATAATTAAGGTTGACATTGAAAGATTGTTTCGGCTGTGTTTGTCATCCAGCTCGGTATAGTATAAGTACGGCCTCTGTGATTCCAATTTGAAAAACAACTAATTCTGTGCTACAATGATGTTTGCAAATAAATTTCTTACGGCGAGAGTGCAGCAACAAAAAAATAAAGTCCCTTGTGATGGATACCAAAACTTCTGTTATAAAAAAAAATGAGGCGTACACAACGATTGTTGGTTTGGGCATGAGAGTGCATCATTTTACGTTCCCTCGTGTAGGCTTTACTACGTGTACTTTTTACTACCTTCATGCCTTCGTACGTTTCTATTAAATAAGCCAAATTTTTTCAGTAACGAAAAAGTAACGACGTTACTTTTTTGCAGTAACTGTAACTGTAACTAGTTACTTTTGGAAAATTCGTAACTGTAACTGTAACAGAGTTACTTTTTTGGGTTAGGTAACTGTAACTGTAACACTGTTACTTTTTTTCGGTAACGTGCCCATGACTGGTTAGACATATACTGCTTTGCAGTAAAAGAAAAAAAAAACAAGCTTGGGAAGTTGTCTACTGCTTTCGACCGGAGCATATCGCAAGATTTTTCTCTTTGTTCAGTGAAAACGAGGGAACTATTTCTGTCTTCCTCGGTAGGAATTGTGCATGGAATCTGTCTGCCTTGTGTCGATATGCATAGGCAAAGCGGGTAGATGTTGCAATATAGGACAGCAGGAGCAGACAGTGCGGGAAAGAAAAACCTGTACACGCATCTAGCATCCCACTCGCGATTGTGTCGATGCATGCGACGTATTCCGCTTGCGGGAATTATTTACAGAAACTGAGGCCAGCGCGTGCGTGTGATCGTTGACGCTTTTTAAAGAAACAATATGCTTTCTTGGGCTAACTAATCTCAGAAAGTTCGTTTTGTCTATCTCACTGTTTTTGTAATCAACTGCCTGGAAAAAAATAGGTGAAAGAATTATTGCATACGAAATATGCATAAGCAAAACCGCTCCAAGCTGCTAACGTCGCTTAAAATTGCCCCACTTATATGCGCACAGAAATCCTGAAGCATACTTGAAGCATACTTGAAGCACTTGCAATCGAGAATACCAGGGTTTTTTTAAATTACGAATAGAGTTGATTCGCGATAATTCAAATTCGGATAATTCCAACCTTTGGTTAATTGAAACAAATTTGAAATTTTGGTTGGTTCGCTTGTTTTCACTGTATTTTATATCTTCTTAATTCCACCTGCTCAGTTGGGTAAATTTGCTTCATTCGTACTGTTTGCTTGCATGTGCCGCAAAATATATGCTGAATTTGCCGCTTCTAGATGCACACCCGCATCCTTATATCTCTAACAGTTAGAAATAAAAGCCGTATACGCATGTCGGGATTGAGGAAAAAAGAACGAAAGAAACAGCAGAACTGCAGGTGGGGCTGGCGTAGCATCTAGGAAAATGACACACGTGACCCTTTGCCAATTTTGCACGCGTCGAAGCACGTGACCTGTCTTGCGAGTTCTTGCTTTGTTCCCATTCATGTAAAATAACTGTGAGTGCTTTATTACAACACAAGTTGGTAGATTGCACGGTATCGTATTTACGAGAACTTTAAATCATTGAAACCTCTGATTAATCGAGCAGGATCTATCCTTTTGGAATTATCGTCAGTCTAGCTGTACGTATTTTATTTCCTTTAAGGTGAAAAACGAAGAAAAAACTGCACACTAGAAATAATGTACAAGACAGATGAGATACAATAGAAGACTAACACAAAACACGTTAGCACCAGCTGCTCCAACCAAAACAAAAACAAAAAGGGAAGAAAAAAGCGTGTGATGTTCCAACAGACTGCGGACAAAGGGCAAGGAGGGTGAAAGTGGGAAGATCGAATTAAACAAACCCCTATGGCAAGAAGGCAGAACGGAGGAGAAGATTGTGGGAAGCGGGAGAAGGAAGTGTTGTTCGGAAGCTGGGAAGGTAGAATGAGTTACACGAGGGTTACCTATAAAGTATGCGGGATAAGTCACCATGATGCTTTTTTTTATGACACTCGGAAGATGAGCCCACGGTGGCCCATGGAAATGTGGAAAATCAATTTATTCGCAATTAAAAAAAACTGGAACAACAAAAATCACAGGAGAGGTATAGCGAACATCGTTGTAATATTACTTGGCTTATTTCCACCGATTATGCTGAGGTGCATGCTGTAGCTGCGAAGGAAAATTTGACATCCACCTAAACGAAGTGATACGGCTACAAAGGAAAGCTAAACAGCTTTCTCAGAAACTTCGCAGTTGAAGAAAAATTCGTCCTGGTCTAGGATAAATATAGGATAAACACAGGATAAATACAACTGATAAATACAGTCGATGACCGATATATCGGACCCTTAAGGGACCGCGAGAATGTCCGAAAATTCAGGCAGTGAGAAAAAGAAAGTGTTCCATTAAAAAGCTCAATGTCTTGGTGCCGGTAAAAAGTCCGAATAATCAAGCATGCCCGAAAAAACTAGGAGTCTGAAAAATTGGTCGTCAATGATATGCTAGAAGTTCTGTTGAAAAGTGACTTTCATTGCAAAGTCGAGGGGTCTTTTTAACCCCTTAGTTTTAAAAAGAGCCGTGGAGTGTTAGAGGGAGTCTTGGTAACGTTAAAAGGAGTAATTGCAGCGACTACTCTTTTTTGACTCTCTGTTTAGGTGCACAGGAAACAAAATGAAACGATATAACAGCTGCTCTGCATACTTTCCTACACCCCTCGTATTTAGGTTGGATTAGTGTAAGGCAGGAATGGAATAGTCTGCCACATTTACCAAAGCAGCAGACGATGATGTTTCTTATACAGTTCCGTACGAGAGGCCTGTCATTTTAGTCACACAAGGTGGTTGTAATTAGACTTTTGCCCTCTTTGCAGGTGGCGGAGAAAAACCTTTAGCTTTTTCAAAGACCGGGGAATTCCGGGTCCTGAACCAAGCCTCATATCCGGAAATTTCGACCAGTTATGGAACGGGGTAAGTGTATATGGTATGAGGGGCGCACTGCAATTACCAAAACGTTGGCGTAAAAACACTCTTTCTGAATAGATGCAGTCAGTAATGATTTTAAGTTTAAAGTATATACTTCATTCATACGCATTCATCTCCTGTGTATGATAGAGCAACCGTCGGAACTCTCGACCATGGTTAATCTCCGCGTTAGGGCAAAAGGGTTCGCCGAGGAGAACTTACTTGCCATCTCCGCAAGGTACTTAAGTACACACTACACGCAAGCCCGAGTCTGAGCAGTCTAGCACTTATAAGTTGTGAACAGGAAAGAAAAAAAATTACCTTCCTTCCCCGAAGAAAGTTGAGAGAAGCGCGAAAACTTTCTCCCATCACGTGTGCGTCCATCTTTCGTTGAAAGTACCTCCTAGCGATTGTCCCACCTTCAAAGTCCCAAATCGCAAACAAAGAACTAACACACGCGACGATTTTTCAGGCACTGAGTGAGGGGTCGCAAACCTTTTAAGGTGAAGGGCCAAGTTGCATGAGGCCCGAACGGCGGAGGGCCTGACGGCAAATAAGAACCGGAGATGGGGGCTTTGCGAAAAAAAAATTTGACAATATTTGACAATGATCTGGCTAAGACGTGAAGAGGGGTGAAAATGCCAAGTGGAAGCGATGATTTCTCTGTTTTTGTCTCCCGTATAACTCTATTCGAGGCCAAAACTGGGTGTCGTTCTTCAGATAGGACGTGACAGGCTCTGAAGACGGGCTGGGAGCCACATATTACCGCCCCGAAGGCCGCATGCGGCCCGCAAGCCGCAGGTTGCCGGCCCCTGCACCAAATAAACGTAACTACGTGCGATCTAAATGTATACCGATTCCTGGTTTATGAGATAATAGCGTACTGTGGTACTCCTTTTTTACGATTGATGCCTGTATTGTCTCATCTGTAACCGTTCCTTTTTCGCGATTTTTAAGCAACCGTGTAACTTAGTAGAATCCCAATTTCGAGCATGCGCCGAGTGTCCAGAGATCTTAGCAGATTCGAGAAACCGATCTATGGGGAAATGCATCAGTTTTTTGACAGGACGCCATCGGTCCAACTAAGAAAGCTTTCGCTTTAAAACTCACAGCAACGTCGGAACAGATGGCGGCTTTTTGATCAAAGGACAATTTATAGCCCCCACATTAGAGAAACTGTCATACCCTGAAAACGGGTCTGCCGGCCGTCCGCAACTTTTTCTCTGAAAACCAAACGCAGCTAACGCGGCAAGCCCTCTAATACATGTCTGTGGTACGTAGAAGTTCATTGTTTGTCAGCGATGAGCAGGCGTTATTCAATGCGATGGTATCGTTCGTGGTGCGCAAGTCTTACGTCATTCTTGCGATGAGATTTGTGGACGTAAACTTCCAGCGTTTCTCTAGTTTCTCAAAATATTCCTCTCATAATGAGTAATTGAATGTTGTTTCATTATTTTATAACCTTCCCTATAGGAAACCTTCAAGGTCATGGACGAATGGTCGAAGACGTACGGCGATATGTACGGGTAAGATGCATGTTAAACAAATGAAGGAAGACAACGTGAACTGCTTTATCACATCTTTGTTCAGTGTCAAACACGCTATTTTGGCTCCAAGACGTAGGTAATTATTTGAAGAAATAAGTATGTCTCCTGCATTACCTCGCAGATTTCTCTGCCCCGCATAAAACAAGCAAAATGTTATATTTGTTTTTGAACATTTCATCTACTGCCAGTGCGACGCGATAACTTTCAATTGACACTTGGATTGACTGACTGGATGAATAAACTTAATTGAAGTATACATAGAGGAAAGTGGGACACTTGAATGCTTGCGCGCCAGTGCGCCCTCTGTATTTACGATAGGGCACTCGATAAGCAATTCGTTCGATGACTTTCGGAAGGATTTTGAAACGTCCGTATGGCAGAGTTAGAAGAGACCGTTATTGTGCACCTGGTGGCAAAATAAAGCGGAGCACGCGAGCGCCTCTCTGAATGCATCGCCTTGCCACCTGTCATCGCACTTCTGGTGTCGAGACATCGATGTGCGCGTGTGCATCCAAGTACGCTCGCTATCCTGTCGTTTCCATTCATTTTCTTTCCTCCATGTTTGAAGCCCTTTAAGGCTGATCACAATCCGCGTTTGGCGCTGGAGTCACTTTCTTTTCTGACCACACCTAGCTCGTACACATTTCGGCGGGCGGACGGCGGTTGTGTAGTGAGCGTTGCTTTCTCTTCCCCGGTCGGACAGATAACATATCTTGTCCGTCTAAGTGACTAACATGTGCCCCATGTATTCCCTCGCATATTTGTATTTTTTTCCAAATGTATGTAGTTGGCTGTTAACTAAGAATGAGCGCAGCAAAAGGAAAATTAACGGTGGCGAGAAATAGTTCATTGGAAAAAAGTGTGTCGAGCGGTCCCCTTGCACACAAACTAAGAAGAGAATGGAAGGGAAAAAATACCCGATAAGAGATCGGCGCGGTCATGGGTTCGACAAAAAATAACAAAAACGAAAGCCGCTCTATTGTATTGCAGCAGTTCAAGTGGAAAGGAAAGCACCGCCAAAGACCAGCAAAGAAGAAAGCAGTGTGCCCGCAGTTGGGACCAGTTCAGCAAAAAAAGTGAACCGTAGTTACAAGCGCTGAATCTGACCAGCTTCGCCGCTTGAAGTGAAGGAAAAGACATGGTATTGAGCATGGTTGTTCGCGTATGCGCACATCGATGTCTCGACACCAGAAGTGCGACCTCAGATGGCGCTGCGATGGATTTTGCCACGTGGTAGCGTACCCAGGCTTTTTTTAACAGCATGTCCATGTACAAAAGGCTTATGCGAAGTAGAAACTATTTCTACGTAAAAAAAAATCAAGTTGAGGATGCTTGTTCGGCCGTAATGTAACATGGATCAGCTCGGTTGCTCACTGGTGCCATGCTAGAAATATCGGCTATCTTTGCAGGATACCAACATTCATCAGGAGGATATTTAGGTTCTCTGCGGACGCCGGCTTCTCCCCTACAGTCATGGAGAAACGAAATTCGAACACGAAGATATGACCCAGCACACGCAAAATTGAAAATAGTGTTCGAGGAGATGCAACAATGGCGCGCTAGTGGTCTATCTGAAATGCCACATTTCGCAACTTTCTTTTGTAATTATTCCACGTGTCAACATGACTTGCGTGAAACAAATCACGCTATTTGTGTGTTCTTGTTCATATTTTCACGTTCGCGTTTCATTTGTTCATGACTCTGCCTTTCGGGACCATTCTTAGCATTTTATTCGTCGATTGCGTCTGCCGCTACTCTCTGTTCATTTTCGCATCACTCTGTAAAAACAGCGATCTTAGAACAGCAGGATGGAGAGGTCGTAGAGAGAGCGGTTTTCGAAGAGTGCAAAAAGCTGGCTTCGCAACCCCGGAGACAATGGCGTGGAGACACGTCTAAACGCGGGACTGCCTCTTTCTCGAGCGTGTTCGCGACTTTTGCCGCCGCTTGTACGCGTTGTAGGATATTGTGTGCATCCAATGCGGGCGGCGATGGAGGAACGAATGGGAATGACGTCACGAAATACCTATACTACGGCGCAAAAATTGTAGCAGTTCCACTCAACGTGCAAGCTGTCGGAAGTGCAGAGCAGTGATTCGCCAGAGACGCTATGGAACCGTTATTCGCTCATTGCTACCACCGCTCACGGTGTTCCGTCCTTGTCTCGCACCTACGTTGATGAATTGAACACAGTTCTGTCCAACGCAATTCATATTTCCCGCCACCCGCCACGGTGGCTCAGTAGCTAAGACGTTGTGCTGCTGAGCGCGAGGACGCGGTTTCTATTTCCGGACACGGCGGCCGCTTTTCTGATGGAGGGGAACAGTCAAAACGGCCGTGTGGACGAGATTTCGGCGCACGTTAGAGATCCCCAGGTGGTCAAAATTAATCTGGAGCGCTCCACTACGGCACGCCTCATCGCTTGCTTTGCGTCGGCGCGTTAAACACTACAATCAATCAATCAATCAATCAATCAATCAATCAATCAATCAATCAATCAATCAATCAATCAATCAATCAATCTTTTCGCGCACTATTGTAAAAACCAAACCAACGAGCGTTCCTAACTAAATGAACGCGGGGCTGCTATGGTAATTACGCGGATTTTTCCTGAAATGTACTCGCAGTTTTCTGTGCGCTAAATAATGGGGAGATGCATGACCAGTGCCAGCGGTTCCGGAGTTTCGAACGCTTATGACTATATATAGCAGAACCCCGTTGAGTCGTTCCCGGTTCAAACCATTTCCCTGTTACGGCGCTCTCAATTGTGAACACTAAAAATGCCCCATAGTACATTTCTTCCCGGATAGTCTGTTTTTCTGGATAGTACGTGTCTCCCTCGCATTTTGTTTAAAACGTACCATGTACACCGCTTGTTCTTAGTAGCTTCTGTGTTATGCCGTTACGCTGTGGGGCTCGGTTTGGGTCCGTTATGTCGCTACTTCGCCTGATGGCGGGGGTGGCTAGGCATCGTGATAGCGAACGAGCCACGACGACAATGCGGTGGCTATGCATCGTGACGGAGCAACGCGTGTCCTTTAGACGAGGATCAAGGTCAGGAGGGAGACGGACGCATTCTCCAAGGTCTACAAAAATATCTGTAATCAAGTGGTCCGTTTCTTATTCCTCGGCAGCCACTCTGCTTCACGAATAATCTGCCGATTGGCCGTGAGTCGCATTACATAATCAACCCAACCCCACTTCGCTTCATTTTTGCTATAATGTCCTTGCCCCGAATTTATTCCCTGAATAACGACGCAGTTTTCAGATCTCTAATTGAACGCCTGGCAATCCGGTTGCCCTCGCTCGTTGGGCCGACCGAATTTTTCTGCAAGGTGCTGGGTGAGACTTCTGCAGTTCCCGCTCCGTATGTCAACATTGGAAGTGCACAATAATTTTACACAATAGGAAATGCAATATAATATGAGATTCCATTGCATACAATACAATACAATGCAATACAATACAATACAATACAATACAATACAATACAATACAATGAAATACAATACAATACAATACACTACACTACAGTACAATACAATACAATACAATACAAACTGAGTGCAATAAGTTTATACAATAGGAAATAGGTAGCTTGCTGCTCTGTACTCCAAAATACTTAACAAATGCAGCTTTAATGCGGCTTTAATTATGTTTGAGTGCTTTTCTGAGGAATATATATGAGCCTAATAATTTGCTCAGCGTTTACAAGCACTTCCTTCTTTCAAATACTTTGATAACTTCAATGAAGGCGCGTTTTTCTGCTGGTTTATTACCCTTAGTTTTGATTTTGTGGTGTTTATTTTGTTCGGTACCACTAAAACTTCTGGGCCTCATGGTGGCCTAAAAAGGAACGTATATTCAAGGGTCTGTTGACTGCCACGCCACAATGACAAATGCTAAGAATTGGGGTAATATGAAGAGCACTTCATGGTATTAAATATTATCGAAACAATTTGTTCTCGGCAAGCGCAGGTTGTTTAACGGAGACGCTCCCTTCCTCATGGTGAAAGACTTGGAGCTTCTGCAACGCGTCTTTGTTGAAGACTTCGGACTATTCACAGAAAGAGGGGTTAGTACAAGTGTATTTGCCCACCCATAGCTGACGACTGCTTTTAGGCAAAAAAAGTACAAAAAAAACAGCTAAAGTTTTTTTTCTAGCGTCGCACACAGAAACTGGTCACAATCTCGAATGAAAGCAGGTAATTTTTATGTCAGGGGACGTTGCAAAAGAAGCTGAGACCTTGCTGCTGAACGCGGAATGTAAATTTTAGTATTGCTGCTTTCAAATTGTCTTTGTCTTTGTCTTTGCCTTTGCACGCGCCATAAAATCAGTCTTGTCGAACCATTTCGCCCCTCTTAGCTTTCGCTGCAGAAAAGGATGCCATTGGAGAAAATGACAAAAACAAATTTTATAAGCCACGAATGGAAATTTGCGTGACAGTTTCAAAGTCTTTGCGTGCTTCATATGCCCACCATTGAGGGTGGAGCATTCACAGCTCACTCTTTACAGCAATATTTATACGGCTATCGTTCTACGTATTTTTCAGTGTCCCCAAACAAAAGCGCCCCAGTCTCTACGTTTCTTTGAAGTGCGAGGCGTTCTATAAGCCTTTTCATCCGTTAATCTTTCATAATATCAGGACAGGTTCCGGGCTGTGTTGCGCATGCGCAGTCACATGTTCCTGTCGGCTGCGCCAATTATAGGGCCGCTAGCGCAGCCCACTGATAAAATGGCAGCTGGCAGGACGAAGTCAAAAAGGTCCATAGAGGCGTTGGAAGACGAACGTACAGTGTGTGGGCTATTAACACACGGTCAAAACCAGTGTCACGCCGATCAAAACATGATTGGGTCTGCAAGGTAATACTCCTCTCCCCTTATGCATCTTGAGTAGTTTAGTTAATATGAAATCCTCTTTGGAAAATTTAAACATCACTTGAGCTCACGCCATTGCGTCTTATCACGTGGATTTGCATTTTGGGTAGATTAGAGATATGGGCATCATTTTATATACCAGTAGATTAAAAGTAAACGCTAGGCCTGAGTGTGTTTAAAAGGTAGGGACTCCGTCGAAGCTTAAGAAAAATAAAATTTGCCTGAACCTTTCACTGCGTTCATTGTCACTTCAGCATCGTTTTCTAAAAAGCTTCGCCCGTACAAGCTTAAAAAGCTTGAAAGCTTTAGAAGCTTATAAAGGTTCTAAAAACTTCGCTTTCTCATATTTGATGGCTCAAGAGTTTTCTTTTTTGCTTCTGAAAAAACATGCAAACATGAGATAGACAGCGTAATGCGTGCTCAAATGTCCTTTACGATTTCTTTTTTCCCTCGCCGACAACAGGAAATATGGCGAATGTTGGCACAGAACAGGGTGATTCGCGACAACGTCACCTTCTCCAAGGGCTACCAATGGAAATTCGCAAGGCGATCCACCTCTATGGCGTTCACGGCATCAAAATTGCGACCTGTAAGTTAAGTTTCTCATTCAATCAGGGAAATGCGGTAAATGACACAGAAAGCTCTTTCCAACGACTTTCCCCTATCTCTAAACCACATTTGTTCATTTCTTTGTTAGTTTGCAAAAGCCGTATACGTCTCTGTGGAAGGTTGGCCTCGAATGACCCGGGCACCGACCCGAATACCGTCCATCGCCCTTATAAGAAATACACCGAAAAACGAAAACCAGCTCGTTATATCCGTTTTCCCTATAGCGGAAGATAAAATACATGTAAACGAATGGTAAGGCGAAAGGAAGATTTGTTCTTTATAGCCGATATTTCGTTCAAGCGGAGGTTTTGTTAAGAGGCCGATCTTATTCCTGCGGATAATGCGGGAGACTATTGCGCTCCACGAACCACGCAAGGGGGCGCGGATGCTTATTAGACTTCTTGAGCCTGCGCTTTGCTTAGTGCGCGCCAGTGGCTGTGACTCGTGGTTATGACAACAGCCACCATGATGGCACGTCATTGGTTTTCACCCCAGTCTTTACCGTCGAAAGTCAGCCGTCGAAACCTGAAGAACCGGTGTTTACCACTCTTTCAATGAATATGCATTCTGCATGCGTCTTAGCTCTCACCATTTCCACTCATCACTACCGGCAAAGCGGTGGTTACCAGTGTTCATAGAAGATGCCTACAACAATCGTCTTGTTAGCTCGCTGTTGCCCTTACCACCAATCATTGTCCATGCCGACACTCGTGGCGTGATTTACCACGTGTTCATCACGTAGAACATTTCTTGTTACTTCCTGTATATTGCGACGCACTTGCCACTGCTTTCATTTGCGTGCATTGCTCCCTATCTATGAGATCCGTCAATATGTCGCGCTTCTCAACTAGGCCTTGTGTAGCTGCCGTGGCTTTGTGGCTGTTACTGTGCCATTACCGCGAACGGTAGCCATGTCCAGTCGACACAAAAAATTGTCGGTTTATCTGATGCTGTCAATCTAAACATGTTTCTATATCCTATTCTACAATATGAAATCACGTGATTCGTCTCCCCTTCGCAGATGGTGCCCGGGATGAGTGAAGCAGTGGATCGTTTCCTAAACTTGCTGGAGACTCGCTGCAGGGAGGCCGCTGACGGCGAAGCTGACGTCTTCCCCCTCCTGGGCCCGCTTGCCTTTGACTTGATCGCCGAGACTGCGTGTGGTCTCTACCTCGACGTGCAGCACAAGCCGAACGACGAGTACTTCACCACGGCCCGTTCCCTGTTGCTAAATGTGGTGGAGAATTTCTACCAAAGAGTTGGCCGTGAGTGATTCTAACAGGCAATATGCGAAAAATAAAGCGATGGGAGCTAAAAATTAAGGTGACAATTATTGTTAAGTGATACAGCATCATACATTTTGATTGAATATACAATCGGGGTGGTGAGCATGGAGCATGTGGACTTAAGTGACCCGGCAATTAAGCCTGAAATATTTCGTGGAGGGGAGTGAACGGCCAGAGCTCCGTGTCCTTCAAATGTTGTAGCATTTCGCGTGGAAGCGCAATTAAAACTATAAGATGCTGCTTGGTTCCCTCACGTATCATCAAAAAGGAAGAACACCGCGTTAAATAAATTAAAAAAAAAACAATGCACAGGCAGGAAAAGGAATGAAAGCTAGTTTCTAACGCATTGCATAGGAAGCGTTACCGATCGACGTAGACGTGTTTCTACCCGTGACACTCCAGAAAATGAATGCTGATGAAATGTTCAAAGATGTCCCGGTTCAAATAGAGTGTCAGGATAGAGGAAGGACCATCAGGGTCTTGGATTGAAAAAGATCTACACTGAAAGATCAAAGGAAACATATTTCACTTTGATGGTGCCCAGAAAAACTGGGAAACGCAAAATACGTTGAACAATGTTAATTGAATTGTGAAGTGCTCCGTTCTAACCATTATACGGCAATAAAGCACTCTCCTGAAAATTGGGCTTGGCAGAGAGCCGGAGTACGCTAGCGTTCTCTAAAGCCCAATTTAAGGTCACACTGCGTTTTATGGTGCGAAACATTATGCCCGGTTCAAAAGCAACAACTAAAACAACAACAACAAAACAACAGTATTTCCCCAACACTGAACATTACAGACACACTTTGAAGCGAAACAAGTGGGGATGGCGCCATTTTTTTCTGGTTCCGTTTGGGCAAATCGTACCATAAATGTTTTTATTTGTTTCCAGCCACATCCTGCGTTTAATTTTTGCTTAGCCAGGAAAAAATGCTTAGTTAACGTTATTTTTTGGTATCTCGATCAGCTAGGATAATACCCGAACTCGTGGGTTTCTGCACATGTGATTTAAAATGTGGCGCTGGGGTGCCAATGCGTTGTTCACAATTTGGTGTGCCTCTTTTTTTTTGTTGTTCTTGAGCTTAACTTTGACACTTCAGTTTAAGAGTGCCCTGGTCAGCAACAATCGTAGGCGTCGATGATGGCTATTTGTACATTTCTATCATCAGAAGTTAAATGACGGTACCCAAAATGTAGACGCCCTTACCTCGTGTCCTCAGACTGGTGGAACTTCAACATGGGAAATAAAGTAGTGCTTTGAGAAGGAGCCTGTTCACAGACCCTACTGCGCTGGGTCACTAAGCAAAATTACTTTGTTTCTGGACCTATATTGCTGTTGAAGCAAATGTAGTTTGAATGCGTACCACAGAAAACATGGTTAGGTTGCAGAGTATTCTAACACCAACCTATAATTTCGGCCAAGGGTACTAATTTATTGCTATGTTGCACACGAGCACTTTAAGTAGTTTAATTTCTCTGTTTTGAAAGTATGCAAGCTAGTGGTTACTTTAACTGGAACTCCAAGAAACTGCGTTGTATTATCTTTTTTGAATGCGTATTTATCAAGTTTAAACTACTGTGCTTGCCTGATAAGATACGTTTTGGGGAAAGTTGCGTATTTATCGAAGAAAATGCTCCCCCTCATTAACCCTTAGCGGAGCTTTTTCTGCCAAACTCCTTGTAAATTAGGATGACTCAAAAATGGAAACCACGGACACGTTTTCGGACTAACATTGAGGCATGCTTTCTAGGATGCTTCCACTGTACTAACAAAAATGAATGCTCTCTAATTTTAAGTTGCATGATACTACCCCTGGTTGTGTATTAAAATACTTTTGCTCACTTTCATGCGCGATGTTATAAATGTCCTCTGCAGCCGTAACAGTGCCATCTTGGTATTTATTACCGACTAGAGAAAAAATACTGAAGATGGAAAATGTTGGCTCCGCATCGGCTACTTCAGTGAAAATGCCGTCCGCAGGCTATACTCATCTGCCGCCCCTGTCACATAAATGTCTACCTTTTCTCCGCCCGTCACCTGCTCTTATGCTTTTACCCTGGCGTCTCGCTCCTTTCACGATAACCACAGGGGCGATAACCTCAAGCCAATTCAATTTCCCCCCTGTTCCACTGATCGCGCTCATCTATTGAAACTTTTCGTAACTTTTGGATCTGAAATGCCGCCACGTGAGCTAAGCTCGGCCGATAGCTCTTTTTGCATTTTTGTGAGAGCGTTGTTTTGCATGCGTATGCATTTTTATTTTGCTATCGCAAATGTCAAGCTCACATCAATTTTTCATTAAAAGAACACTGCCAGTATTTGCATAACAATATGCTTAATGTTTTGCTTTTGGTCCACATTGTGGTCAAGTATAAAGTGTGTTTTCACATTTAGTGGTTTGGAAGTGATTCGCCAATATCAACTTCCTGTTTAAAAATTGTGGTAATTTTGGGCCGCAGGGCTGAATATAGGGACGGAGAGACAGAAAAGAGAAACAGACAGACACGCTAACATTTTCGGGTTAAAAAACAATCGTCTCGAAAATATTTTGCCAGCGTCCACTGCGAACGGTGGATATGCAACAGTGTGCATCTGCCTTTCGGTTAAAGTGAAGTTTTGGCTCCAGAATGAGTTTGTTTACACCGCCTCTCCACTTACACCCGCAGAGTTCTTCTCCGGGATCAAGGGACTCGTGCCTCTCATGGGCCTCCTGGAGTTGACGTTTGGCGCTGAACCAATGACGACGATCACGCAACGAGCCGAGCCCATAGTAGCACTGCGTGCTAAGGACCCCAGTGTACGCTCTTTTTAATTCACGGGATACACTTCTGATGCGTGAGTCTTTGAAATGATGTTAACAGAGGAACATTTTCGGGTTATTCAAGGGTAGAGAGACTTGCAAATTGCGGTGATGGAAGAAATTGTGTAACCATTGCTGTTTTTGAGATGTCGTACTCAGTTTGATGCCAGACGTTGAACACTAACATCATAACAGGTTAATATTAAAGTATAACTCATCAGCAAACGCGTATACACTGAGGGATACAAAAGTATAATTTCTGTTCGGCATCCTCCAGAGATGCGTTGAAACCAATGTTTTTAACACGGTAACTATCAGACAATAAAGTGGAAGTGCGCGTAGCGGCATGGGTATCAACAAGCGGCGAAAATGAAGCAACGGATTGCAAGTAGACATCGCTCGAGCTGACATGGCCGTCATGGACGTAACTAATGTAACGTAGTACCATTCCCGCTAAACTACCTGTCATTTCGTACGTAGTCACGGCTAGAACGGTTTATTATACAACCGACCAGAACAGTTATATTCCAGTTCGTTTTAATTGAAAGTAACTATGAGTGTTTGGGCTAGTACGCCTTTAGTTTGATGCATGATCAGTTCAGGTATACGTCAGGGAAAGATGTC
The DNA here is from genome assembly GCA_013339765.2 of Haemaphysalis longicornis. Taxonomy (NCBI): domain Eukaryota; kingdom Metazoa; phylum Arthropoda; class Arachnida; order Ixodida; family Ixodidae; genus Haemaphysalis; species Haemaphysalis longicornis. The sequence goes on along the minus strand of CM023458.1, from coordinate 65,535,321 downwards.
AACTTAAATATTTTGCAGTCATTTTTTGGGAAAATTTCGGTTTTTAACTTCTATACCTAAAAATTTGTTATGTCTCTAATTTTTATTCGGAGTCATCATTTGCTAAAAATTAACAGTGCCGCAATTATAAAAGAAATTATTGTTAGTGCCTCGCCAACGGAAGCTTATTTTTCATACTGCAATTCTTTCTTTGCTTCGCAGCTGGCACGTCCTGACGTAATCCAAACTCTTTTGGAGGCTAAGGTTCCGAAGGAGCTTCACGGTCACAAGGATCTTCTGACTCACCGCGATGGCCAAGGTAGTTCAGCTTTATTAAGTATATCAGCAGGGACCACCAAAGTATTGTGAAACAACATACATAGTAGTGAGGGGCTGCCGACAATTTAAGCTTTCTTCGTTGATTGCTAGCGCAAGTAAAATTCATTCGTAAAATTAGCACAGTTTTGATGGTAGAAAGTGTGCTGGGGATACATGTGTAGCTTTCCCGCTCATGGCAGTCCTTTCAACAGTGATTACTCTGCAATTTTTTAGCGAAATGAAAAGTTCTTTTGCACAGCTAATATTTAGGGTGAATACTTGCTTTGTGCACAGTTTCAAGTCGCGCACATTGCGCGACTGGGTTCCTGAGCCATGGGAACTATCCCATAGAAATGCATGGGTAGTTAGATTTGACAGCGAATTACACAAACAAATTGTCAGAAACCTTAAATATTCTTTTAGCGTTTTAATCTTCACGTTGGCTTCTAGCTTTATGCCAAATATCAGTTTCCTACAGTGGTTTTGCTAGGTTCCCCAGAGGTTGTAATTTTGAGCGAGAAAGCTGGGTATGCTGTTTTCTTCTTCGTTAAAGAAAAAAACATCCATTAGATAAAATAATAAGAAGTAAATAATACCTGTGACAGAAAAAAAATTGTGAGAGATGTGTTGACAACACGGGGAACAAACTTCCTCAGTTCATGAACACTTTTCCGTCCCTGCAACACACTTCTGTCGCCTTTTAGACTAGCACCCACTGGAGCCGAACGAGTAGTGTAGGCCTTTTATGTGAAAACGAGTTAAACATGATCAGTGAATGTGTCGGTGTGCGTGTTAGAAAGATGGAGAGAACGAACGAACATTACGACTAAGATGTCACCCTGCCGTATTCCGTACCGCACCTACAGAAGCGCGTCGTTAAAATGAAGTGTGTACACACACAGTCACGTGGATATTGTAGCATGACCAATAGCTGGCCCACGTCAGAAGGAATTGCGCCGTCGATCTGAGGACAAAGAGCGAGTGAAGAACAGAAAGCGGCAGAGCGCTCGCAGAAAGAGGCAACTACAAGCCGAGCCTGCAGCGGTGGCGCTGCATTCGCGCAGCTGCAGGCCTTGTCCGGCACGCGGCATCCTCTCTCCGCCTGACGCACCCGACGTTCGGCATCACAGCGTATATTGGAGCGCGCTGCCAGTGCAGACAGGAGTGGACTGCAAACTACTGTGTAGCAGGATTGACGGCGGCGAAATGCTGATACCGGTAGTGAACAAAGTCAGCAACAAACAGGCTTTGCCGCTGCTAAAGCGAGCAAACGGGACCACTGACACGGTTCTGGCGCAGAAGGCGGTTGGCACGGCGTGCAACTGCTGTGCGAGAAGCACCGAGTGATGCGCTTTAAAACGGGAACAAGGCGTGCTCATAAGATCAAACTTCAAGTTGCGTGTGAGAGTGACGAGATTCTCGTGCATTTTTGAAGACCCACCAGTGGATCTTGAGTTCGTTTTTTAAGTGCGGGGCACTTTAAGGGTCCCACTTGCCATCGTAGCTCGTCCAGGATCACGGCGTCATGCACCAAACCCAGGCTTCGAAAAGAAAACCGCTCGCCCTGGCCGGGATGGAACCTTGGAACCTCACTGTACGAAGATAATGGCTATCCTATTATGCCAAAGAGGTTTTTTTTAGGGACAGACAACCGATTTTTTTATCGAGTATAAGTTCTGTATGCAAAATGAAAGGGCGTCATTGAAAACACCTTAATGCGAAATGGTTTTGCTGATAATGCCCTCGAACTTTTTATATCGAAATTTTGTTGCATGAGCTACACTGGCCGAAGTTCAGCAGTTTCGCGTGGCTCCCGGAGAGTAGTGCTGCGCACGCGCGAGTGGCAGTGACGTCACACGGCGCACAGAACAATGCTCGCTGCCCGGCGTCTGTAAAACATTCCACGCGCCCAGCGTCTTCGCCGACCTCCGTCCTGCACGTGGCGACCAGGTCCACTTGATGATCATGCAAAGGGGTGGCCGGGTGTGGAACCGATGGCTCGTGCGTCGCAGCAACACCGGCGTGCGCCTGTGGAACCAGCTTAGCTCTGGGCGAATGATGACGCTTCGCCGGAGCCGCTTGATAGATTTACATCTGTCACATAATGCGTATACCGTGTGTGCGTCATTGAAGCGTGAGTAAGCAGTAAGCATGATAATCAAGATAATCCTAGACAACCAGGAAAGCTAAGAATAACCAGCTAAACCTTAGCTGACGCTACGTATGTCCTGGCTAAGCTGAGCTAAGCCACTGCTAATTTTTTAGATACATGAGCCGTATGTGTCCTCCCCCCCCCAAAATGTTGGCAGCTATGACACACAGCAGCGCGGCAACATACATTTGTCTGCATACGATATGAAAAGCGGTATTTAGAAACTTGTTCACAGCCAAAGAATTGCGAATTGCAGGCATTATATTCCTTTAGGTGTTTTTAATAACTAGTCTATTTTGCACGACTGCGCCATTTGTTGAGATGGACAATAGGTACAATGGTGACGTCATATGTTGTCGAGGTCGGTAGTTCGATTCTTCCAGGGTGCATCCATTTTTTAAGCTGCCGTTGACGTTTTTGGAAACACAAATTGAATAATTTTGCAGAAGATGCCCTTGACACAGGCAGAATTGTCAAGCTCCTTCACTTGTTCCATTTACTGACCGCTGCGGTTATTTCTGGACATGACGGTTCAGTTAGCCACATAGGGAAATCCAGCGGCGGCGGGCGGTGTGTCTTTAAAATTTTCAAAGGAAGGTTTAAAAATACGTATATAATTAACCTATACGAATACTTATGTTAAAAAGGTCTCAATAAGTGATTGGGCGTTTCGGCAGTTTCAGCAGCTGCAATGTTTGCAGGTCATGGGACACATATTGTAGTATCAAGTTTCTATACTACGAACAGCCACCCTTCCGAAGATGGAAAGTTTCCGCTGATCGACATATAAAATGGATGAGCGGCAGGTCTATAGACTATACACTATCCATACCATGTTTCTACTGGACTCAAGGATTTGCTGTAGGAGCAATAGTTTACTATAGCCTGCCCCAGCGGTTGCACCCCAACCTCACCCAATTTACAGCCATGAACAGCCTAAGCTGAAACGAAGAATAAGCACAGGTAGACACTTTATTTTTCCCTATTTAGTGGCCGCCAGCTCTGCGGCTGCTCCATCTTTGCGCCACTAGTGCAGGCTGCACAAATGTTTGATTCTGTTTGTGTTCAGTTGGACGCAATGAACGGCCTCGCTATATTCCGTTTCTCGAGTGGTACGTTACCGGTATTTTATATCTACGTAGCACTACGAACTAATTCCTATGAACTCTACCTAGCCTTTATTGACCTTGCCCCTACCTTCCTTTCTCGTTTTCACAAACGCCAACATCTGAATATGCACTACATTGTGTCTGACCACCTATTGCATTCGACCACCATCACATTAATTTTATATAAATTACTCACAGATGGCCTCTTGTACCGTACCTCGAGGTTGAATGAATGAATGAATGAAAGAATGAACGATTGAATGAATGAATGAAATCTTTATTGACAACAACAGGTGCAGCTGTTAGGGCACCCGCCCGGTGGAGGGGATCCCTAGTCCGGGATCTTCCGGCTGCGGCTGGCTGCGCGGGCCCTTTGCACCAGGTCAAGCTCGAACGTAGGGTCCACGCGTGCCGTCCACTGTTGTATGGAGGGGTTCGGGATTGATTGCAGGTCCGGTGTCTTTCGGCACTCCCACACCTGATGGTATAGGTTACCGGGCGCTGGGCAGTAGTTGCAGGTGGCTTGATAGTCTGTTGGATAAATGTCATGAAGAAAGGTGCGGTGTGGATACGTGTTAGTTTGAAGTCGTCTGAATGTTGTTGATTCATCCCTTGTGAGTTGGTGGTGTAAAATTGGGAAAATTTGCCCTTTGTGTCGGTAGTCCGCCAAGATATCTGTGTAGTGCAAGAAAGGTTGCTGGTTAGGTTGAGTATCTTTTTCGAAGGCTCCGGTTTTGATATAAAGTTCTTTTAGATTTCTTATACGTGTAAGCATGCTTTTACTGAAGTGACTTTTTTTATGTCAAAAAACGTCCTCTGATAATGATTCTACGCTATACTTTTATAAATAAAGGCAGTTTGTAACTGTCAGCTTGGTTTAAGAACGCTATGCCTTCAATCACATCGTTTAATGGACGTTCTAAATCCGGCAGGGGTTTCCGGTCTGTGTCGTTAGGGAGACAGAATGTACTATACGAGAACCATAAATAAGAGCCGTTATTGTTTGCACAAGATGTTGCAAGCACACCTACTTGAGTATACCCACTAAAAGGCCAACATCACTGAAATTTCCCCTCAAATTAGTTTGAACGTACAGTGCGTAACCGCGAAACCAACTGCGGCATAAATGGCAGCCTTGTAAATTGCGTTGTTAATCAGTTGGATGCGTTCAATGTGCCTCCGCCGCAGACGACGCTGCACTTGCCAGCGGATCGCTCAAACAACCAGGAAGCGGAATGGACATTGCGGCAGGCCGTGTGCCTGGTACTCGGGCTGCCCATGGGAACAGGTCGAGGCGAGGCGTTGCGGGGGTTTGCTCTGGGCGGCCGGTCGCTCACTCGTCAGCTGCAACGTAACAACAACCTGCCCGTAATTTCCTCACTGTTTTCAATTAGGTTTCAAAATAGCCGATTTTCGATGAGTCGTTCGCGCCAAGCATGCGCGTATTTCAGCCGCCATATTTTGTAGCTAGCCGTCTTTTTAGCTAGACTATTCTGAAATAAGGTTTTCAAGTGGGCGAAGTTTTGAGTGCAGTTGGCCTTTTAACTCCGTGCCCGCTTGAGCACAGAGCACTTGAGCGTGCCATTGGAGTGGTCCTGTATGTTCACAACCAGTCTCCCTAAAATACGTTTTTAAAGCGAAGCTCTCTGTGCCTCACTGATGGCGTTGTCCTTCTGAGTAAAACGCGCTCCAGGAAAGCAGCCAACTTTACTCAATAGGTTTCACGAAAAGATGATGGTGATAAGCGAAGGCACATCAAGTGCCTCAAGGAAAAAAAAAAATACGCTTCCCGTGGTCGCAATCGCACCTGGGTCCTACCCCTTTCCGGTTGTGCCATTCCGACACGGCCGAAGCAGTTTGGACTTCGGACTCTTGATTTTGACTCGGGTTGGATGGGAGAAGGGTACGCGATTTAACAATGTTTTTTTTAAGAAAGGGGCTTTGATTTCTTCCTGGAGTGCACTGGCGTCGATTGCTACCGCTGTACTTGTGCAAGTGTTTTTTTGTCTTTTATACTCACCACAGGAAACTATCTCATGCCCCCCAAGGATGTTGCGTCGAATATCGCTACCTTACTTGTGGCAGGGTAAGAACGAGTGCTCATACCTAATGTTTTTCCTTCGCGTGGCAATAAATCAAGAGGCATTAGAAATGCAAGAACTCTCAAACAGGTTTAAAAAGCTGGTTTCAATAAAATAAAATCATGGCTTGGTAATAGGGTCATTGGAGGAAGTGCGATAGCTGTGTTTAGTTTTATAAGGGTCTCATGCCATCCTTCGGCACAGCTAGGACAATTTTAGGAATTTGAGTGTTCACCTCAATATGTCTTTTGTTCGTGTTTCATTCGTTACTGGCCGTACAGCGGAATGCTTCGAGAGCTAACAGGCACCCGAACAAATATCTGGGTTCACGTGTTTGAAAATTTTAATAGTGTTCTCCCACGTCATCCGCACTTCTGAGACTTCCGTTTATTGTTCAGAAGATAGGCTCCATGATTTTCCTTTGCTATTGCCGTGGCCCTACACATCTGTGGGGACAAGCCCAGAAAGCTCCGCACTAACCAAGGTCCACATTTGCAGATGCAAAGAACACCACGTCTTTCTGGGCTAGAAAAAGGAGAACGATTTTTTACCCGTTTGGGACGTAAGAACAGACCTTTTTAGCATTTATTAAGGAGGGCCTTACTGGATACGGCTATTGTCCAGCGGTATCTTCATGTGAGGAACCGTTCTATCAAGAGACGAACCCCTGACGTCGAAGGGGCCGTGGAAACGCACGCATATGATGCATACTGGCTCAGCATACCAAACCAGAAGCCAGGTGTTGCCTAATCATGAATGTCAGCTCCCCCCCCCCTACGACACCTATACCCACCTGTAAGACGGAACACGAAATTAATAGCAAGTGGAAAACACAGACAAGATTTTGATCAATCAATCAATCTATCAATAGATCAGTCTATCGATCATTCGATCAATCAATCATTTGATCAATCTATCATTCGATCAATAAATCATTCGATCGATCAACCAATAGACTCTTCAATCAATCGATTGATCGACCAATAGATCAATCAATCAATCAATCAATCAATCAATCAATCAATCAATCAATCAATCAATCAATCAATCAATCAATCAATCAATCAATCAATCAATCAATCAATCAATCAATCAATCAATCGACAAATCGAGAAATCAATCAATCAATCAATCAATCAATCAATCAATCGACAAATCGAGAAATCAAGGAATCAATCGACCAATCGACAAATCAAGCAATCAATGAACCAATCAACCTATCAATCGACCTATCGACCAATCAATCAATCATTCAATCAAACAATCAAGCAATCAATCAAGCGATTAATCAATTAATAGTTTAAAAATATAATCAGTCAAACGATGAATCAAGTTAGCAACCAGTCGAGGAATTTTTAATTAATGGTTTATTTCTTTAAATAATTACTCCGCAAGTAATCATTTCATCGGGCAAATAATTATTCCATTTATTGAATAAATTTAAATTAATTATTATTAAATCAGTCAACTCATCAATCCTTAAATACACTGAAGCTGACGCTCACACTTGGAGCGCCAAAGTCTGTGGTGGCCGTCGACACTTATCTTCAAGCGCTTATGTGCAGAACTCGCCCTTTTGGCGCTATCCCGAGTCGTACGTCGTTAGCAAAAAGCATGCCAAGAATTTTAAAAATAGTCGGCATGACGGAATTCTACGAGCCACTTTCTTTAGGAGTTAGTGCCCTGAACACCACACGCATCTGTATTCTACGCAGATACGAAACGGTGTCCGCCAACACAGCTTGCTGCATATTCTGTCTGGCCAAGTACCCCGACGTCCAGGAGAGAGTGCGGGAAGAAGTTAAGGCCGTTTACCAGAAACACGTGAGTGCTTGGCTCTTGAAGCTTAAAAAAAAAACAAAGCTGGAAATAAAGTAATGCGGGTTAGCGCGAAAGCCCAGCGGAGGGGAGTATCGATACTAATTTTGGCATGGGAAAGTCCGAGGTGGTTGATGTTAAATAAATGCACACTCGGATGCTCAGGTGTTTTGGTCGTATAAAAAGACACTAAAAACCGGCCCGCATTTGAAGCGACTCCATCTTACCGCAAAAGCATTACGTCGATACCTATGGCACTCCTAAGGATGTAGTAAGACAAAGAAAGAAAGAGAGAGAGAGAGAGAGACAGAGAGAGAGAGAGAGAGATTTTATTTGGGCAGGAGTGCTCTCTGCTTACGGAACTAGGAGCATTACAGAACAGCTTACGGAACTTACGGACAGCTTACAGCTTACGGACAGCTTACGGACAGCTTACAGAACAGCTTACGGAACAGCTTACGGAACTAGGAGCATTAGGTAGGGTGTTTGTGGCTTGGGACATCTTGAAGGTCTGCAGTAGCAAAGGTGAAACACGAGGGGGTAATTTGAGAACGCAGGGATGTATAGTAACGTGAAAGCCCTAGTGTACAATTGCCAAACGTATATTACTGTATTCTGGGCGCCATTATGCCGCCCTGGTTCTCTTCTGAATGGCGCCGCCTGGTTAGGCAGACTTACCATGTACCAGATAACGTCACGCCTGATTTTATGTAGAGGTGCGGGAACGAGTTGACGACGTTAGTCGAGAGCGAGACTAGGCCTAAAGTCAGAACGGCACGTACAATGCCGTGCTAATGTCAGGCTTCATGTCAGGACGGCGGCAAGCAAATATCATGTTTGCTTCACACCGTTTCTAGTGCGAAGTAGATAGCACATTTGGCAGAAACGTACCGCACTACTCGTCTAATTACTATGGGTGTAAATATCATTGCACGTTCAGGAAAACCTGCGGCCATAGGCTCCGATGATGTGTTGCATAGCGCAGTGGACACTAAGCAGCGTGGCTACAGGCTTAAGACCTCGAGTTGGGCTAACCTTCAGTTGATTAGGAAGTGTACTGCATATCATCAGGGGTGTATTGGCTGATGCCAGACGACATTTCGTCTGCGAAATGGAAAAGCAATTTCACTTTGCTAAGGTGGATCACCAGGGAAGTTTTATAAAATATCCATAACACTCAGGGTTAAAAGTGCACTTACAGTAGATTCGCGATAATTCAAACTCGAATAATTCTGACTTTCCTTTAATTCAAACCAATTTCTTAATCTTGGTTGGCCCGATATGTCTCCTATGTATTTTAAAGCCGCTTAATTCAAACTACTTTATTGCGCAATTCACTTAATTCATACTTTTTGCTTGTCCATGCCTGGAAATATTAGCTGAATTGGCCCTTTCTACCTGCACGTTAACAGTCAAAAAAGACAATTACCTGCATACACGCGTCAAAGCGAAACCGCGCGCGCCAACAACTGTGTGTGGATTGAGGAAGAAAGATAGAAGAAAAAGAAACAGGGTGGCAGGCGGGAAGGGCCGCCAGGTAGGGAAATGAGACGCATGGCCATTCGTGATTTTTTTTCAAAATGGGAATAACGCTTCAATATTGTGTCTGCAGGTTGTAATATGAGATATACATATATGAATGTTTCATTACAACACAAATTTCTATGTTGGCTCGAGTCATGTATATGAGAACTTCTGATAATGCAAGCAAAATTCTGGCCTCTTTTAGACTCATCTCTTTGTAACGGTGGTGAGTGTGGCTCTGTGAAAACCTATTAAAACCTGCGAGGGAAAGTGTTTTGTCTTGGATGACAAATGTGGCGCTGTCCGTTTCCCTTCTGTGTTCGCCCGAACACTGACAGCCGACAGCAATTTTACAGGCGCTTGCAACTTTACTGCGAACTACGCCACTTTTAAAAGTAAACGATCTCCAGTGTGATACCGTCATTGTAGTGGCAAAAAGCATATTGCTGCGACACAACTGCGGTTCGAAGGGGCTGCAAAAGTCTTTTTATAAGAAGTTGTTCCTTGCTCTTTAAGCTGTGAAATCACAGATAACCTTCTCTGCCAGATCGCCCGTCATTGTCTTTGCGGCTGGCCGTTGGAGATGATGTCTTGCAGCCCACATCCGCTGTGGGTAATTTCTGCTGCCGACCAGACAAGGCGGCATCACCGTTGGCTATGCTGTGGTACTGGTTAGGCGCGTGACAACACAAATGTTTTAGAGGAAGCTTTGACAAAACATGAGTTGCGGACGTTTTATGGTTAGCATTCGCGATGAAGTGGGCTTTATCGCAAGGAGTTTTTGCACAAGGCGAAATAAAACGCACGGGGTGACTATTAAGATAAGATCTTCTAAAATATTATTTGGCCTTCCAGAAGATTTCTACTACCTTTAAAAATAATAGAGGGAACCAGTAGCATCTAGCAGCGCCTCCTTCCTCAAAAAGAGGGCGAGTGGTTGTGAGTGATGGACAAAAAAAAAAACCGAATTCTAGACCCACCCAGGTTCTCTGTAATAGGCAGCGCCGATGAAAAACTAGGCAGGATCTTTAAACAGAAGCGGCCAGCGTTTGATGAAATACTTTTTGCAGGTGTAACGTTTACTACCTTCCCCGGCAAAACAGACATCCTCTCTCCATTAGCCCGAGTATGAGGTTGTGTTGTGCTAAAACAATTATTTAAATTCATTTTGTGGTGAAAACGTGAATTTGAGTGAGAGGGTAGCCACAATTTCTGCATGTTGCTCTAATTGGTCATTGCTCCTTTAAAGCGAAGAATTGAGCTCCTCATTGATATCGTGTGTTGTCCGCCCAAAACGCACTGCAGGAAAGCCAACTTTCTCTGACGATGATGATGATCGTGAGTGAAGTGAAGAAAAATTAAAGCGCTTCCCGTGGTCGCAATCGAGCCTGGATCGCTGGCGTTGTGAAGCCCACGTCCGTCCCATTGCGCCGTCCGTCCCATTGCGGCAGGTTCGAAGCGGTCCGGATTTGGAGAGGCATGTGTGGACGTGCAAAATTGGACAGAAAATGCACCTAACGACCTAAATGCGTTCGACGATGATTGAACGCTAAGAAAAGCTCCGTATTGTCCGTATCAGTAACGCACCAGAGAGCACAGTCGCAGTGCAGTAAACTGTCCCGACGAAAAATATCTTATGTATGTGTCAAGGTGGTCTGATGCCGGTCAGCTCGCTTCTAGGTTGGTTCGTTTGATGTTGGCCTTGATTTTGGAAAGCTTCGCGTTACCCCGTCGTTGTCGTTTCGACAGAGGGATGCTTGATGGTTTTTTGCAAAACTCTTGCCTCAGCTAGCTATTTCAAGTTATCTGAAACTTGATCAGTTGGTTCAGGTTTCACACCTTTAGTTTTGCTTTCTGGAAGGTATTTTTTTTTTGCCAAGCTCTTGTGCATTGGGGTACGATGGCAAATAAAACTGGTAAGCTGAGTCTAAGACAAGATCTTTGTTACCTTTCAGGGAAGCTTCTCTTACGACGCCGTCAGCGAGCTGCCCTACACAGTCCAGACTATTTTCGAGACGCTGCGGGTGTACGCTCCCGTAGTTGCGTAAGTACGAAGCTTTACAGTTAATTTGTGCGCCATTATGCCAGTACAATTGCCTATAACTAGCGGGTTTCTTGCTCAACGCCTTAAGGGTATGCGGTACGTGAACGGTGGCTATGTACACGCCGTGCGCAGTGACCACATGATTCAAAAGTGGTTACTTGTAGCCTTTAGACCGCCCGTCGGAATTTATCAGTTTGGCCTGTGCAGTAGGCACATTCGTACAGGAGATTCAGCCACTAGGACAGAGATGTAAAAGAATTACGAGATTCCAATGTTGTTAAATTTACTTTTTCGAGATATTATTGTGAGAGAACGTTAATAGTGGTTTTACAAATACAACATCGAGAAGCTGTAATTTTTTTTTGTTTTGGAGCATTCAAACTTTATTTTGAGCAGAGAACGACGGCACAAACCTCTCTGTACACTAATTGCAGCACAAAGACATTTTGTGCTGCAATTCGGTCTTTAAAGAATGCTTCTGATGTCGAGCGCGACGGTTCTTTTTTACTAGTTTTTGACTACATATTTACTCTTAGAGATAACGTTTTATATAATCGTGCTGTTTTGGAGACTTTCTTGACTCGTGTGCACTTTTACCCTCACTGGAAGTTGATTTTGAGGCGTATGTTAAGTATTATTAGGTGCACTAAATGTCTCAAGGATTTCTAGAGTGTTGTGCGGCTATTGAATATTGTCCCGGCATTCACAGCTTCACGTCTAGGAAGGCCTCTTGCGACTACCGGTACAAGGATCTCACCATTCCAAAGGGATTGAGCATTATGGCATGCACGCAGCAGATTCACATGGACCCCAGCATATGGGACCGGCCGGAGGAGTTTGATCCAGAAAGGTTAGCACCCCTCGTGCTTAACTCTGCTCAACCCATGTTGGAAGGGAGTTTTTGGTTTCGTGACGGGCTGGGATTCGCTGAGACTAAATTGTGTTTTGGAGTCCGTGGTGTCTCGTGAAACTAAAATTTATGCCGGAAGCGAATACGGTGTGATGAAATCTTGAAGAAAAAAATACAACCCATAATTTTGGAGACAGAACACGCGGGGAAAGCTTTTTTGGATAGAATATCATCAAAGTGCTCCTTACCAAAACTGTTTTACAGACCCTGCATCAGTCACTTTTGTGCTGCAAGGTGAGAGGCTGGTTTCGAAAATGTAAGCGTTCTGTACTCTCAAATTCCACATGTCAGTATAGCTTTAGCAAAATGACAGAAAAAGTGCCAAGCGCACAAGGCAACACCGTATTTTCTGAGGAAAGACTTGCCGTTGAGGAATGTAAAGACTCCACTTATAACATAGCCATTTTTGTCGGCATCGGGTAACAACAGTAGTTATCACATTTTCTTTTTTGGTAGTTCTCGAAGCTTAATTTGTGCAGCATGGGCCTTCGCAGTGCAGCTACGCGAAAATTACGGTACTTGACATTTCCGTCAGAGACCTTAGGGGCCTAAAATGGATAAGTGGACCGTTTGACCGAATAAGTTAGCATACGTGAATGAAAGCCCGCGTTCTCATATCATGTTGGACGGAAGTTATGCATTCACGGCGATTCATGAGCTTGGGTATACTTGCTACTATATCGAGTGCATTTTTTTCATAACTGAAGCTGTTAGCAAAAGGCTTGCCCCAAACTTCATCGCCACTCCCCAAATCTTAGCGGAGTGACAAATTTGGTGACTCAGCATTGAAAGTCAGCGCGGAAAAGACACAGCACAAAAAAGGAACGAGAATTAGACAGGGCAGTGCAGGACAGAAGTAGACAGGAGAGGGCGATTGTTTGGCATGTCAATTTGGCATGCCGTTGAATGCGCTATAAAGAAAGTAAACGAATCGGGAGCCGTTGTTCCGTATCATATGTCGAAAGTGCATGCATGCATGTGCGCACAACTCTCGCATAAAATTCCGGTTGCGACGGCCACGTTAGAGGGTAGTTAATCACACAGAAAACTTGTGAAAGCGTGCACAATGCAAGATATTTTTGACGGCAATAAATACAATTAGTGAGTGCCTACACGAAGAAGCGATGCCACCGCTGCTACTGAAGATGAGGTGGCGATTAAACGAGCCAATGCAAGGTTCCTCCTTCTTTACTGACGTAGTCACTGGAAATGTCTTGACCACAACAAATGGCAACCAAGACCGCAGCCGATACTTGCGAGGAGTAGATAAAATCAAGACCCACCCTGAACGGAAACGGAGCACTTTCTGGCCCGCGTATGCAGCTGTTAGTTATTGTGTTGACGCAACAGATGCCACAAGAATCCAGCAGGAAACCGGCAGCATATTGTTGTACATGGGTGCACTGCTTGTCTGTTGCAATAAAGGGCTGACATTGTGTTTTCGTGTCAGGGTTTGCATGCTTAGCGTGCTACGCACCACTGGTCGGCTAGGCTGTTCACTCCGCCTGTACTTTAAGGAAAGAGGTGTATATGACCAATCGGGGGACAATGTACCTCTTTAAAGTGAAGCCTTCCATACCTCACTGCTGGCGACAGTCCCGTCACAAGAATCCACTGCAGGAAAGCAAACTTTACACAATAGGTTTTGAAAAACGATGATGATAAAGAAAGGCATGTCAAGCGCTCCAAGAAAAAAAAAACGCTTCTCTCGTGGTCGGAATCAAACCTGGTTCCTCGCGTTATGATGCAGCGTCTATGCGATCACTTCATTTTAACATGCCCGAAGCAGTTTGGATTTGAAGCGAAGCTTTCGTAGTCTCATTGCTGGTGCCAGGAATGCACGGCCCTCACTCCCAATTTTCTTTTTGCTGCTTTGGTTTTGATTTGCTGGAGCCCCGTGGCCTCGCTGCAACATATGGACAGACCACCGATAGGTTGGTGCCGTATTTCCGGAAGATGCCTACCAGGTCGGCTTTCTGGGTACAACCTCTCCATTGCGCGCCGGGTACGGAGGGTGGGAGGAGAACGCCAAGCAGACTCCCTGTGTCATGTTTCATGCGAGGACGCTTTTGTATTGTTATCTCCAAGATTTCGCACTATCAGCTTGTAATTGGAAACACCTTGGCTTCGGATGCGTGCCGTTCGTCTTCCCCACCCCTTCCTTGCTTCTCTATGTTATCCTATATCTTTTTCTCTGTGGCTATTCCTCGCCTGCGGGCCTGGGCATACGGCACCTACCACGGAGACGCCCGTCGGCAATCGGCGCCTCGGACACTTGTACAGAGAAAGCTATGGCTCAAAAAGACGGCCAAAGCACGAGGAGCCGACCCTGCCCGGCCCGACCTGGCCCGGCCACGCATGACGTTCCACGCCGAAGGGACAAAACCCGTGTTTATTTGTTGGAGGCATTTCGTTGTAGGCAGCCAGCGGTCAGCGGCTTGCACGGATGGCCTTCGCCACAGCGACTCAGTGCTCCGTGTTCGATCAGCAATCGCTACTCCAGCTTGCAAAGCTAGAGTAACGCATTTTGAAACCACATGTGGAGCTAAATTTGCTCACAGGATATCAAAATAATTCCTCACAGGCCAATTAGTGTGTGTCCAGTGAATCCACGCCTTATTTTTCTCAGTTACCTAGGCGGAATAATAATAAATGGGCTGCTTCCCAATGTGGGAGGCCGAAAATGGCTGAAAATGAGAATTCAGTGAAACTGATGTAATGACGCAATTTCATGCAGTATGTACTCGAGCGAGCCAGGTTCTGACAGCGTTGTAATAAAATGCCGTCGACAGCCATAAGAATAAAACAACCTTATGAAAAAACTGCTGCATCAGATTCCCAAACCACTGACTTGAACATATTTTAACACGAAAGTTTTATTCCCGGATACACAAAGATTTCACTGACGTCATATCCGACACGGAAATGACGTCAGTACAACGGAGCAAGCCGCCCGTAGAGGGTGCACCCCTGCACACAGGGTCTTTTTGTGGGGAAGCAACCTTTAGTACTATAGTACTATCGAGTACGTTATACTTAGGGTTGTTCGTTTTCGGGTTTTATATTTTAACACGAAAGTGTCTTATGCTGGTATACACCAAGATTTCGCTGACGTCATATTCGTCACGGAAATGACGCTAGTCCACCTTTGCCGAAGCGACCCGCCAGCAGGACATCACTCACCAAGCACACCCACAAGACAGCCGCCGACCCGCAAATCATGCTTAGCTGCAAATTTCGCTACGCATTTCACTTTCGTGTTTTACCGATTCCTTTGACAGAGAAATAAACCAAGGTGTTTTTTTTCTGGTCTAACTTCAACACATCTTCTAAAACCCCCGTTTATTTTCGCGCCCATTTTATCTGCATGCATCGGAGCCACTGTGAGCAATAAAACACATTGGTGTAATGTGCCACCTATAAAGAAAAAAAGGGTACAGTGGGGATTAAGAATTAAGATTGTTAGAATTTGGGATTCGCATTTGGGTTTAGAATTTGTAGTATGAACAAGTTTGTAAAATGCAAGCTTGGACTTGTGGATAAGCATGAGTTTAGTGCTTGCACTCGAAGCGACTTACAGCAACTGCCCCTAGCGGGGTCTGCACACAGTCATCTCCGGTAGAGGCAGGCGCGCATAGCATGCTTGCGCCGCTCGAAGTTCACTTTCACACGGGCTACCGCAGGTTGCGCGGTTTCGCTGACCCGAGAATGCCGGGTATGCGTTCTCGTTTTCGTCATCGGTGCTCCCTTTGAGGCAGTCGTAGCCACAGACCAATTAAGTAGCCGGAATTCGCCAGCGAACGTGACGCCATTGTCGAACCCCCCCCCCCATTCCATTCCGGGCAAAAGATGCCTAATTCCATTCCCATTCCAATGCTCCAAGCCTTGTCCTCGAAATTCTCATTCCATTCCGGCATCTCGAAAAGGTGAAACGAATCCGGAGTAACTCTTGTTCCGGGGTAGTAACCACGCAACACCGGTCTGCGCGGGCATGGAATCCCCCCCACCCCCCTCCAGTGCACGCATAAAAATGGCACCGGAGATAGGCGCCGCACGTGGGAAATAGTATACGCGATTAGAAGAAGAGACGACGGCGGTGTAGAGGAGTACAAAGTGTTATTGTAACCGTAAAACATCCGTAGGTGGCCATGCTTCAGTGCGTAACACACGGTGTGGGAAAACAGCTTACAAAGACAAAGCTTACAGCGATCACTTCGATGCTGGCTTCACATTGGTACACAAGTGCATTGCTGGAGAGACATACAGCAGGGGCTATAAAAGACAGGAATGAAGGCCTAAGACCTTTGGTTTTAGTTTTTATGAATTGTTAAACATGCTGAACACAGGTCCCGAGTTTTCGTTCTACACAAGCTCGAGAAATAGGGTGATCAGACACATACAGCGAAACTGTAACAGGTGAGCGCTGTCTCTTATGATGGCGCGCGAGCAGTGCGAAGGCGGGAAAATTGAATTGCATTGAACAACCCTTCACTCAATTCATCAGGAGAGAGCGAGGGAGATGGGGCAGCGGACAAAGGTTGATAGCGGAGACTGGAGAAGGAGTTGCGGGACAGGGACGGCAGGGGACTATTGTCTTTCGACGAGATGTGCGGTGACGCAAGCAGATGAGCGGCCAATTTTTCGAGTATGTGGGTATGTAGCCATTCACGGCTACCCATACAATGTATGTATGTATGTATATATGAATGTATGTGTGTGTATGTATGTATGTATGTATGTATGTATGTATGTATGTATGTATGTATGTATGTATGTATGTATGTATGTATGTATGTATGTATGTATGTATGTTATGTATGTATGTATGTATGTATGTATGTATGTATGTATGTATGTATGTATGTATTATGTATGTATGTATGTATGTATGTATGTATGTATGTATTGTATGTATGTATGTATGTATGTATGTATCTCCGAAACACCCACAGGTTCTCTCCGGAGCAGAGGTCCACGCGGAACCCCATAGCCTTCCAGCCTTACGGAATCGGACCCCGCAACTGCGTCGGCATGAAGGTCGCCCAGCTGGAAATGACGCTGATCATCGCTAAGCTTGTGCACCGCTTCAGGCTGCATCTGAGTTCGAGACACGAAAACGTAAGAGGATGACCGACTCTACTTCTATACTCTTGCAGCACTTACCGCTACTTGAGTAGCCATACTCGTCTGAAAGGGACAGATCGACATGAAGCCCAAGAAAAACAACTCGCACTTCCTTTGTCTTTCATTCTGGGTAGCCAAACGGGCTACCTAGAGGTATACCTCAAGGTATAGTCTATAGGCTATACCTTGCTATAGCCTATATAGCTATATAGCTATATAGCTATATATGCTATTGCTTATATAGCTATAGGCTATACCTCAAGGTATAGTCCTGTATGTCTCAAAATATGTTGCCAGCTGTGAATTAAATCTGTAATTTCATACGTTTGAGAACCTAACATAAACTTCCCAGATAACGATAATTCTTCAGTGGGTCTTTCCAAGGTGTTTATTATAAATTGCATTATAAATTATAACATTGCATCGTTCATTTTAATTTCTAACCGACGTGTTCTGCCTATAAAACGATAGCTAGTCGCACCCCAGCTACACTTATTTAATGTATAAAAGCATATGTAATGTCTATTAGAACAGTTGAAAAATAATAAACATTTATTGACTGAGAGTTTTAGAACGAGGCTTTAGGGAGGAGTAGCAGGACGCACGTTTAATGTTGAAACAAACATTCCGCACAAAAGCGTCACGTTACTTACGTAACCATGCAATTCTGCCAACGTAGATAGAGGGCTCTGAATAACGTATATGCGAAAAGATAGGTAACAAAACGGTGAACTATGCGTGAAACTAAACCCAAACCTGTGTGAACGTTTCACAGGGGATTCTGGTATGGGTGTCTACCACGTTTCAACGTTTCCTCTATGGTATATACAGGCTCTCGGTTAAGGGTAGTGTGTTCTTTTATCGCATGTTGTTACGCTCTCATAAAAGTCAGTGTTTAGCGCATGATTAGTTAGTTGGCGTCACAATGTAACCCTAGAATAAAAGACGGGAAACTGGTACTACAGAAACAACTTAAGCGGTGTTATTCATGTGCCACATTAGATGCGACTGCATCTCATTCACTCGCCTCGTCCCTCCATACGGCATTGTCCGCACCTCCCCCTACACTATAAAAAAAATAATAGTTAGCGGTGCCCGGTTTCGATCCCACGACCCTGTGGGCGGAACGCGAGGTACATGGTGCTCTTCCCACTGCGCCACAAAACCGAGACAAAATCAAATGCTACGAACGCGCCTTATATCCTTGACTCATTCAAACTACGTCAAGATGCTACTGATACAATGCATGATGGGGCAATGATTAACACTTGCAATAAAAGAAAACAAGCTCCCACTTACAGCAACAATGATGGAGTAAAGGTCATTGCGACAGCGAAGCCCCAAGCATACCACTTGGAGAGATTGACCAAGATTGGCCAATAAAACATAATAATAATCATAAAACAAAATAATCATACGCGTTCCCGGCACGTTTCACGCGATTTCAGAATCAATCCAACGGAAACACCAAGTGAACCCCACGATGCGTCGCATCTACA
This sequence comes from Haemaphysalis longicornis, assembly GCA_013339765.2. Lineage (NCBI taxonomy): Eukaryota > Metazoa > Arthropoda > Arachnida > Ixodida > Ixodidae > Haemaphysalis > Haemaphysalis longicornis. Next base: position 65,516,763 of record CM023458.1, on the reverse strand, counting down.
CAGGGTTCCCCTCGCGGGGAGGTGGGCGCAATTTTTTTTCTTGTGCGTCCTTCTTTCGGTGTCATTTTCGGTACAAAAGGCCACTTTTTTCGCATTTTTAGTGCTCAAACAAGAAACGGGGCAAATTGGCCGCTAAAGCGGCTCCATGGTTACGAACATTTAATTTAATTGTATTAGCTCGCTAGTTCAGAGTGATATTTCAATTGTGCTATTCCCGTGCTCGATCAATGCACCGGCTTCTACGGAAGGGAAATGTAACGCCCAATGATTGTCTGCTAGCATAAAGGGCTCATTGTTCCAAGTTTCATAACGGGATCACAAATGTGAAAAAGATAAATACGTGGATTTAAGGTGACCATGAGCGGGATGCGTATTTTATTCGGCTTCGCTGCTAGCTAGCATTCACATAATGAAATGGCAGCTAACCTTTCTTTTGCTTTCTTTTTTTTGCCAGGGCGAGCTGAAGCGGAAGACACAGTCCTTCATAGCGTCGCCGAAAGAAGGTGTATGGGTCGGCATAGAAAAATTATAACACCTTTCGCGCTCATCGCATTGTGCGATCTGTTTTGTTTTAGGAAAAAGAAAACAAATACGAACTAGACGTGCGAAATACGAACTGCTTACTGATTTGGTGGCCAGATAACATCGTTTAGTATTTACTACCGCGTGTTATGAGGTTGAATATGGCTTTTGCCTCAAGAGTTGCAAAAGTGGTTCGTTAGAGGCAGAAGGGAAAATTTTATGGCGGTAAGTAAATAAGAAACCTGAAGCAGCTTTCCTGTTGCAAAGAAACAGATTAAGGTAGAGAAATAGGAGATACGCACCCACAGTACGAGAGAGAGAGAGAGAGAGAGAGAGAGAGAGAGAGAGAGAGAGAGAGAGAGAGAGAGAGAGAGAGAGAGAGAGAGAGAGAGAAATTTGCACCTAGGGAATAACTGCTAAAACTTTGGGGTGGTTGCACGCGGTTAAACATAGTTTCACAGCGTGCAAAACCTAGTTTAAACCTCTGCGAGAATCAAGCCTTATGACGTAATGGTCAGCTTTGTCGAGGTATCTAGACACATGAAAGCAATGAGTGTTCTTCAGCACGCCAGACGATGTCGACAGACTCCCACGCACCTCCCACCCCCAACCCAGGTGTATCATGATTCAGTGCCCTTCTCGTGGGGCAAGATTTTCGAGAAGAGACGCGCCTTTGTCATCTGGTAGGGCGGCAGATTCTCAGTAAAATTGAAACACAACCAACGTACTTGTCTAATTCAATAGTGCTATAAGTAGAGGCCGGAGTTTAGGCAAATGATTATTTTTCCCTTGCGCTGATATCCTACCATTTTGATGAATGAGTATTAATTAGAGGTTAGCAAGGGCTTTTATGGTGTGTTTAGAGTGCCTCTAAATGCCTATATAGGCGTTTGAACCTGAATACCAATAAATGCCTATTTTTAATGCCTATTGTCAATATCCGTGCCCTTATGAACTCTTTTAGCCTCAAGTTTTGCGTTCGAGTGCAGTTTCAGATCGTTATTCACGGTACTGGACAGCATTGAGTGCTCAGGCCTCTACTGGGTTCAACCCCGTCCTGTAGTTCCCCCAACTCACAAAAAAGCTAGCACCAGTAGAATGGGTCGCTCATTTTAAGGAACAAGTGGTAAATTTTCGCATAAAAACGTTGAGATGGTGTATAGTTCGCTATTTTTTCCATAATTATCGCACTGTTTTTTAAAATATGTTCGCGTGCTCTCCAAACATTTTTCTTCAAACACGAGCAGTCGAATCCTCGCTTCTAGAAGCAGTCTAATCCAACTCAATTTTCAACGCAGCGGCTGATCGTCGAGCACGCTTTTGTTAGCAGAGCACTGTCATATTTAAGAAACAACATCTCAACATCACTGCGCAGCGGAATTTAATGGTGCCTTAAATTCACACTGCTGATGGGCTCTAAAACAGTCTTCTCGATCAAAAATCTGTTCGCCTGCTAAACAACGTTTTAAAACCGCTCTTAAACTGTGAGAAAGTGTATTTCGAAGTGTTGGGACGTCTTGATTGTTCAATTTGGACGTAATGGTATATGAGAAAATTGCTACAGTGGCACCTGACAGTCATTTAGTAAGAGGTTGGTAAATCATAGTCTCGCTTGTGCGTATTATTCGTGTCTGTTTCTGTTGCATCGTAATTGAATTGCGCCAGGCAGACATCAACTATATTAGGGTACAACTTAATAACGACAACGGAAGTTGCCACTGCGCCTCATCACCGCAGCCGGCTGTATCTCTGCGCGGGACCTTACTGCGTGTATTTTGAGCATGGCGAGAGCCATTTAGGCGATTTTGCATACTTATTGTGCTTATAAATTAATGCAACCTACGACAAACAAACTGTGTGAGAAAAAAATTGGCCGCGCATCTGCTCCTTTCGTAGCGAACGTCGTCAAAAGACGATGATCTTTGCCGACAATTGCCAAGTAAATGCCTCCCTTTGCTTTCGCGCTCACCTCTCATGCTGTTCCTCTTTCGTCCAAGCATCCAACCAAGTATTCATGAATTTTTTAATAAAGGAACTCTGCAAATACCACTTATATATTGCTGTTCCACCTTATGTTTGCGTAATGTCTTGTTCTTGTTTAACAATGTTGACAACTATGAACATTGACACCGAACTAAACGTTTAGATTTGGCTGTGAGTATGTAAGACTGTCGCGCAGATTTTGTTTCACTTTGCCAAGGTGGCTGAATCGAGTCACAGAAAGACAGACAGACAAACAGACATACAGAAAGACCAAAATTTCTGGGTTTAAGTAACCCAAGAAAGAATATCGTCTTTAAAAGCAGGCGATGATGTGCATTAGGCACCATCTCCTCTCAAGACGCGCGCCCGCGCTGACATCCGGGACCGTTGCTTCGGGGTAGAGATACACTGCATCGCCATCCTTAACATGTACCCGAGTATAAGGCTTTTTGAAATCACTATTCCGTGCCCTCAAGTATTCTTTAGCGCTAATCACATGGAGCGAGTTTCGCGAGCGACGCCACGGAGATCAGCAATCACTCGTCCCAATCGCTTGCTCAGGCAACCATATTATAGCGATCACGCGAGCGACAGCGAAACGCGATCCCACTATTGCCGCACTACGCCCAATACCATTATCGAAGTACACAAGGGTTATTTATGTGCGCATTTATCACAAAAACGGGGAATAAACTTATTTGAGCAAGCAGAGAGTCGCACTTTTCTAGGATACCCTAATGTCACTAGATAAGGTTTTCTTTTCCTTGGATACACTATGCCGCCGGTCGCCCCCCTCTATCGTTCTCCCCGATAGCCGGAAGTTGCGCCCCTTACGTCTCTCCTATTGGCTAGCCGCTCAGGCCACTTCCTGGCGTTGAGTGATGTTTTCTGGCGAGCTAGAAACGAGTGAAGCGATGAGCGATTTCCTGCGCGGAGAGAGAGAGAGAGAGAGAGAGAGAGAGAGAGAAATAACTTTTAGGAAGAGGAATTAGCCTAGACCCCCGTTCCCCCCCCTCCCCCCCCAACCATCGGCCAGAACCTCTTGGGATTCGGCGGCGGTCAGGGCGAGACCGATAACTTTGCGTTGCCCTTCTGCTTGATGGTTGAGTAATAAGGTCCCCCAAGATTCTACATTTCTCTTCGGGTCGTGATAGGAAGGGCATGTCCAGACCATGTGGACTAGTTCTGCAATGCTATTGGAGTTAGTGCATCTGGGATTACAGACTCCGGATGCCATTTACTGTACAGTTGAGGGTTCGGAAACACCCCGGTTTGCTGTTCCCTCCACATAACTTCCTCTTTTTTGCTGAGCTGTTTATCCGTCACTCGATAGGTCTTGCAACTGAACTTATAATGAAAAATTATATCCTTAGCCGTCCTGGATTCGTTAGCCGAAGAAAGGGGTTCCTCGCGTGGAGTCAGCTGCGATCGACCGGAAAGTGAGACCTCGGGTAATCGCATGCACCTTCTCGTTCCCCACAGGCCTTGGTGGGCCGGGCACGATATCAGTGAGATTTGCTCTGCTGGTACTTGTCCTTCTCTGATAATTTTGGCGGCTGCAGCAGAGACGCTGCTGATATCATTACATAGAGTCCCTTCTTTTGTACCGGTTTGTGCTAATGCTTAAACAAGAGCAACTTCTGCCTCAGTTGCACTGGTGTTTTCGGCGGTGCTGCACGAGACCGGGTCTCAACTCCCACGAACGACTACCGCTGTGTGTGCGGTCTTGTTATTATCGTATTCGGCAGCGTCTATGCGCAGCACATCAGAATTCCTTTAAAATTTGGCCTGCAGGGCCATAGGCCTATTTTTGCGTCTGCCTTCCTGGAATACCGGGGGCATGTGTTTTGGTAGCGGTGGAATCTTGAGTCTATTTCTAGTTTGTCTGGGTACTGTTGGGACTGGGTCTCCCACCGCAGTCACCAAGGTTGTGACTCGCACCCCAGCTTCACCGATGTTGTGAGTCAGCCATCCCGACGCTGTTTCTACTGTTGGGACTAAGCCCGCTCACCGCAGCCACCACTGTAGTGATTGGCCATCCGAGCGGAGCCACCGGTGTAGCGGCGTTGCCTAGCTCCGTCCGCTATCGACGTGGCGCAGAGAAAAGCTATGAAGTTCTCAAGCCGACGAGTTGAAGTAACATTTATATCCAGTATGCACAAGGGTAAGCAAACGTTACATGACTCGCACAAAGGCGACAGCACCTTTCCACTCGGTGACTCCGAAAAGTGCCGCCGAAGAATGCCGCCGGAGAATGCCGACATAAGTGTCTCCTGGCGGGTTTTTATACCCCCGGATGTTTGTTGGAGCACCGAGAAGTTTGAATTGCTCCAATCAGGACCCTCGCTGGCTGAAGTTTGAAATTCGATGAACGGAAGCGAAGCGGTTGCGTCAGCCGAGCCGCCAGAATGGGGAAAGGGAGGGCGACGCCCACGCTGTCTCCATGACGCCACCTCTAGTCAAGCCGCCGCATGTCGGTTGCCGGTCATTCACCCGATGCAGGATTCGGGCGAGCCGCCGCGACGCAAAAGAAGAGGCGACTCTGCGGCGGGGCAAATATGGGCAAGTTGGCCGCGGGCGGTTTGGCCTGGTTTTGACGAGGCGTGAAAAGGCCCCGCTGTTGGCGCGTCGCCCTGTGCAGCGCATTTGGGCTGGGCGCTCTGGCACAACAACACCCTCGCCGCCCGACAATGCGCCATGAAGACGAGCTGCCTCCACGTCGCTGGGATGCTGGGCGCGCTCTTTCAGCAGGCTCATCCAGGTTCACCTCCAGCGCTCCAGGAAAAGGGCGACTCCACCACGCTTCTTTCCATGAACAGGTACCACCTGCCAGGTCCGGATCACAGGTACATCGCCGTGCTGCGCAGGTGTCTCGACCAGCTTCGCTCGGCTCTTACGGTCTCGTTTCTCAGCACCGGTCGCTCTTCTTTGTGCGGCTTGCAAAGAACCGACCGACAACAGGCAGCACCCAGCGCAAGCAAGCACCCTCTGTCCTCCGTCAGAACACCAGACTCCAAAAAAAACGGGATCAACTCTCCTAGCTAAGTGTATCCCCAACTTGGGCCCTCTACATCAAGAGGCCCATACGGTACGCAAGACTCTTAAAAGACGAACTCAAACTATGTGTCGAAGATAACACACGACATGAAATGATCATAACTAAGATTGATTACTTGAAATCACGCGGTGCGGAAATAATGAACTGAGGCAGCCAATGAGGACAATAATGTTGCTCCCATATACCTGCTCAGCTAAAAGCTGTTCACGAAGTGGCGAAACGAAAGACACGAGACGACGAAGGCAGCACTACTTAAAATGCACGGCTTTGTGCGTCTGCGTTAGCGTTCAACTTCGTTTCTTACTGGCCGCGAGGGCCACCACTGGAGAAGCCGGCGCTGCGATCGTTTTGACGTCACTTGTAGGATCCCCGTTCCTACCTTGCTGCGTTGTTGGCTTGCAGCGCGTGACATTTCGTTTAGGGCCCGCTTTCTAAGTGCATTTTCGGGCTAACTTTCGAAGTTTGAAGTTCATTATCAGTGCGTGAAGCGTATTGTGACTTCATGGGGACTTTATAAACGTGGCAGGCTGCCCGCAAACGACTTGAGCATGGTTGGTATTTGCGGACGTATGCGACCGAACCCGGTGTAAGCGTAAGCTGCGGCTCGTTTCCCCGATCAACATTTAGCTCGGCTACGGCGATCACCGAGCTAAATTTGTAGATTTCGGTTGTCGTTCTCGATAAATAGGTGAAACATAAAATCATAAAGCGTTACTACTCGCAGAAACCCTCCGCACACACGTCCGCCTTGCCTGCCCGGCGGCGGCTCGAAACGACGTAGGCGCGACAGCAACACCTTGTTGCCGCTTTTTTAAATCACACTGATCGCAGAAAAGGAGCTCCAGATTCGCGAAACTGGATGTTAGTGTGGTGAAAAATTGTGCTACGTAGTGTCATCAGCTGCGATTTTCAAGGCGATGCTCAAAAATCGCCGCCATCTGCGGCGACCGGCCGCGGATGTCGGGCCCCGCGCCGCCGGCCCGTTCGCGCACGGTGCGGCGAGCGGCCGAAGGGTGGCGATACCTGCGCGCAAAAATCGGCCGAGGCCATGGCAGGTATCTTGATCATCGATCGCTTATGGCAGTCACCACGGATACAACACTTCCACATACGAGAAAAGGGGTGACAGTGTGGTGAAAAGTTGTGTTACGGACTGTCATTCGCGACTGTAACGATAGCGGCGATGAAATATCTACCGCGACGCTAAGCCTAAAGTTCCCATAATCGGACTTCGCGCATCCGAAACCGGCGTCGAGTTAACTGTTGGAGAAGACTCTCTTCTAAAACGTGCCGCGCGAAAGCGTGTTGCTTTGGGTTCCACGAACTTCTTGGGGGCCTCCAACGCTTGGTTACCGTATTCTTAAAGGAGCCATGAAGAGAAAACGAAAGTTTGTTTTATTCGAAAGATTAGGTGTTTCATGGTACCCCAAGCGCTTTCCCGGAAGCAAATGATGCTTTATTCACTGAGAAATAAGGCAATTTAAGCCAAAATTTTAAATCTCCCGCTAAAATTGCACATTTCGTCACGTGAACAATGGCGTCATACGAGCCGGTCCATGAAACAGATACTTAGTATGTCGACTCCATATAGCACCCACACGCGGGAGTCGACCGAGACGGCGGCCATTTTAAAAATACTAGTAAAACCTAGTGCACCCGCAGCCCTAGTCATGGAATCGTCTGATCCGGAGAACAAAACTTTCGCCGAGGAGCTCGGGCTTGCATTTAACAACCTCACACCACTTGAACGCTCAATGCTTCTAAGTGCACGAGCGGCAAGAGTTGTGGGATACGCAGTGGACGGGAAAGCGACCATTCCGCGATAGCCACAACAGACGAACGCCCAGCCGTCGGCACCGCTGCCTCGTCAGCCCCGTCGCGACGGACGAATACAGACTGGTACGTATGTGCCGTATTTTCAATTTCAGTAGCAGTATCGCTTATGCCAGTTGGCCGGTGTCGTGTATGGAAAGCCATTCGCTCGAGCTCTCAGCTCCGACCAGAAATATTCGAGCGTCAATGCGTGGTGTGTACGGCAATTTTTTTCCCCAAGGTCAGAGCGCTTTGAAAGGCGATTTGACGAGGTCGGCGACGAGCGCCAGCATGTCCGGGTCCCTGCCGTAATCACTTCCTCGGAAATGATGCGAGCACACTCGTACTTCCTTTAGCTCTCTTTCTCCTCCGTTTGCAAAGTTCACAAAACGTAGCCACTTGCTTCGCCGAGGTTCGTCGTTGGGCAGCACATGAAAGGAGATCTCACCGGCGGGGATGTCGCACTCCCTCGACGATTTGCCCGTACGACATGGGCATTTCAAAACGTAGCAACGAAATTTCATCGTAAAGTACTCGAACAAACTTCAGTTTTCAGTGTTTGTAAACTGTAAACGAGCTCCTAACAATAGCAGCAAGCCAACACCATTCCGAAACTGCGACGACTGTCACTATCTCGTCGCTGCTTGCTGTTCCTTACTCCCCTCGTTTCTATTTTACCTTTGCTGGTTGGCGATATGACGGCCAACCTCCTGTGAAGGGATTACGATACCAAGCAAGTCGCGGCTGTGCGTGCTGGGACGGTTCGTTGGCCCCGAAGAGCCTCGAACCCGAAAATTCGTCTGCGTGACGGTGGCGACGGCGAGATGTCGAGTTCGGCTGGCGGTAGTTTCGTACGCATTGGCATACACGCTTGCGTGTTCGTTCAGAACTTCAACCGTTTACTCCACCGTTCTTTGTCATGAAAAGAATGTGCAGTATGTTTCACGGGCATTTAGATCGCTATGCAAACTGTAAGACCTGCCTAACATGCGTTTGCTTTTGCCGGCCTCCGCCAATCGCAGAGCATTCTCGAGTGACATCATAGGTTCTGTTGCGGAAAATGAGCTGGTGGGTGGCATGGTCATTTCCTTTTTTCCTAATTATGTAGCTTATTTGAGCGAAGTTTGCGTTATAAGTGGTGTCGTTATGGTTCTAACGAGGCAACCTTTCGAATGAACCAAACTTGTGTTTTCTCTTCATGGCTCCTTTAAAGAACCCATTACCCCACGACGTGTTTCGCCTTCTGTGAGCAATCGCGAGTTCTCGAGAAAGGCGCAGGCTCATTGTAAACAGACAAAATCCCGTGTTGCAGAGGTCTTAATTAAAAGTAAACATAGCCACGTCTAGAACCGCTCGAAGGCGTTTAAAAACTCACGTTAATACCATTCGTACATTGCGGACAAGTTGGCGCGAAAAGTAAACAGAGTACTAGTGATCGTTAATCAAATCAGGGCATGATTATAAAAAAAAGCATTGGAGGGGAAATAGGCACTGCTTAAGCCAAAGTGCAGATCATACCAGCACTTTTAAGCCTCTGCGGCGAAGCAATCCAGTCACCGGTCTCACGTAGTCATTCATTTACCACGCAATGCGCGCAGTACGCGTGGTGAGATCACAACTGAGCGGCACGTTTTTGTCGCTGTTGCAACGTCTATTTTCTTGCACACACAGTCGCGCACATGTCACATCGCAAGTATTTCATAGTGAATTAACAGCTTACTTTTCTCGGCACCAATTGTATCGTCCTTGGCGTTAGCTGGCTGCGTACGAGCTGTCGGTGGCGATGGTAGCAATTACCCAGCCGCGGCGGTGTCGTCGGGAACAAGCGAGCCGTTGATTGCTTGTCCGTATTATTTGGTCTGTAGATAACTTTCTTCGGTAATTTCCATCAAAACCGTGAGGAGAGGGCACATGGTGGCCACAACAAAAAACGTGCGGTCGCAGGAAATGTGTTCTAGCAGACGACAGCATAACCCGGCGTCCTACAAGTGACATCACTCGTACGGGGCGCCACGGTATGTCCTTGGGGGCCAATAGCCAACGACAAGACTATGCTGCTGGAGTATCATACTCCACCTAAGCAAACGATCGCGTCTAGACGATTGAAAGTCGGTGCCCATTAGAACTAGCACTTCGCTCAAGGCTCGCTTCAGCATGTGAAACGCGTCCCTCCTTCTTTGTGTCCCCCTCCACCTTAACTGGCTCCGTCTTTCTAAGAGCGTCAGTTAACTGACCAGCAAGTGTGGAGTAATCTTTCCCACGAACCTAATTACATCCCGTCACACCTAAATAAGCCCTTATCTCGGACTAAGTAGTTGTCGGCGATAGTTCGACTGCGGCCACTTTGATTTCTGATGGTCTTCGTCGGCCGCGCTACCACCACCTTAGTTACGTCACTTCGGCGCAACCTATGTGACACTTCGACGGTTTTACTGTTAGGCCGGCTTCTTTGAGCCTGATCAGCACGACTCTAAGTGCTCTACATGCTCCTCCCATGTGCTAGAAAAGCTGGCGCCATCGTCGAGGTAATGGAGCGCGTACTCAGACAGGCCACGAAACACGCGATCCGCAAACTTCTTGATCTCATCTGCCCATCTAACCTTCGGCCACCCCCTGCCACGCTTCCCTTCTATGGGTATCCACTCCGTTGCCCTTAATGATCAGCGGGTGTCTTGCCTTCGCATTACTTGCCGTCCCCACACCCATTTCTTCTTAATTTCTACTAATATCTCCTTAACACGTGTTTGTTCCCTGATCCACTCCTCTCTCTTCTTGTCCCTTAATGTTACACCTATCATCTTCCGTTCCATTGCCCGCTGAGTCGTCCTCAATGTAAGCTGAACCCTTTTAGTGAGCCTCAAAGTTTCTGCTCCGTAGGTGAGTACCAGTGAGATGCAGCCGTCACGCACTTTCTCCTTCAGGGACAACGGTAGGCTGCCATTCATTATCTGAGAATGCCTGCCGAATGCACCCCACCCCATTCTTATCCTTCTGTTATCTCTGCCTCATGGATGGTATCCGGGGTCACTACTTGGCCTAAGTAGATATATTCACTAACCACTTCCTCTCCCTCGCCAACTATCTCAAACCACTGTGCTCTCCAGTGGTTATTCAGCAGTGCTTTAGTTTTCTGCATATTAATTTTCAGACCAGCGATACTACTCTGCTTGTCGAGTGCGGTAATCACGCTTTGCAAGTCGTCCCCGAGTTACTTAGCAAGCCAACGTCATCAGCAAATCTCAGATTACTGAGGTATTCTCCACTAACCCTTACTGGCACCTCTTTCAAATGCAATGTTCTGAATACCTCTTGTAAACATGCTGGGGATAACATTGGAGACATTGTGTCTCCTTGTTTGACGCCTTTCCTTATAGGTATTTTACTGCTCTCCTTATGGAGGACTATGGTAGCTGTGGATCCATTGTAGATATCCTCTAGCATTATTACGTAATGCTCGTCTACACCCTGATTCCGCAGTGGCTGCATGACGGCTGAGTTTAGACCGAGTCAAATACTTTCTCATAATTATATGCAGGCTATATATAGGGGTTGAGTATACTCCGCGCTTTTCTCTATCACGTGATTGATCGTGTGAATATGGTATAGTGTTGAATAGCCCTTACGAAACCCTGCTTGTTCATTATGGTAACTGAAATCTAAGGTCGAAGAAATTCTGTTAGCGATTACGTTGGTTAGTACTGTGTAGACGATTGACAGTAAGTTGATCGGCCTGTAACTTTTCAAGTCCTCAGTGTGACCTTTCTTATGAATTAGGATGATGTTCGCGTTCTTTCAAGATTCCGGTACACTCCGGTCATTAGGCATTGCGTATACAGGCTTGTAAGGTATACAGTTTTTCATCAGGCCGCACCTGTGGTTTAGCGTAGTGACATTTGAAAATTCTCATTGAAGATGTATACTCACCGCAACATTATGCATTCGCGTTATTTTTTTGGGGGGAAGTACTGGGGCGTCCAGAATAAAAAAGAAAACAGGGGTCAAATGAAGCGTATAAAAAAAACGTTCGCCAATCCACTTTCTGAAGGTGGTTAAAAAACGAAGCTGTAAACGACACCCACAACGATTACCCATGCGATGTCACTTGAATTCACACACGCGGCTCTACAGAGAGTGAAACCGGAGACAAGTGAAATGCACTTAACCCTACCATTCATTAACTCAGAGATATTCTTCGCTAAGATCAAATCGATGCATGATCCATGAATTATGGTTGGTTGAGTTGTATTGGTAAAGCCCATGAGTGAAAACTTTTTTGGCTGGGGCCCACGGGCTCCTGGCCGCCACCAGAGGAAGAGGAGAAGTTGTACATCCTCCTTTCGAAGTGGATTCAAATTAAAGTTATTCTCTCTCTCTCTCTTTCTCTCTCTGTAAAATAAAGGAAGCTCAAACCCGGTGTTAGACAATTTCTCTTCTCAATCTCTACCGCAGATCTCTTCGCCTCCTTCGGCGGCGGCAGAGACGGAGGAGAAGGGCGATGTCATGCGTTCGTGTGAGCTTGCTATGAGTTTATAACTCCTAGTGCATGCGCAAGGCGTGCACACGGCCGCTACACTTGCCGTCGGCGGAGCGCGCAGCGGCGAGAGAGGTCGCGTGAAGCTTTCACGTGGCATTGAGCGAGAACGCACGAGGTAAACCCGCACATGTGCTCGGTGAATGCACCGTCGGTCTCCCCCGTCTCCGCCTGGGCCCGTAGTCGCAGCTCAATGGGTACGACAACGCGCTCTCGTTCCGTTTCTGTATTCGTTCCCGGTTCGATTCCTAACGGTGCCAGTGACTTCTTTTATTTGTTCGCGGGAGTTTTCTGTTGACACCAATGGTCGTGACAGAACCCCGGGGGGGGTAGAGGTAACAAGCTTCGCTTTAAACTGGAGAATGAATGTAAAGTTTTTATACGACATCTCGAACAAAACTGGCGTAAGCTGCCTATTTGGCTGCGAACAACAACGCGTAATGTTTGCGCCTCTGAACGCTCCAACCGTCCAATTTCGCCGGTACCACCCATCTCGGTTCAACGCGATATAAATACAAAAAAAATAATTGAAACACATCTATAACGCCCTCGCATAGTCTAATATCTCCTGGGGTGAAAAGTGTCCCGTCGAATCCTATGTATCCATATCGCTCGCCGCTTCGCATGAGCCTTGCCTGTTTGAATCGAAAAAAGTGCCTTTCTAGACTCCCTCTTGCTGCAACAGCGAGAAGCACAGTACCCTGACATTCCGTTATCATTTACATTGCGTTGTGCAACGCAATGGAATAATAAAAAAACACGCATGACAGTGACGGTGCAAGCCGATGTCCGTATATACGAACCCACCCTCCGCTTACGGGGAGAACCGAACAGCCGGACCGAAAGTGCTCGTTGCCGACCACGAGACCAAAATGGACCAATGAATAGCGCGGATTCGCCCAGTGGAGAAGGGAAAAGAATGGCGGTACTTTACAAGTTCCAGTGACTTTAGACACTGTGGAAGCGCCCTTCGTGGATGGTGGTGTCTGCAAATTAGACGGTCCTATGCCAGACGGCGATCCGCCCGACCGTGTACGAGACCCGCGCATGCTCAATAACCAACTATATGTAACCCAGCAGTCACCACATGTAGCCAGTATGTTCCAGACCAGCGAGCTCTCTTGCCGTAGACAATTAAGCCTGATGTACACCTTATCTCTCGTGTGAGTACCTTGAATGCAAACAATAGAATCCCGGGCCGTCTCCACTAACGGCAAACCTGGGGAGGGGCGAAGCATGCAGTGTGAAGCTGTATTTTTGGCGCCTTGGGGATTTTGCGAACGGAGATGAAACCGTTGGGGGGTAGAGGTATACACCTTTGCCGTAAAAGTCTCGTGCCTTTGAAATACGAAGCTCTGTAGCGCTTGGCGTAAACGAGTGTCCTGCTGTTTTAGTAAAGTGACTACATCAGACGACGATTACTACAACGACGACAAGAGACGCCAACAGCCCCATCTCCGGGGAGGATCTGCCCCTAAAAAGTACCCAACCACTAGTGCCACAATGTTGGGATTGCGCTGGCCCAAAGATAGTAGTTGAGCGAGGACGAACCCAAGAGTAATAAGAAGCCGGGCAAAATATCCCCTGCCCTGAGATTTTTCTCAGGGAGGCAAAAAATGATACCACCCATGTTGTGAATTCCAGATCGACTAAATTATTTCGAAGTCTACCCCAAGCAAGCTTTTGATTACCTGTTTGCATGCTTTCGTGCATAATTCCTTCGTTGCAACTCATGAACATGCCAGAAAGGCACACAAACACGGAAAGAGGAATGCTTCAAAACAAAGGGATACATTTTCTATTACAGTTAAGGCAGAAAGTTGGGCTAGTTGGTTATGTGACTGCATTTTACTAGCGAAAAACAGACGCAGACGAACAAGAAGTACACAGGACGCTCGCTAGACTACTACTGAAATTTTACTAAGCATCCGTCAAACAATGAAAGATAACATATCCCCACTCCCTTCCCCTACACCACCCCACACACACCAGCCTATGTCTCGCCCATGCGCCCTCGTAAGAAGCTTGTCTCCTTTTCTGTAAGGGTGATTGAAGGAGTGCTCACACAATTAACTCTTTCCCTGTAGATATGAAATGCCTCGTTATTCTCGCGACTTGTTTGTTCGCGTCCAGATCCTAAAACACGTGTTTTCATAAACGCCGGCGTATAACCAGCGCACCGCTTGCAATGATCGGCCAGATGGCCTCCCGCCACAAGCGATGAAACTGCTGCACGGTGATTTCCCAGCCTCGCGTTTAAACACCGCCCCGTCTGTCCCACGTAGTATTTGCCACAGGACAACGAAATGCCTTAGATGACACCCTCTTTGCAGCTGACAAAACTGTTGGCATGTTTTTTGGTGCAAGCCTGGCGTGGCTTCTTGTTTACGGCGGGGCACATCCGCATCAGCTTGCCAGGCGCGGTGGCCAGCACTTCCACGCCGCATTTTTCCCCCACTTTTTTGAGGCGGTGCGTGAGCTGATGCACGTATGGCACGGCTACGCGTCGAAACCTTCCCGGTGGCGTCTTCTCCCCATGGAGCGCCCTTACCGGATTTAACCTCATTGATGAGGCCTTCTGTGACCGAGGCCATCAACTCCAAAGGGAAGCCCGCATGCGTCAGACGCGCCTCTTGAGCTTGCACACTACGAGCTACCTTGTGAGCACACTACTTCTGGAGGGCACCGTGCAGGCAGTTCGCCGCTATGCCGCGCTTAACCAACTTGAAGTGGGCCGAAGCGTAATTCAAAATCTGCTTTTTTGAGTGCGGTTGGTACGTCCAGCATATTTGCCCCTCGGTAAAACATGGCTTCACATCAGAAACTGAATGGCTGCATTATCAGGTTCCTCAAAAGTGAACTTCAATCCCTTTGAACACGTCTTAAAAACATCTCGAACACTGTCAATCACACCCCGTCTATCCTGACGGCTGTCCACATTAACAAACACAATGAAATCATCAACATATCTAAAACACTTAACTATGATGTGGTTGAGGCGTGCTGCAATGCGTTTGTCACAATCGGCTAAAAAGATTTAACTAAGTATTGGGGCAATGCAGGAACCAATACAGACACCATCTTTCTGCACATAGTACTGGTCATTAAAAGCGACGAAGGTTGACTCCAGATAAAACGTTAAAAGATCAATAAACCATTAAGTGGACATCCCGCTGGCATTCTGAAAACGGACCGGTGCGCTTTCTTCAATCAACGTTCTCACGGCGTCAATAAGTTCTTTTTGAGGGACACTATAAAAAAATCTTCGACGTCTATTGACTGATTGGCCCCCTTCTTGTCCAAGTCCGGCAACATCTCAACTAGGTCGTTGGAATTGCGAATTCGCAACGGGTCATCAACGCAGATGTGGTTCGAATCCTTTTGAATCTCCCTTGAAATTTCAGTTGTAGTATAGCGAGTGTCCTGTGTACTTCTTCTTAGTCCGCGTCTATTTTTCGCTAGTAAAATGCAGACAATTTCTGTTTCCACACTCAACCCAGGTTTTGCTTCTGATACCACAGAGCACCTCCGTTCGGCTACATTCTTTCAGATATTGTGCTAATTTGGTGTCCTATTACCGAAATCGTCTGTATTGGGCGGCTTTAGTTCAATAGAAGGAATTAAAGCATTCTACGGGGGGTGCCCCAAAGAGCTTGGTAAAAAATTACAGCATATTCTAACAAGTAACTTCTATGGCCTGCAAATAACAGAATTTTTTTCTGTTACTGTAATATTAACATTCACATGGAGCACAGTCATGAAGCACCGGGAGGAAGCTTTTTAGTCCCCTCCTATGAGGTACTTTTAAGTGCGTTGGGCAAATTTGCAACCATTGCTACTCAACACATGCGACACTTGTTTTGTTTTGTATGCGTTTATTATTACAGGGTATAGAAATCATACGGCCTAATTCTCTATACCGGAAGCGACTTAGAATTGCCAATTGCACATAACTGATATGCATACAAACTTGCCTCACCTAGTGACCGCTTAAACCACAAGTTTGTTTCGTGAACGGCAGCACCGTATCTCCGCTGTGGCTGTTTACGTTTTCGCAGACACCGCAGACTCCAACTGTTTGCGAGACTATTTTAGCGAGCGTGCACGGTCATGTAGCGGCACCTCTATTGCCATTTGGGTCACTAGAACGTCTGCTGTATTCGAGGGCAGCCAGATGGGGCCAAGGGCGCTACCCCTTGTGAATCTGCCGCGCTCTACGTGAGCAAAGGCCTGTTCCAAGATCCAAGGTTTGTTATCCCAGTCAGAGATATGTGGGCGCCGCACGATGTTTGTTATTGTTTGAGTGCTCCGTAACAAAAAAGAAATGCGCGACCGACACGGTCTCCTCGCGTCAACAAAGGTACGGCTTATTGCGGCTCGTAGCCAGCTCGCAGCTGCGGTCTCCACCTATCCCACCAGTCAACCATGGTCGCCATCGCTCTCCAGTTGATTGTCGCTATTGCGGCAATTGTGATTGCTGTTGCGACTTTTTGGAGGTGAGTTCTTGGTTTCTAATACGGTAGAAAAAGCGCTCAATCAACTGGGAAGAAGGAGGAACAATGAAAAATTTGAACCATAAGCAGCTTTACCGGCCAAGCCCTTGGCAATCAAAATAGACGAATAAGAAGCTTGACTAAAAGATAGTGCGAATATTTGAACGCACGAATAGCTTCTTTATATGAGTCTTCCGAACAATTTGTCATTATGTCTGTCAAGAAGTCCAACCTAGATCAATTGGTCGTTCGTACCAAATGAATTATAGGACATCCATTTCAGGCAAACCTTTTCCGTGCTTGCGGTTATGGGGATACGTTCCATTTTGCATGCACTGATAATAGAATAGGGCAGCGTCTTGATATTGAAATTTTAATCCATAATTACAAAGCTGACTATGTGAGCTATTTCGTGCAACTTTCGACATGCTTATTCTAATTTCAAAGAAAAATATCCATCCGAGATTTCCTCGACGATCGCGCAGTCGATGCTGTGCATATAATAGGTCAATCTCGTAAGAACGGGTGCAATGAGGGTTCGGCAGTCATGTACGACAGTCCTGTTCGATAAAACAAGTCCGTATGGCATGTCTATTATGGACTTATTACAGCGAACCTGTTTACCTCCTGTCTGTTTGCATGCCCACATGCGGTCGCACGGAGGCTACCCCAGCCTATGTCCGTCCACAAAAATCTTGGAACGCAGACGGGTGAGGCGAGAATGTTTTGTAGCGCGAGTTGTTCCATAGCACCAGGCGTTCCACAACGCGATTCCTAATTATACTCGGCATTAGCGAGAGGTGGCCATCTAAGCAAGAGGGTTGCAGGTCGAGGGAGCGGAAGAAAGCAGCCAAGCGAGCGAATAGGCAGCCAGCGAAATCTACCAACGTCGTTAACTTCCCGATTAAACGGCAGAGCCGCCCCAGAAGACAGCTTTAAGCCAAATAAAAAAAACAGCGCCGCAAGTGGGAAGATTACAACGCATTTTGACAATACAAAGCGAAGTGACGGCGTCTCACGCGTTCAACTGGACAATCATGCTTTCACATTTCCAGCCCATACGAAGTGGTCAGGTGTGCTTGGAGATTTTGTTTTGGGAATGGGAGCAACCCAATGAAACCGAAATAGTGTAACTGGATAATACAGCCATAGCATAAACAATTCGGCACTACAATTTTTTACAAGCTTCAATTCATGTCGAGGCACCATTGATACGGGTGAACGAGGGACCGTAGACAAGTAGAAGCGCTACGCCAGGAGTTCCCCAAACCGCTGAGCAGTGAGACATCATCATATGGGAAATGGCGCGGGCCGTGGTGCTTGGGCCACTTCACCAAGGCTTGGGGGTTTTGATGTTGCTTTTGCGGCGGGCCTCGATCCGATAGCAGGAGCCAGCGTTTAGTTTCATAGCACAGCTGTCTAGGCCGACATAAATCCATCCGGCGGTGACAGGAAACACTGAAGCCTCACGAAAAAAATGTGGTTAGGGAGGTCCCAGGAATCGAACCGGGTACCTTTACGCCGTGAAATCGGCAACCTAACCAGTGGTCCCCTTCAAAGGCCACGATGAGTTCGGGCTAGTAGCGGTGGGGAACAATAACATGTGCAGCCATTTGTAGAAAAAAAAACTCTTCCCGTGGTTAGAATCGCACCTGAGTCCCTCGCGTTATGAAATCGGCGTCTATCCGAGTGAGGTATCATCGCACCCGGGTTCACAGCATTCCTTCTGAGTTCGTATAGCGGACGTCGGCGTGCTAACACGGTTCACTTTGAGGGAGACATGAAAGCCTGCGGACGAAACGATTTGGGGCTGCCACTTATGGAGAACGTTCAGCCGCATGTTCAGAAACAAATGTGAAAGGATGACATAGGGAGCCGAAACTTGGCACCTTACTAAAAACTTGAAAGCAAATTTAGGTCCGCTCAACAGGCCACGGAACAAATAATGATCGGAGTAACACTTGGAGACAGAAAACGAGCTTCCTGGATCAGAGAACAAAGTAGAGTAGAAAATGTCATAGCTCTAATAAAGAAAAAGAAATGGACTTGAGCTGGTCCCGTAATTAGACGAAATGAGAATTGGTGGGCTACCGGGGTGAGAGTGGGTACCGGGAGACGGGTCTAGGAACAGAGGAAGGCCAATTACTCGATGGAGGAATGAAATAAAGAAATGCGGAGGCAAAGAATGAACTCGAGCGGCGCGGGACTGGAGCGGTTGGAGGTCGACGGGAGAGGTATTCGTCCTGCAGTGAACCTAGTGGGCTGCTGCTGCTGCTGATGGTGATGGTGTATCAGACGGGTCTTTGAAAAAGGCATAAGGCCCGCCAGCTCTGCTGTTTGTTCAGCCTTACACCACTGGTGCTAACTGCGCCAATTATTTCGGTTAGCTTGAAGGCGAAACCCTTCAAGGAGCCATGAAGAGAAAATACAACTTCGTTTAATTTGAAAGAACTAGGATTCAGTATCTCACTCAGCTCCATTACACCCACAAAAGATGTTTTTTTAACGAAGAAAAAGCAAGAAGTACTAAAAACTTTCAAATTTTGCGCCACAGTGACGTGTTATGGGCAAGAATGACGTCATACGGGCCAACAATAAAACAATTTCAAGTGCGTTAACTGCACGTTAGCATTCAAGTGATGCGATCAAATGAAACTAGAGGCCCCATTACAGACGTCCAGTCATGTGTCGTCGCGACAGGTCAGTTAGGCGGCCGCCAATCGCACAAACAAGGTTCCGTGACGTCATAGAAAAGTTGCGGGAAATTGGCTAGGGGGTCGCGACTGCTTCACACGTTTTCTTTATTATCTCCGTTATTTGTTCGAAGATTGCGATGATATTGGTATCATTGTTATCGGGACTAAGCAGTCTTTCTAATAAACCCAACTTGTATTTTGTCTTCATGGCTCCTTTGAGTGCCTCGTTGAGTGAGAAACCATCGTTGTGCGTGTGGTACTGTTTCTCCGGTACAGAAAATGGTTAACCCTTTAAGAGTACATAAAAAAACTCCTCTATACTCCTTTGCGCTTTCCTCTGTACTCTTCTGTATACAACTCTTGGACATCAGCTGAAGGTAGTTCTGGGGCTACCCGTAGACTATTCGGTCAAGAAACTTAGTATGACCACTCACTTAGCCACCGCTGTTGAGCTATCGAGGCACTCTAAATGCAGTACCTCTTCTATTGCGTCTTTTATTGGTTGGCTTCACGGCATTCGCGCCAATTTAATCGCGGAGGACCCTACATAACTGGAGCTGCGGTGCTTAGCTGTCCTTGCTGTGATAATAGAGTGTTACAGCAGAGGGGAGAGCCTGTCCTGGTACGGCACCCGGTACACCCGCACATGCGCACAACCCGTTTTCGCGCTTCTGCGCACGCGCTGTAGCGCCGGTAGCTTACCGGTTACCGTAGCGGGATCGGTTTTACGCTCTGCTACAACTCTCGAATGGAAAGCGGCCGAGCTGTCCTGGGTTCGTATCGTACGGATGCGCTGAATTTCATGATGACCGGATAGAATAGGCACCTCCCATTTTTTACCTTGTTGGAAAAGCCCGTTTAGTAAACGACGCCGACGAAAGGGTTATCTCTATTCAGCTCCTTAGCTGATCTACTTAGCCAGTATAGACGACGGAAACTCTGACGAGAAGGGTTGTCCGGTTTTGGTGGACTGCAAAGCGAAAGGACGAAATTACCTTCGTTAAAAGGTGTTGGCTTTTGGTTTTTAAAATTTTTCAATACGTGGACGTTGTCAGTTGTGTTTATCAGGCCAGGTGCTTGATGCAATACTCCTCCTTTCTTTCCAGATGGCGCCAGAAGACGTTTAGAGTTTTTAAGGACCTGGGCATTCCGGGTCCCGAGGCGAATTTGATATCCGGAAACTTCTACCAGCTGTGGAATGGGGTAAGCGCTGCTCGATTGATACGCTGCAAAAGCTGTTTGGCGGCAAGACTTGAGCCCCAATACATCGAGATTTCTCTCGGGCATGGGAAGCTTCATGGTATACGAGCCCAACTAAACGAAAAAAAAAATGTAAATTTCGGCTGCTTACGCAATGAAACGGCAACAGAGCTGAAACGAAACGATTCATAAAGTATGGTTAAAGGCATTTTTTTTCTAAGCTGATATGGATGTACCCACACACGCACATACGCGTTCACGAAAAATGAATATATTGAGAGAGTCGACGGGAACGTTTGAGGTCCGCTTTATTTGCGAGCGCCGAGCACGGACACAAAAGGACAGCAACCGTTCGAGCAGCGGAGATGATGATCCAACCGACGAGAAGGAAGATGAAATGAAGATGATCATGAACGCGCACAATGTCTAAACGTCAACGAAGCATAAAAGGGATATTGGCCGCTTCCCGTTGCAAAACCTCTCCTTTGCCAATTTCACGCTCACAATATTTTGATTGTGATCACTAAAAAGGCCTTGGTCGCTGGCATCGAACCAACCGGCTGTGGTTCGCGAAACCACGCCGCCTAGATAATTAACTACAACTAGCATCCAAACGCCGCATAGCAGTGAATGAAATCTTCTATAATAATAAAAAAAGAGGCGCGTAGAACAAGCTAGTGCAAGAAATCATTTCACTTGTGTTCGCCAGCTATTCCTGCTTTAGAAGCCCATTTCCTTTTCTGGTGACACTGCTTTCAGGACACCGTGAAGGTCCTGGATGACTGGTCGAAGACTTATGGCGACGTCTACGGGTAAGACCATGTAACCGCCATGTAACCATCATGTTTATGAAAAGAAAGTGCACTCACGAATTTGGGTTAACAATTATGCTGTACAGGTCCATAGCAATTGAAATCGCACCATTTTTAAATAAAAATATGTTCAGTGCTCCTCTAACATATATGAAAAGGCATTGGTGTGAGATTTTCCTCTGCAAGAAAGCATAAAGTAATAGTTATATAACCACAAGAACAACACGCAGGAGTTGTTTATGTGAAAGGACAGTTCTCTGGTCTGCGGTCAACAAAGGTGTGCTGCCTGATTTTTATACATAGAAATTACACTGAATTTAGGGTCCTTAAAAAGACCATGCGACAATTTTTTCAACCTTTTCTAATTCCTAAATGCTTCTAGAACGTACTCAATAAAGGCATTTTGTACTTAGAAGGGCGGGGTAGTGGGAGGGCCACAAACTATCTCATCCAAAAATTGGTGCTCTATGCCCATGACATAACTGGGAAACTTTCCCAAAAAATTTCCATCTTTCTCCCGGCCTTGACGTTTTTCGAGCGCGCGAATGGCGTTATTACAGCGGTGTAGCGGCTCTTGGCCGGCTTCGTTTCAGTTGCGGAAATAAACGCTCTCGGTAGCCACTTCAAAAAATTGCCGCAAAATCAAAGCAGAAATGCAAGACGAGCAAGGCACGCAGCGTAGGTCCATGCTGCGATAACTATAGCTTTTACAATGCTTCCAGACGTGAAGGAAATGGTGAAAGCGTTTATCGGATGTGTTGCAGTGTGCATTTAATAGAAAATACGAGCCTGCTTGCCGGTGGATGCGCTGCTGTAATTCTGGCGGCTATCCGGGAAATTTACAAGTATGTTCCAAACATAAGCTGACAATTTAAACAGAAATTGGGTAGGCTTTATAAAGCGTAAAGTATATTATAAGTAAATATAAAGTATTGCTAATATAACGCTTTCGCTCTTTGAACAGTGCCTGGAAGTTCCACGAAAGCAGTAGTCATGGAATGAAGAGATCGCTACTTCGTGGTTTTTTTGCCACAGCAGATTACCTTTTTAGTTCCCACATTGCTTTTGTTCTGACTTCAATTCGAGTGGTTATTGAATGCGTTGAAAGCGTATACTGCAATGAAAAAGGCCGGCAGTCGCAACAGAGTGAGTGAAATAGAGGGAGGGAGGGAGATAGATTGAAGGAGAGAGAGGAAATACTTTTAATGAGCATTCTAAACCGGACAGGGGGGCCCCAGGGAGTGGTACATTGTTCACTGGAGCCTATATGCAGTCCGGGCCGCCTGTATTTTGGCCGTCATGCTGCTTATATGACAGCGGATACGTATACAAAAAAGTTCAGGACTTCGGTGAACGCGGGAAGAAGATAACATACTCCGAGGAATCTCTCAATTAAAGTGAAGCATGCAGAAAGGTGAACATTTCTTATACCCCTCTCACATGGGCACTTTCAATCGCGATTGAAGTGAATCGCGATTGAGTTTTCGAGCGAGCTCGACCAACAGCCAGCACTGCTGCTGCTACACGGCACGTTTCAGTCCCGATGAAAAAGTTGCATCGGTTGCTCTCATGTACGCCAGCTGGCGCTAAAAATGTACTTCACGGCCGGCATCTGGTAACTTCGCGCGGACGTAGGTATACGTAAATATTTAAATGGGTCAAGTCACGCTTATTTGGGTCAAGTTATTTCACACTTTGTGGCGTTAGTTGACGTTGTCACCTTCTGTGCCATTACACAGCGGGGACGAGAGTATCGCCGCTTTCGTTCGATTGCGCTTGGAAGCCTCTATCGCGCTTGGGGAACCACGATTGAGGTCGCGCGGGATCCGGCTCTATAGAGGTTGAAATTGCCGTGTAGCAGCGCCCGATCCGGATTGAGCTCGATCCAGATCGACTAAATTGCGATTGAAAGTGCCCGTGTGACAGGGGTACTGGAAAGATTCGAAGCATCTCAGTAGAAGAAATGGGGGTACTTAGAAAAGGTATTTAAAAGCGTTTTAAGGTACACCGCAACAATTTCTTTGTCTTTTCTTATATCCTAAATGCTTTCAGAACATTGTCAACAAACACACTCAGTACTTAGAATAAGGAGTCACAAAGTGCCACGTCTAAAATGTACTCCTCTGTTTCCGCCCAGGTGACCTAGAAACTTAATAGCATGAATTTTCTCTCTTTCCCGGTCTTGGCTTTCTTCGAGTCTCCAATGACGCCATTACAGTGGTGTAGCGACTATTGGCCGGCGTTCTGCCTTGTCAGAAATAAACTCATTCGATAGCCACATAAGAAACTCCAGGAAAGAGAAGCAGAAACAGAAGGTGCATCTACTGCGACGACCAAACCACCCAGTGCCCCTCCAAGCTGGCGATAAATGTATAGCTTTCGCAGTGCTTCCAGGCGCGAAGGAAATAGGGAAAGCGTTTATCGGCAGTGTTCCAAAGTCTCTTTAACGTTAGAAAAACTTGAAAAAAGTGTCCGGAGGTTCTTTCCAGCATATTTAAAGGCAATAACACGAATGTAACGAGGACAAGAGGAATAAACGTTTATTAATTCTTACAAGAGGAAAATTGAGCGCTGGATGATCATCACTGTAGTAGCGTTGATCATCTAGGAAGGGCGGCGTTCCTAGCCCTGGATGCCGTGGCCCTCAGCTGCTTGTCTGGCCGGTATCACCAGGCCACGCTGGTTATGCAAAACCTCGCTGCACAGCAGGGCCTCCCACTGCTCCGTCGATGGCACCAGGACCTCCGGGAGTTCCTTCACACCCTTGCACTCCCACACTATGTGGTGGAGAGTGTTGGGGGGGGGGGCGCAGAATTGGCAGACTTAACTGTACAGATAGGAGCAATCATGTGCATTTGCGAGGCGTGCGGGAAAGAGTTCCTCTGGTCACTCTGGGGTCTTCTTAATTGCGTTGGTTCTTCTTTAATGAGGGAAGATAAATTTTCATGCCAGAGTGACAAATTATCCCGCCTGAAACATTCAAGACATATCAATCTTAGGAATTAAAATACAACACACTTCTTGGCAATTGCAGGCTGTTTCACGGAGACGCCCCCTTCCTGATGACAAAAGACCTGGAGTTGCTCCGCCGTGTCTTCATTGCCGACTTCGGATTGTTCACGGACCGAGGGGTGAGTGCACGTAAATTGCTTCACTGATACCACACGACTCCATTTCGGGCAAACATACAAGCTATAATGATCCCTTCACATCACTCAGGCAACTGTACACGCTTGGAATAAATCATCGTCAGTTTGTACAGAATCGTAGCGAAATATCGTTAGGCAACGATGAGTGAATGCACAACGGTAACTTCGGGGATGGCTGCCAGTGGAGACCCCTTTCTGGAGCATTCCCTGCTACTACTACCTTTGGAGGTGCACCGTCAACATGCTTCTGTTAACGGAATTCCCCATTAAAAAGCACGGGCTTCAAGCATCTTTAAGCGGCGAATAGCGCAACCAAAGACGACGGACTCGGAGGAACGCGAACGTAGCGCTAACTTTCAACGACTGGTTTATTGACTAGACGACACATGTGACGCACATATCCGTGCGCATCCTTCCTGCCCGCCGTCTTCAGTTGCGCCATTTACCCCTTATCAGTTCATGTACACAATATTCACAATTCTAATTTCATTATTTGGGAAACGTCATGTACAAAAAAATCATTTGTCTACCTGATGGGATAGAGTTTGTTATTTATGCTCCGCAGCTATTTCTAATTATTCTTGTTTTGTAACAAAATTGCAAACTGTACCCTTCCATGCCGCTACAGCTATAGGGTGACATGGCCCAGTCAGGCATGGTTTTGCCTTTTGCCATGCCACCTAAGACAATTCTGTAATTATTTTGAAAGAAAGAAAGAAAGAAAGAAAGAATGAAAGAAGGAAAGGAAGGAAGGAAGGAAGGAAGGAAGGAAGGAAGGAAGGAAGGAAGGAAGGAAGGAAGGAATAAAGAAAAATAAACAAAGAAGGAAAAGAAGAAAGGAAGAAAGAAATACCATTTACCGAGTACTCCAACATCAAAATAAGCTGGAAGGTTAGAAACACATTATTCAGGCGCTACGAATGCCCAGCTCTAAGGCAGACTCAAACGGATTACTTGCTAGTTAGCCTCAATCATCAAGAGACACAAATCGTCGGTCGGTTTCCAACAGTTGCCTTTGTGGTTCCGAAAGGTTGTGAATTTAAGCGAAAATTGCATGTGTGCACGAAGAGACCCTACAATTTCCTCTTACTCTCCAATGCCAGGAAGTGTGGCGGATGATGAACGAGAACCCGGAAATCCGCAAGTCCGTCTCCTTCGCTAAGGGACACCACTGGAAATTCGCCAGGCGCTCCATCTCCATGGCGTTCACGGCATCAAAACTGCGACCCGTAAGCCAAAATCGCAGTAATCTGTCAGGGAAGTGACCACCCTGAGACGAGGGTCCCAGTGATAAGACTGTGAACGACCTCGTTCTGCGCCAGACAAATTCGCACCTAGGCTAATCAGCCTGCTCATCTGATAACAGGGTGAAACAAAAAGACATATCCTTGAATGCATTCGAAGGACAAAAAGATTGACATGTATGTCTAGGCACGACAGAGTTCCTGGAAGCGGACCCTCGTTTAATCAGTGGCTTTAATTTTTTTTTTTACGGCGAAGCGTTGTTCGTGCCATCGGGCGCAAAACTGCCTTTGTTGTCCGGTCAAGATAAAAGCCGCCGCTGTAAACAGTACATAGAAAAGACAATTGAGTTCGCATGGTATGTTAACCCGAGTTTCCACAGTATGACTTTTCGCACGCTGTCACTCCGCTGTCTACGCACGCTGCTAGTGGTGGAACTAAAGTTGTCGTTGGTTTTTCTTCGTGGGAGGTACCAACTTTGGGGCACTGGGAAGAATCGGGAGTTTAAATATTCCAACTTCACAAAACTGCGATATGCAAACGTAAAATCTATAGAATAGCGCGTGCCGCGTGACACCTGAACGTGATGGCACGTGAGCAGAACAGGCACATGCCAGCCACGCAGAACTCTGATTCTAGGTAAGCTGAGCATGTGACATGTGCCAGTTTGCTTGCTGAAGTAATCTACGCCACGATATACCGAAACACAAAAAACACGGAAATGTGATGTAGCGGAAACAATTCGTTGATAATTAACGCCAGCCTTTCACCTTGAAAGAAGGCAAGCAAAACTTAAGTTCCCAGGGAAAAGTTTTTACGATTGTGTCGACTTTATTTTCTATCTGCATCAATGATGACGACGACGTTCATGAATGGCTTTTCGGCTTTGCTACAGGTTCTGTGTGACTTACGATAAGCATAATTCGAAATTCTCTGTATTTTCTGGCTTCACTGTAAGCAAATTCGGAAGCGATTGTGTTCAGTGGAGCTACAGGTAGATGGTGGACCATGCGCCCATGCTGCAGCCCAGGAGAAATGAGCGTGGCTTTTTGCTAATTCTTGCGTCTTTAGCCGGTAACCTACACATATACCTCAGGAGCGTATTGGCTTAGCAGCCTCTGCCTAACAAACATGGCTTAGCTGCAGTCACCTATGTCCACACTGATTTGCAATCCTAATCACCTAAAACAGGTGATAAATAACTTGAACCGAGTAGCATATCATGTAAAGGCACCAGGCGTCTCGAGCTGTGTCTCCACCCTGCTGGCGAAAATAGATTTTGCGGGATCTCCTTACAGCCAGCACGACAACGCTACCAGCAACTCGCTTTCCTACGCCTTTGTCTTGCTTGTTGGCAGCCCCGGCCAGGAAAAGCAGAGAGACAGGGTGATCATTGTGAACGTGCGCAAATCTCAGATTTAAATTCGAGGCAAAGTCGTCATGTTGGACCCGCGCACACGCGGGCCCCCTCAAAGACACAGCCAGAGCCAGTACTTTTCAGCGGGATCTTGAGCGTATACTCACTACTCCCCTCCCAACATAGTGAGGTGTAGGTAGTAACGATGTCAGGGATTGGAACACATGGTGGTATACGTATCTAAAGACAAAGGGTTTTTTGAAGCATACATACTTCACAACCAGCGACAAAAACTGTGTTGTTCATCGCACGATGGCAGATGGTGTCTGGAATGAGCGAAGCCGTCGATCGCTTCCTGGACCTTCTGGATACGCGGTGCCGAGAGGCCACTGACGGGGAAGCAGACGTCTTTCCGCTCCTGGGTGCACTCGCCTTTGACATCGTCGCCGAGACGGCTTGCGGCCTCACCCTCGACGTACAGCACAAGCCGAACGACGAGTACTTTGCCACGGCCAGTCGTTCTATGATGCTCAATGTAGTGGAGAGTGTTTACCAAAGGGCTGGACGTGAGTAATTACAATGTCCATATACAACAATATTACCGAGGCATTCTAGAAACTTGTGAGCGCTAAAGACGGAGAGGAAGAGAGGGTGCTTAGCTGTGACGATAACGGAAGATGCCAGCTCGGTTGATGGCAGTTTTGGCGACACAGACGAGGGTGAACGGGGGAAGCACGAAAAAGGTTGCGAGGAAGGAACACTGCAAAGAAGAAGTTAATAGGCCTTTCGCACTGCGAAAAAGGAAGTAGAGCGAAGCTGATTCTCTGGTGGGATTTGCTATGTTAAGGGTTAGCTATTTTGGGGATTTTCTGGGTCGAATTTGAAGGACAGTGGAGCGAGCTCTAGGTTCCATAAGGACAGTGGTGCGAGCTTTACATCTCACACTGAAAACACACAGGATTGCTGGGTAGAGACAAAAACGTTTTGTTATAGCGCGGCCACCCAGATCCCGGAGCAGGCTCTAGCGCCATGCACTGGCCGCCGAGGGAGGGCGCCCGCCATAGCGCAATGTCATGGGAAGAGAGACGCACTAGCAAGAATCAGCACTAGCAAGGTTTACAAAAGTGTTTCAATCAGGTTTTCGAGAGCCGTTAAGCTATATGTAATATTGTTATGTGGCGCAAAAAAGATAGATGAGGTATGGTTGAAAGTGAATGAGGTGTTTACAAGGCGGTTATTACGGATTGAGCAAAGCCACGTACTCCAGTTCGCTTCATCGCCGGAAGTAGATGTGGATGTGGCTGGCAATATTCCGCACTTGATCATCTTCTCGTATCAATACGCACCTTATCTTTAAGGATTGTCACGTTTTCTTCAAAATGGCGAAACGATGCAATCTGGGCATTTTGGATATATAAAATACTTAGAACTGGTTTTGCAAGTTAACAACTTCGCGTGCCGCAGGATTTGGCAGATATAGTTGCAGCGCCCAGGAAACAAAAGCAAGCAAGTCCACAGACGGTTTCAGCGCTTGTTACGTGATCTTTCTTGTCTTTGTTCCATTCTGTGGTGTACGTATGTTTAACTTCACACGATACATTTCTACAAACTCTGCGCAGAACCATCCGCTATGGTACGCACTGGCCTTTCAAGTGGGGCTGTTTTGTCCGCGCAATGGCTTTCTTTATAACCTCAAAGGGACACTGAAGTGAATTTGTCAAGCTCCCGTTTTTGCTTGCACTGTGTAGACTGGCTCAAATTAACACACTATTCATCGTTTATCCGGTTGACAAATCGGTAATTATTTTACAAAGCACGAAAGAAGAAAAACTACTATGCGCGGTTTGCGGCGGCCGCACCAACTAAAGGCGCTGACGTCAGGAGGGGGGGCACCGTGATTGGACGATGCCCAAGGTTAGCAATCAAAAGTTTCGGTTTCGGTTTCGGTTCTGTAAAACATGCTTGACATCTGATGGCGTTGTTGGATAGGCATTCTCGATTTCTCAATTATCGCCGTACCGCGCTTCTGCCATGTTGTCGGCTGTCAGATGTCTAAGATAAACCTCCCAGGGCGGCTTGGAATCGTAGAAATCACCAGACGAGGCCTACGCAGTGGATGAACGCCCTCCGCGTCACCGCAGACTCTCAAATGCCATGCGCTTTTCCCGCATATTCGGAGCTTGCCTCACTTATGTTTGTTCGTAAAAAGCTAGTTCGCACCAGGCCAAGGGTGTGCTGATTCAGGCCTGGGCCCACTGCCCGCAAGCAGTCGGTGCTTGTGGCAACAGCACGCCAACGAGAACTCGCTAGCGCGTCATTGTCAGTATGCGCGCCTTCTGCGATCTCGCTCGTGGAGCAGTGAACGTTACGGCCCAAAAATGGTGCTCAGTTCAGAAAACATCGGCCGCATAAGAAAAAATCAACTTACAAAAAAAAAAATACATGTACCCTCGGGGAATCGAACTTGCGCCTTTCAAAACAAGTTCCAGCGCCTCAGACCGCTAGGCCACGAACCGGCACTGGGTTGAATGGATATATAAGGGTTATAATGTATGACCAGTTTACACTTTTATTTATTTTAAGCATTTTAAGTACTTTATGTGACTATTTGTTGTATATCACTCCTGCAGTAAGTGTCCCCCAAACTTCCACAATATCTCACGTCTAGCAATTGCATTTCTTTGACGGAAAAGCGTTCGCACATGTGCGGTCGTGCTGCTGACCTGCTGTGCTTGTTTACCCAGCGCAAAACGTGCTTCCTGCTCCCTAGTTTTGCGCTGTACGGTAAAAGTTTCAGGTGATTTTCTTTTCTTAGTACCTATATTGACTTCGCTGACTCTTCTCCCGCCTTCAATTGGCCTTAGATTTTCCTACAGGCGTGAAGTCAGCGAAGCGTCGCATGTGCACTTGTGCAGCGCTTGTGTGGAGCGACCCGGACTCTGAGTTTGACACAGTGTACAAAACAAAGTAGGAAAGGCACATTCTTTCATTCACAAAGGTGTTGTGGCTTAGTTTCAATTGAGCGAGCGAATAGCGACGACCCGTCGGCGGCCGGCGGACGAAACGCTGGGCCGACTGACTCGATCGGTAGGTCGGCTGGTCGGCGAACCGTGCAGTAGCGCAGCCATTTTCCAGCTCATCTCCTGCTGACGTCACACGAAAACGCCACAGAAAATGGGCGAGCGTAAAGAGAGGAGGACAGCATTTTCGAATTGATTTTTCTACTAAATAAATTCGCGTAAACGCGGCCAGAGTGGTCGAAACAATGCCTACGGACTCCGAACTACAATTTGCGCTAGTAATCCCGCAATGTTTACAAATCACTTCAGTGTCCCTTTAATCGAATTGCTTGCGCAGAGTTCTTCTCGGGAATCAAGGGCCTCGTACCCCTCACGTGCCTGCTGGAATCGACGTTCGCGGCCGAGCCTGTTACTGTGCTCACACAGAAAGCCAAGCCCATCGTAGCACTCCGCGCCAGGGACCCCAGTGTAAGATCTCGGCCCCTTGCTCAGTGTGGTTGCGGTGTCTGCATTTTTTATACTTCTGCAAAACGTGCTGGGCAAGTTTGTACTCGGCTAAGCAAGAAATGACATCGCGAAAATTTGACGTAGGGTTAAAAAGGTAAAACACAAAAGAAGCGTTGGTCCTGTGTGATGTGTCTTTGCAAATCTATGTTAGGTTTTCGCACTATTATGTCTACATGAGTTTGGTTGTTTAGGTAGCAGATGAAAGCTTTCACGTAGTCAAAGGTGTGGAGCTCCTCTACGCGCATTACCTGCGTACTTCCCAAAAGGCACAGGATGTTCCAAAAAAGAAGGTTGTGTCGTTAGTGGCGTGATGACCGGAGAAATTGAGCGGAAGGCGAATTAGAAAAGATCGGAGGGACTGAACATGCGGTAGAATATTGCGATGTCACTGTGGACGGAGTGCAATAAGATGCGGTGGCAAAATGCCACTCCACGCTTACATAAGCCGGGACTTGGTATCCCTCAACAATGTTGCTAAGGAATATTAAAGACGTGCATATAGGAAATCATGTGAGGTCGAGGATCAGTTCTCGGCTCCATATGGATAAAAATGGAAAAGTTGTTTATATCAGTCTCCCTGCACGGTCAATAGTCCTTTAACAACAAGATAAATGAAACTGGAACTAAAAACACGGAAAGCGTTATACACTAACCAAATACCTAATGCAAAAAATCAAAAGCACAATTCTTTCCGACGGGCCGTTGCCCACATTATATGGATATTTCGTTAAGGACATGGATGTGAACTTCATTTTCCCACGCGTTACAAGAAAAATGTCACCAACTGTTGCAAACTAAATACCACTGCGTGCATCCATTTACCATATTTGTTCAGTTTAATTCGTCGAATGGGGGTCAGTGTGCAACTTGGAAATGATGCGCAAATAAAACATTGTCTGGAAATGGGCACTGGAAAAGACATTGCAAAAATTACGTCTTTAAATAATGCCGCCCCATGCTTGCCTTAGATAGTTTTCCTCTACGTAAGCACAGAACTATGATTTTAAATTCATGTTACTTAGGAAACCACTTTCTAGGGAAAGAGTACTTGGAATGCTTGGGTGTACCTTCCGAACTGAAACCGGCCGCTTTACGTTACATTACATGTTCCTGCTACACAACAAGTAATGATAAACGCGAGCAACAATCCCCAAGAAAAGACTGGTTTATGATTGATCAATTTGTTGCAAACTATATTGGTGGCCGAATTTTGAAAATTCGCTTGAGGGTTTTGAGGCTTAGAGAGAGAGAGAGAGAGGAGAGAGAGAGAGAGAGAGAGAGAGAGAGAGAGAGAGAGAGAGAGAGAGAGAGAACAACTTTATTGTGTGCCCGTTGAGAAAAGGAAGAGGTTGGAGATCCTCCTTGGTCCTCTTCCCCCTTTTAGGCGGCAGCCAGGAGTCCTTAGACCCCAGCGGCGTCTTCAGCCATCCGGACGAGTTCGACTTGCACTTCGGGATCGGAGCTGAGCAGCGCGGTCTCCCACTGCTCCATGGTTCTAATGTCTAAGAAGGGCGTCCTTTCTGCTGTACCTGTTTACTCTTGATGGGACACGACCAAACCATGTGCTGGAGGTCCGCTCTGCCTTTACAAATTTTGCATTCACCTGTGTACAGCCCCGGGTAACAGGGGCTGTAGGCTACAGGGTTAGGGAACGCGTTGGTCTGGAGCAAACGCCAAGCCACCGATTGCCACTTAGTTAAAGTTCTGTGTGGTGCAGGGTATCTCGCTCTTTCAAGGCTGTAATGATCTAGTATGTCCCGATAAGATACCAGCCTGTCCCGCCTCGACCGGCGGAATGAGTGCGCGTCGACGGTGGAATCGTCGGCGTCGGCTCGGTTGGTTAGACCTCGAGCCGCGGCGTGCGCGTTCTCGTTCCCCGGGAGACCGCAGTGGGCAGGCGCCCAGACTATTTGAACCCCTCTGACCCGATCGCTGCAGAGCAGAAACCGGCCAGCAGGATTTTAAGCGCTTCCGACGACACGCACCCTCTCGAGAAATTAAGGAGGGCCGACTTGGAGTCGCTCACTAAAAATTTGTATTTGTCGGATGCCGTCATTGCGAGGGCAATGGCCGCCTCCTCTCCAACTTCAGGCGACGTCGTGACGATCGTGCCTGAAGCAACTGAATCGCCCTGTCGATTTACCATGGCTACGGCCATGGCGTCACGATCGTCATAGTCAGCGGCGTCCACGTAAACCCCGTCCTCAGACCTCTCAAACCTTCTTTGCAGCGCCTGTGCTCTTGGGCGTCTGCGTTCTGCGTTGTGTACGGGGTGCATGTTCTTGGGCAGTGGCGGGACGTATATGCTCCCCTGAGCTCAGGTGGGATGTCCAATTTAGCTCCAGCTCGAGATTCATAGTGGATGCTAAGGGAGCTTAAAATGTGTCGCCCAGTCGGGCTGTTGGAGGGCCTTTCCAGTTGTGCGATCCTCTGAGCTTCGATCAGCTCATCTAGGGTATTGTTCCAGCCCAGTGCCTCGAACCGTTCATTCGAGGTAGTGACGGGTATGCCTAGTGCCTGTTTGAAGGCCTTCCTGATCATGGCATTTTGTTCTTTTCGTCCACCCTTCTTTTGCGAAATTGACATTGGTTTGTTACCCATTGGACAACACCACCCCATATTAGAGCTTCTAGTGCATAAAACTTCCTTATCAAGTTTTGAATAGGTGTGCCGTAATCGAGACATGCGTACTCAGATCTCATGTACGCGCGGTGTCACTGCCTATTGGTTGCCATTATTTTTGCACTGTGAGCTGATTTCCTTCAATTCTACATTCACCAACCTCTGACGTTCTGTTAAAACGGTTTGTGAAACAGAAAAAAAGATTTCTTATTGTATTCTTGATGAAACCTCGGTAGAAGTGACGATAAAGAGTGGTTGTTAGACTATAACAAAACAAATTTTTGTACAGCAATTCACTCTATTCTTTCCCAAGCTGGCACGTCCTGACGTCATTCAAAGTCTCCTGGAGGCAAAGGTTCCAAAGGAGCTCCTTGATCAACCCGATCTTCGTGCCCGCAAAGATGACGAAGGTAGCTCAAATTTATGCCTATGCTACACACCGTTTCATAGGCCTTCAGAAGGCCTTCGAAGTAATTTTATATCTAGTGCCCCATTGTAAATACATAGGACGCGGTTGTAAGTGAGCTTTCCACTGTTAATCAAAAGCTGCGGTGCAGCGCAGCCATTAATAATTTCCAAAGTGCGCACAATTCACGACGAGGCAAACGTGCAAATAATGGTCGCTCATAATGTAAGCTTTTGTGCCGGCCGCCATGTTACGCATAATGCGCGATCTTACACTATCAGAGAAACGTGTTCGTATTATTAGCAGTTTTTTGTGAATTTGAAAGATATTAAAGTGGAGCTTTCCATGCAGCACTGATGGCGACAGTGCCGTCAACAAAAGGCAATGCAGGGAAGGGAACTTTGCACAATGGGTTTCACAGAACGATGATAATGACGAGCAGAGGATCACCAAGCAACTAAGAAAAAATGGCTTCGGCTTAGCTCAACTAACCTTAGATATGCAAAGTAAAAGCTTGGCTTGGTCTGGTTGAGCCTTGGTTTCACTTGGTTAACCATTGATTTACTGTATTGCCGATCACGTCTTGAAGCCGTTCGGTTCCGTGCAGCCCTCACAGAAGGAGGCCGGGCGAACGCAGCGTTCGCCGGGGAGAATGCGGCGAACGTGGCGTTCATTCACTGCGAACGCACCGTTTCTCTTCGTCGGGCGCGAGACGAATCACGTTGTCCGAGACGACCCAGCGCCGCACGCATGGGAGGCTGCGCGGGTGGTCGGCTGCCTCGGCCACAGCGGTGTAAACGACCGCTGCTCGTTCGCCGCAGAATGACTGGAAACGTGGGCTTGTGCGCAGCGCCGACAGCGGGCCCCGCGAATCAAGCGATGCGCTTCGAAGGCTGTGTCGCCGGGTCTGTGTCTCGCGTCAAAAGGTCACTATGCTCATCCTCCATGAAATCGCCGGATGAAAGTAGTAAAGCGTTGATTTAAAAATGCTTCCCGTGGTGGCAATACAACAAGGGTACCTTGCGTTATGAAGCCGACGTCTATCCGATTGCGCCACCTCAACACGGTCGAAGCAGTTTGGATTATGGACTTTGACTTTGACTCAGCTAGGTTGCATGGCAGAAAACTTCGCGTTTCAATCAAGTTTCTCGTTAGATGAAGGCGGCTTTGATTTGCACGGAATACGTATTGCACGAAAAAATAGTAAATTACAGATTTCCGCGCAAAAAAAGGGAACCTTAGATAAAGAAGCTATGAAGGGAAAGGAATTTTCTTGGTAAATCATCAAAGGGAGGAGAAATGGGGTAGAACGCATGAAGGAAATTTACTGATCTGGGGTTGTATACCTGGCAGGTGGTACAGCTGCTTGGAACTCTATACGGTAGCGAAAAGGATGTCATGTTTTCGACTCACTTCGCACACATACATCGCTTTTAGCACCGCAACAAAATAGTGGGTAGGCGCACTAACAGCTGCCAGCTGTCCATCACACAGCCGTCAACGTTGGCGGCAGATTGTAGACCGTTTACTAAGATCATATTAGCCGAGTTGTGGGACACAGAGCACGCTGTTCCAATTTCGGCGATTCATTAATGATGCCTAAATCAAACGTCGTCTCGTAAAGGAAATTGGAAAGCGAATGACGAAAGTAAATCTTTAAATACAACAATGCAACGACGGAAATTTCGTTTTTAAGTACTCGAACCCAGTGCTTGCTGACGATAGGTACGTCTGTTCTTGGCGAACATGAAATTATGGGTTCGAAGTCCATCAAACTCCCTTACATGAGGCTGA
The DNA here is from genome assembly GCA_013339765.2 of Haemaphysalis longicornis. Lineage (NCBI taxonomy): Eukaryota > Metazoa > Arthropoda > Arachnida > Ixodida > Ixodidae > Haemaphysalis > Haemaphysalis longicornis. The sequence continues at coordinate 65,481,559 of CM023458.1, read as the reverse complement.
ACTTAGAGCTGATTCTGTAACACCAACGCACTGGCACCGGAAACAATCGAAAAAATTTACACACGGCTTCAGGACCGTATTATCTTTTCTGCGCAGGCAACCTCTTGATGCACTATAAAGATGTTGCGTCGAATGCTGCTACTGTTCTTGTCGCAGGGTAAGTCTAGCTTTTTATCTCGTATGCTGTACGGGGATTTATCAACGAATCTAACAATATCAGAAGTATTATAAGCTCAGCAGGAGTTTGAAAAGCTGTGTTCCTGGGAATAAAACAACCTAGCTTGAACAACCTCAAAACTTGTGATCATGGTACTTAATTTTTATACGGGAAAAGTGCCGCTTTAGATGCAATGGTTAGAACCACCAGAAGTCGAAGTTTTAACATGTAGATTTTAGCGCTAAGCATTATTTGCTTCAAATCGCAATTTCAATGCCCTAATCGCAATTTCAATTCTCGTTACTATACATTACCGGCGGATCGTAATGTCAGTTCATAAGTATAAGTAATACACTTTTGTTGTTCTCCACAACTATGTCACATAATCAGTGTATTTCATCTCCGGGTATTTTCTCCTTGTTATGTTGATTTTGTACTTTCTTCACCAGTGCCCTGCTGAGGAGTGTCTCAAAGCGGGAGTGCATTTGGTATGCTGAGATGACCTGTACGCCTTAACGGTATCGTAAAAAAATGTCGATAGTTTGGCTGTGTATGTGATAAACGCCTCTTCAACTCTCAACAAATTTTGACGGGTCGTTCTAGGGTTTTTATTGATTCATTACACTGTGTTGGTTTGTCTCAGAACTTTTCTCCTCTCACTGTTCCAACGTATATATCCCACTTGAAGTGAATTAAAGCCATCTTGAATATAAATGTTGAGCACCTCAGTTTCTGAATATCGCGGAAATTCTACGCAGATTCGAAACTGTGTCCGCCAGTAGCGCGAGCTGCATCTTCTGCTTGGCCAAGTACCCGGATGTCCAGGAGAGAGTGCGGCAAGAAGTTATGGCGGCCTATGAGAAACACGTGGGTCTATTTCAAATTTAAATGTTATCAAACAACACCGCTATATGTACAATGTATTACATGCGCAGCACTTGTGGGGGACATTGAAATTGGCCTTTTCTTACCTGAATTTGTCCTTTTCAGGCATTCGCCGCAGAGGTGTATTCTGTGCTTTATTACGAACAAATTCCCGTGATTTGCCTACTTTTTCCCGTGACTTGCCTACTTAACCTAAAATGTAAGGATAATCGATGAATGGAAATGAGAGGGAAGCAACAATTATTCAACCTCCCTCTTGATGGAAAATCAGTGGTAATCATGTCGATTCCCCACTTCCACTGCCGCTTTATTATTCATTTTGCAGGAACCGACATTCGAATTGTTCAACATACATGAATGGGACAACCTAACGCAAGATAAAAATTAGGTTACAGTAAAAGCTGGTCTTTGGATTGTGTTCGATATGTCCTCCCTGCTTGCAGCGTGTGTCTCCAGCTTGTAGTGACATAAAAAAGTCCTGGGAAACACAGTTTATCTGACGTTATCTCCCCTATAAATGTTGTTGAAGTGCAGAACTCTATAAAAAATACTTCAGAAATAAAGGGCAGCTGCGAGTGCCTTCGAGTTAAGCTATGTGGATAAACCAACCCTTACTGTAAAAGTACCTTTCAAGATGGTGAGCCCACAAATGAACTAAACCCCTAAACCATGAAGTAGCGCTCCTCTGGCATGCCTGCAAGCCTTTAAAGAACATTTATTGCTTTAAAGAACATTTCAAAAGAAAATTGTGTTCACAGTACCTTCGCTTTAAAGAACATTTTATTCACAGTACCATTCATGGGAGAACAGGGAACAGACGGCCGCATCCTCTTTCTGTGTTGTCCCGGCTTCGGCTTTTTATGGTGGTATTTTGTCACCTCATTGGAGCTTTCCCTTTCGGTAGCTTGTTGTGTTTCGTATGGGCGAAGGATGAACATGCTTAGTGTCCTGACAACCCAACTTTGGCTGCTTCAGGGTGGCTTCTCCTACGACGCCATTAAGGATCTGCCTTACACAACGCAGACAATATTCGAGACGCTCCGGATGTACTCTCCAGTTTGTTGCGTGAGTACGAGTCTTAACATTATGACCGATGCTCTGCTATCGGTCATAATACGTTGAGAGAAAGGGAGAAGCTTCGGTGTGATGGGCTTCTTATTGATGAATCGCGATGACCGGGCCCTCTAGTCCGGGGATTTCGTTGACCGACGTGTTGCTCTCGTTGCGCGGTTCGCGAGCTATTTTTGGCGAGCTAGGTGCGGGTTGAGCAGGCTGACCTCCCATTATGCTGTGGATTTGTTGTCTGGTGTTATGTTCTTATTGGGAACGCATAAATGTGGGCTAGTTGGTTCGAACGGTGAAACAGGATTAGCGCTATCCCTGTGTGGTCTCTTCTTATTGTCCCGCCTGACCGCGTTACTTAACCATGTTTCTTATCGGGATTTTGTGTGCAGTACTACATCGTGTGGAGTAAATCTTCCGTGTGATCCGAGTGTAGGAATGGTGGCGCTGGGTAAATGTCCGGGTAATACTTTCCACACTTCCTGTTCCCGCACTTCTAGACACAATACACTACTTTATACAATGCGTTTTCAATAAAGCAAACATCGTTGAAATCAGATGAGCGTATCCGCCTATTTTGTTCTCGCAAAAGCATTAAATGGCTTATCGAGCACAAAAGCTACCTTCCTGCGTTTGTAACTGTACAATAATTTACACCTTTAAGGGTAACAATTGTTTACGCCCAACACCCTTACAACCAAGTAAAAAACGAAAACGCCCTCCTAATTGCTGTTTAAGGGACAAAACACCCTAAAAAGAAAGGTTTCTTGTGTTTTTTTCTAGGTTGGGAGGGTTTTATGTATAGACAGTAAAAACTCCAATTAAAATGAACAACTAAGGCGTCACCTGAGAAGCTCTCCAAGATGCTGCGTAAAGCGAACAACCCTTGCACAAAGCGCCGCTGTGACACGAAGCACAAAAGTAGGTTTGTGGATTGTGCGACGGGCGTAGTCTACAGGATCCCCCTGTCGCTCAAAAAATGCTACGTCGGTCAAACAGGCAGGTGCCTTAATGTAAGGCTGAAAGAGCACCAAGCGGCTGTGAACACGCAGATGGGGGCTGGCCACCAGGCTGATCATTGCCGGAGGCGTAAGGATTGCACTCCAGATTTTCTGCAGACGCGCATCCTGTACAGATATTCCTCGCAGACAGACCGAGAAATTTTTGAGGCCTTCATGATAGGCAGAGAAGGGGAAAGATGCGTCAGTTCACCATCCTTGGCACTGTCCGCAAAGAAAATCGGTTTTTTGGAGAGGGGAAGCAGGTTGTGCGCGGGTGAGGGGTGATAGCCGCACACACGTGTAGGTTTAATTTACGCCGAGTGATATTGGCGGACACTGTGAGGTGGCTTTGTGATATGAGCAAGTGTGACGAGTGCGATACTATTTTATTTTATTTTGTTTGTGTTCGCTGCTTTTTCACCCTTTCCACCATTTAGGTACATATAGCCTTTTTTCGTGCTTCTGTCGCATAAACTGAGTTGAAGTTCTAGCGTGTGTTTCGTCGCCTCTTTTACCTTTGTCTGTGTTTAGTGTTCGCTAGTACGATGATTTCCTTAAAATGAGCAGCTTGCAGCGTTGCAGTGAAACGGCTTCTGAAATGCCGACAAGCTGAGAGAAAAAGCAGAATATTCGAGTTTAGCAAAAGTAAGGTCATTTAGCAATGAACGCGAAACGAACTCAGAGACGCTGTTTTCAATTAAGCACCTATCACCCGAGGCCACTTTGGCTCATAGGCTACAGCTCACGCACGGTGGTCTTTGCCAATACCTTGAGGCGTGTGACTTTGAAACCGTCGACAACGGTGCACGTTTTCTGTGTCGTCATTAGGCTCAACGTTATGTAACCACATGTCAACACTAAACATATGCATGGCAGAATTTCCACACAAGTGAGTTTGCCGGTGTTTTCACTGGGTGTGATGTGTTTCATAGCGGCGTACGTCTCATAAGAATGCACTCAAGTGGAATGTCTACCCTTTAAAAAATCTCCGCATGTGGGTCTCACTACGACACCCCTGAGTGAACAATCGACGTAATAAAATGTGCGAATTTTGCGAATGACAAGAACGAAGCACACAATTAGAGAGAAAAAAGGAATCTGCGCTGGGACAACAGCGAAAGGCGTGCATGCATGTGGGATGTTGTCTCAGTGCAGAGTATACTTTTCTAATGTAATGAATGCCTGGCCTCGTCATTCAGCAATTTCGCACATTTGACTACGGTGATTTGTCTGTGTGGAGTGTTGCCGTGTAGTCCACCTGCGGCGATTTCTTATAGTGTACGTATCCTTGGACAATGGAGCGAGAGCTTCTAGGCAATGCCTAGGCATGCGAATTGTGTGGTACTTGTTTGAAAGCGCTAGAGTCAAATTCTCATGGTTCTCTATGGAAGTACAGCTTAGCTGAAGTAAGGTACCGCAAAACGCAGCAAACCCAAAGCTTACACGCGCAGCGAAATCCGCCATTGTCGTCACTTCTTCGAACTATAGCTTTCGAAAACCGATAATACGTCTCCACATACTTTACTGATTCCATAACAATGCTCGAAGCAATTGACCCAGACCCTCCACCACTAACACCACCTGTGCCTGACAATGAACACATCCTCGCCAGTAACGAAGACGTCGTCGGCTTGACATCCCAACAGACCCTGTGAATTGCAGTATTTGAAAATAAAGGCAACTGAATTTCAAGCAACACCGTCCAAATGATCATGGTACACAGCCAACATGCTAACATAGAAGCACGAAAGAGTTAACTAACTAGTTTATTCGAGAAACTTGAAAACATAAGCCACAGGAGGAGTACTAAGTAGACGTTTGAGTGAGCCGAAATAAAATAAACTTAAATAGAGTTGAACCTCGTTATAACGAACACTCATATAGTGAATTATCGCCTATACCGAACTAAATGCGAACTTTATCTGTTCACGTTTTATTTTAATGACACTTATTCTTTTATAACCGAACTGAAACCATTAAAGATGTGCGCGATATCGGATGTAACGAAGAAATACTTGACCAAGAGTCCGAGAAGCTAGATCAAAAAAGCTCCCGTCATCCGAAACTGCAGAGGTATAAAGGCCATTTTGTTCATGGACACTGTGGAAAACTTCATCCTACTCGGTGCTCTGAGCAGCCACCGGACGGAGATCCCATCCTTCACCATATAAATAAGGACGCAGGCCTGTTTCGTCAATGAACTATGTTCTGTTGTAATTTCACGTAGTCATGTTGTCGCTCATTGAGCTTAAAATACAAGGAGAACTTAAGGGTCACGTTGCTCATAGGGGGTCAGAAGCCTAAAAAATGCATTTTTGCATCAAGCATTTTTTCGTGAGCCCGATTTGCGATTTGTTAGAGCCAATTTTTACTTCTACTGTTTCAACGAATGTCGGAATGTTGCTGCCCGATACTACTTCGTTATAACTAGGTTCGACTGTAAAGAAGTATGGGTGGTACCATCAGTTCAGTACGGCGCACGCTTCCACAGCCCGGGCGGAGCGTTCGATCAGGCATCGCTGGACCTGATTGATTGATTGTATGGTTCAACGCACCGACGCAACGCAGGCGATGAGGTGCGCCTTGGTGGAGGGCTCCGAATTAATTTTGACCGTCTGGGGATTTATAACGTGCGCCTAAATCTCAAACACACGGGCGTTTTTGGTCTTCGCCTCCATCAGAAAATCTGCCGCCGCGGCCGGGAATCGAACCCGCGTCGTCGTGCTCAGCAGCACAACGCCTTAGCCACTGAGCCACCGCGGCGGGTGCATCGCTGGACCTGCGCCCTCAGGCCAGCGGGTGCGCATTCCCACCACTGAAGCGATGCTGTAGACAAATACGAGACGGGAGGGATTAAATAAGGAAATTTGAAGTAAACTGTGGACGAGAGCAGCGAAGGACAGGAGCAGTTTGAAGTAAGTGAGAGAGACCTTCGTCCTGATGGGGGCCTGAGTAGGATGATGATGATGATCATGATCATTATGAAGCCTGTTGTGTTGGGGAGACTGCCTTCGTGGCAGAGGCAGGAGAAGGTGGTCCGGGGGATGTAGTAAAGGAACGCCGAGTTGAAATAGGTACCGGTCTGTAACTTGCGCCGCGTTCGGGATTCGGCACTAGGAAGCGACGAAAAGGGACGGGGGTGGTGAAGCGATTGTGGCGATAGAGAGAAAATATGTCAGTATGTCGGACAGGTGGAGGAGAGGTGGAGGGGTGGTGTCTATGCCGAGTCACTTGTCCTCGAACGGGAAGCCCGAAAGGGAAATTCATTGGAAGATCACCGATTCACCTGGAGGGAGGCATGCCAAGGTATCCACACTAGATTGGTGGAGGAGGCCGTTGTGAGGACCAGAGGGTATTTAAAGCATTGTGCGGGATGCGGCCGAGAAGATAGCAGTGGCATTCCTGTTGAGTTATTTGTATGGTGAGGTGCCCTGTTCTGGTAGGGGCAGTAGCCGCCTACGCTTTGGTGCCTGCTGCTGCTGCTGCTGAAAAAAAAAACCAAAGTTAAATGCATTGCAAACTCAGGGGCGTTCAAATGGTATTATTGATTCCTATTCACAACTTTTTGGAGATTTTTAGGTGCTCTTGAATGTGTATGTATTTTCATTCCGATCATTTCAGTGGTACGATGTCACTGAGCCCGAGGTATTGTGTAATGTTTCACATTTCACAGTTTTGACTAATCTCAAATCTTTCAATGCGCATCGTTTATAATAGAGACTTCGACGCTGCCATCAAATTTGTTATAACGTCAGTCTGCAGTGTATTAAAAAAGTTTTGCATATATGCCATCGCAGGTTTACTTCCAGGCGGGCCTCCTGTGAATACCGCTACAAGGAACTCACTATACCCAAGGGATTGAACGTAATGTCTTGCACGCAGCAAATACACATGGATCCCAGCATCTGGGACCAGCCGGACAAGTTTGACCCCGAAAGGTTGGTTTCTGGATGTATTTGCCGTGTTGGCAAAAACAGTGCGCATTACATATCGGAAGTCGTTCAGTGGTATTCGTGTTTCTGCAGCCCATCAGGCTTGCTACCGCTTGCAAAGATTGGCTGGTTGGAAAAAATAGCGGAATTGCTGATGGAGCAAAACACAACCCCTTACTTCTTACAGAAGTGGATAGTTCCGACAAAAACACCACCATATGCTTCACGTGTGGAAGTTGTATACGACATTTACGTTAGGCCTTAAGAAGCGTCCGCTGCAGTGCCCGTCGAGACGTTCTCGTAGTCTAGGGAGGGTTTTGGAACTGCGCTTTTGCATTTACCATTTATGGTCTCCAATGAACCATGCACGCCGACAGGGATAGGCTAAATTCGACAATTCGAAAATTAGCTAAGTTAAACTCTAATTACTGACTTTATTTCGCATTACCACATATTTATTCTATTTATGTTCATAATTTTGGTCTTTTATTGGCTCCTGAAAGGCTATCCTAGCATACTAAATAAACAAATAAATATCGTTAACTCTTTCCCGCCCTTTTTAGTGAGAAGACAATGTTGGTGCCGGTGACACTTCCAAAACGAGTGGTTTTTGAGTTTATTAAGTGCAGATGCGGGAAATGCTGGCGACCGTCTGTCCAAAGCCCCATCTTTGGCTCGCAGTTAAGAATTTTGCTGGCCAGACCAACTTTTGCTACCATCAGACAAAATTTTATACCTGTCATGTTACATAATAGCAAGGGAACTGTAACCGATATTTCCATTGAAATTGAGATTGCAAGATGAAGCTGTGTGGTCGATTTCAACCTTGTTGAGGACGCCGATGTTATCATTCTTTACTTGATGTAATATCCTGCACAGAAAACTAGTGGTAAAAAGGAAACACATAGGATCACTCCTCAAAATCTCGGAAGACTTATCAGATCTTAGAAGTTGATCCGATATGTTTCTCAAGGTTGTCCAAATTTAATTTTCTGCATTGTCTGAATTGCGAGTTTATTTTAATGTAGTGTGATGTGTTTTATGTGTTTTATTTTAATGTGATGGTTGGGGTAAGTAGTGCGTTTCGGGTTGTTGCGCCCTTACGCAGAAAATGAAGTTGTATTTTGTTTTGTGATTGTTTTGAAAAGTTTGGCAGTGTAGGCGCACTAGTTCACTTATATTATAAAAACTTGTCAATATACATTCACAAATTTGCCATCAGCAGGTCACGCTTGTATAACAACCACTTTTTTCTCTTTTATGCTTCCCAGTGGGCTGTTCTGTGTTGAAACGAAACTTTATGGCTCCAAACCTCGTTATATCTCTGTTCGATATTTTCATTTTGGCTTTTACAAAATCCCAATAAGCGGTTCTAGTGCAATCCTCTTGCTGCTCCAACAACTGCTACAAAATAATTTGGACCAATCACATCCGTGGACGTAGAAACGTCGCTTCATTACGCGAAATACACAAATAAAAATAAAATACAATGAACCAATATAAGCCCAAAATACAGGCATTAGTTTTTCAAGCCTCAGATTTTACCCAAGCGTACTGTCCAATTTATGGTTGGAGAGTACGCTTATGAGCGCATGTATGTATGTATGTATGTATGTATGTATGTATGTATGTATGTATGTATGTATGTATGTATGTATGTATGTATGTATGTTGTATGTATGTATGTATGTATGTATGTATGTATGTATGTATGTATGTATGTATGTATGTATGTATGTATGTATGTATGTATGTATGTATGTATGTATGTATGTATGTATGTATGTATGTATGTATGTGTGTGTAGTGCGCCTGTGGGCATGCTGTAGGTATTTGTGCATGTATGTTTGTATGAAACATCCGCAGGTTCTCACCGGAACAGAGGTCTTCGCGGAACCCTCTAGCCTTTCAGCCTTATGGAATCGGCCCCCGCAACTGCGTAGGCATGAAACTTGCCCAGCTAGAAATGACGCTCATTATTGCCAAGCTCCTGCATCGCTTCCGGCTGCATCTTGGCACCAGACATGAACATGTAAGTTTCATCAGCATTTCTCTTTAATGTTTCAGTTCCCGCGCGATGTTCATGTTGCGTTGCAACTAACCTTCAACAGTAGGAACGCTTACAACAACGACGACTTGTTAACCAGTTGCTCGCTGCTTTATAGCTTGAACCCTTCAAATCTGATGAAATGTCAGCAACAAATCTACAAATCAGTATGTCGTGTTCTTTCATAAAACGGGTAGGGAAATGAAGTGATCAATCTGTATTCAGCTAACACGAAGTGCAGATTATAGGGCACCTTCCCGGGGGAGGGCACCTTAGTCCAGGATACCCTGGATGCGGCTAGCTGGCCGGAACTTCGTCACCAGGTCTTGTTGGATCTCAGATCTCGGGATGGATGGGAAAGAATAAAAGGGACGCTAAGCAGACGAAGACGAAGAGAAACACACACCACATACAGGCGCCAAACCTGTATGGGAAAACCACACTGTTCGTTGGTTAGTGTTGTATTGGGAGTGAGGTTTGGGGTTTTTTTCGATTCCCCCCCAGCTGATGATACAGGCTTGGCAAGGACAGACATTAGATATGGTGGGGCTGGCGCTAAGAATGGTTCAGTAGGCATATGTTCTTACTTGCACTCTTCGAAGGATGGTGGCTGTATCTCCCGATAGTCGTGGCTGCAGTTCAGGGTATTTCCTCCTAGTGAGACAGTTGTTGGAAAGAATGCCAGTACATTTGATCAGGGGGTTGGTCTTGGAAGCCGCAATAGGGTTGGGATTTGTTGGCCGTTCGGGCTGAGACATCACTCTTTGCTATGACTGTTGTATGTGGTTACACAAAGTTTGATGGCAGTACTCAAAGAATGTTTCATCTGCACCGCGGTGGGTTGTCTTAACTCCAACGCAGATTGTTGTTATGAGGGTCATTGTTCCTTGCTAGGGTCATCCAGCCAATAGACTGTTTGGTTTGAAATCAAGCAACCCTGTACTTTTGTTAAAACTGTGTATACAATTCATGCTATATAAGCGGCTCTGATGGCCCTATGCTCAAAGGATACCTTAGTGAGGACTCAGTGAGAGATTCCGTAATAAGAACGATGCGATATTGTATCCGCGGCGGTACTTGTGGTACATACTCTGCAATTCTACAGATGAGGGTGAGCTTGCACGAACCTCGGAGTAACATTTTTTGAAGGCAATATTTTACATCCGTTGAGACTCAGTTTAAACCTGAAGAGTAGTACAATGTTTTGTAAAAAGCTCCGGCCCCTTTTCGGTAATTAACGTCAAGAGGTTCTGGGCACAGAGTTAAGCTTTAGTGATCAATGTTGTTTAGTGATGAATCAACAGCACAGCGTGAAAAACGTGCTCTATGAGCAAGCCCCAAAACGTGGGAAAGAGCAACAATGATTTGTATAGCTGCGAAGTTCAGATTGTGCTTTGGTTTCGCGGAATAAAGCTACACCTAGGATATTCGGCACTCCGTAGTAAAGGGATTCGGAAAAATATAGACAATTTCGCTGTTTACAACGTGGGCCAAATTTTTTGACAGAGAGGTGTTCTTTTTTTGCCATCATTAGGCAACTTCATTCCCTGCCAGGGATTGCACTTCGTGCTAAGTATCGCAATCAGGTATACTTTGATTTGCTAGAAAACTCGACCCCTGTGCAGCCAAACTTGTTCGCAGGTCGTGAAACATCAGGGACAACGTAATCCTAAAGCTTAAATAACGCTAATCCTTTAAAGTCCGTTTAACTTCCTTCACTCGGTTCCCTAACTTGCAGCTGTTGGGATTGACGAGGCTAGAACGCTTGCAGTAGGGTAGAAGGGCTTTTATGTGTGCCTTACCGTACTCATCTTTCCATGGTTTCATACTAGCCCAGTAGTAAAATCTTCAAGTAGCACACGCAAAGGCTGTTTTCACTGATGTTTGTATGCGGTTTTTCAGGGCTGTCAAGTCGCATTTTTTCGTTTTATACCGTCACAGCGTGTTTTCTTGCCGTGAAAACGTAATTATCGCCGTACAGGGAAGCTTTCTGGCATTTTTAGCTTGCCTTACGCATAATGTTTGCCAGAAACTGGTCATGATATATTTTATTTCGTTTTACTCTAAAGGAGACAACAACATATGCATAAAATTGAGCCGTATGGTTAAACACGCAGCTATAGCGGTTTCTTCTGAGAAACGTCGCTGTTGTAGTACAAGATGATCTCGTACAGCGTGCGAGCATGGTACCTATTTAGGGTATTCCCTTACCCCACTGATTGTCTTGCACTTGCTAAGCTTTTTAGAACTGAGAACGTGTGCCATTTTGCCCTTTCATTAGTATTATTTCTCCATACAGAACCAATCGGGGGCCGGTAAGGTTGGACGTCATGGAGTGATTTCTGACTGAGAATTAAATTATTGTGTTTGAACTAATAGTCAGAATGAGTTTATTATGGGATACATAAAAATCAGTACTTAGCATTTCACAGAAAGCAAAGACAAGGAATACTACACTGACGATACATAAAGTAGTGAGACAGGTACTGATACAATTAAATAAAAAAATTCAAGCTTAGTTCATCAACAGAACGCAAGAATAAAATGTGGTGGAAGCTCATTTTCCCACTTCGGAAGCGCGAAACTTGAGTCGTAGCCCTTACGGGTGACCTCATTACTGCGCACAACATTTAAGTCGCTCTTCCAGGTTTTTATTTTAATGTGACATGGTCTTGCTTCTTCCCTTTCACAGGGTTACTTGGACAGGAAGACGCAATCTATCATAGCTTCACCAAAAATTGGCGTCTGGGTTCGCATCGAGAAAACCTGATACATTCTTCAATCGGCCACTCCAACGCTCTCTTCCAGCTCAAGGAATCAGAATACTTTTGTGCAGAGCTAAAGTGGGATCCAAAAGTGTGTCTATCGTAAATAAAAATCATCTATGTCGTGTGGCAGTGGGATGTGTACTTCTTTACAAATCGTAGCCACCAGGATGGCGAAATTGGTTGGTTAGAATCGGAAGAAAAAATGGCGAGACTGGGGTGAAAATGAAAGGGCTGACCCTTGCGTTGATCGCAGAAGAAAATCGAGGAAAATGCAAAGAAAAAGAAACGGTTACGAGCTAACCATGGGTTAATTATTACACAGAAAGTCGTGAACCCCATGGCTGTAGTAGAATTTGTCTTAGCTGCATAGAGTGGTAAAACATGTGTTAAGCTACATGAATTTCAACATGAGCTTGAAGTTGATTGCGCAGCGCTGTAAATTGCCATCCTGAATAGTGAGACGGCAAGCGAACGCCGCTGTGTTGCAGCACAGCAAAGGTTGCCCGTACCTTCGCTCGACGTCTGGGAATTCCGTCACTCCAAACTTCTTCTCTTGCTGAAGATCTGCTTCCGCGAAAGTGGCGATTTGAAAAATTTTCTTCACCTCTTCCTTAATTTTGTATGACAATTACGGGAGCCTCCAGAGCAGACTTGTTAGTCCCAGGAAAAATCACCGGGCGAAGGGCATGGTTTAGGCCCTCGCATCCGCACCCTACACTTACCTTTCGTTTTAGTATGATTCTATGTAAGAAAAATTGGCCACATTTCAAATTGATTATGATGAAATAAACCAAATATTTCAATTTCACTGGTGTGGATGTCTCCTATTTGTAAATTGTATTTGAACCTCCCGCGGAATTGTCACGTGGTTGGAATGAGCCACACAACGAACAGGATGATGAAGAGATGTACGTGCAGCACGCGGCGCGCGCTGGGCTTTTTGCATTGTCAATTTGCGAGAACAAGACGTTCGATAACATGGGTGTCTGGTTTTGCGTATCCTTTCTCGGGCTCCACTACGCTCCGAAGCAAGGGTTTTCCACAATTTGAACCATTCGTCGTCTCTGCAGTAAAAAGAAGGCATATCCTGGGCTTCTGTAGAAGCTCGACACCACCGACGATCAAATCCCAGGCGCCTCAACCTACGATGCATTGCTCTCGGGTCCACGTCTGTCGGCGGTCAAAATAGTCCGTTGTCACGAAGTCGCGCAGAAGCTGGTCGGCAATGGCGCAACGTATTCAAAGAAAAAGAATCAGTTGTGGCATTCAAAAGCAATGCATTGTTGCATTTGGCTTTGTTGATATTTGATCTGAATGCCAAGGCCGGTCACGGATCTCAAGCCCCTTTGATGGAAACGGCAAAGGCCAAAAACGAATAATTAGAAACCACGATAATCTTCCTTCACGTCGTCCCACCACTACAAAACCATCGCAGCTATCCGTACTCAATACTCAAAACTGGCCTATCACTGGGACCGATTAATATATAGCGTATAGTATAAGGCCTTAATAAGACGTGGGAAGAAAGAAAGTAGATGTGAAATGCAAAGCATTAAAATGCAAAGCGTCCTACCGCTTTTATGCGACTTTCGCCAGTGAGTACATTTTTTGAGTCATATAGCCTGCTGAGCCTCGATAGAGGATAAATTGGATTCGTCTTTATTGACACCGTAGTGTAGTCGTGAAGCATATCTACGAGAATTCCTTGTGTGGCAAGCAATGCTCCTTCAAAGTAAAAGCAAAGGAAAACATTACCGGAGCTCCATCAAACGTGAACGCTGTCAGGTGCAGAGCAGTGATTTGCCAGAGGGGTCGTGCGCCCTCTCTTAACTGGTTCCAGTATCATCCCGGTGTTGATACCAAAGGTAGGATATAGAGGGTGCCGCAGCCCCTGAAAAGGCCCATGAAGAGACACTGGATGGAGGTTCCAATAATTTGGGATAATTAATAAGTTAATTCATGACGTTTTCCTTATTTTACATCATTGTCAACTTATTTGAGCCCATCGCAACGGAGCAGCGCAACGTCCACCACCAAAACTTTGCATATCAGTAACGTGTGCCTGTGTACCGCAAAAAGCCTGGGTACCGCAATAGGATAGACATCGGCTTGGTAACGTGAAGGACTCGGGTTTCGATCCCCGCCAGGAGAAGCGGTGATCTTTTCGAAGCCTCTGTTTCGGTGCGTGGACACCTCGTGACTACGGTGGTCAGATATCGTGACCCCGGAAGAGCTACGACGACAGGTCAGCCACCCAAAATGCTCCTCCCATAAAGAAAATGAATGAAGCTCACACTTACGCGTAAGACTTGAATATAGCGAAGCTTTACGCAACCTTCACGGCCATCCCGACGGTTTAAGCCCACGATTGCAGCCGATTTGCTTTTTCTTCACTGCCGCAACGACCTTTACTCCTGTCATTGTGGCTATAAGCGGTAGCTTTCTTCCTTTACCTTGAAGTGGTCCTCATTGGACATCACCTTGAAGGGGTGTACGCTATGATGTGTCTTTCTCCTTCTGAGCAAGTGTGGCCACGATTGGGGTGAACGCTGGAGTTTTATTTTTAGCCAATCTCCCTCAGTGTGTGTGCTTGTCTTAACAAACATCCACCGAGACGCTGGGCGGTCGCCGCGAGGCACGCACACACGAGCGCTTGACATTTTCTCGGTATTTTTAACTGCGGACAGGAAAAATTACAATTTGCTGAACAGCTTCGCTGTTGAAAATCAAAAGTTCTCTTTAAGCGTCATAGGCAACCAGAGACCAAACTGTAACACAATATGCATGTGGGACACAAGTCTGCGCGATTTGGCTCCAGCCGATAAAGAAAAATTATCCGCTGCATGTGTCGTGTGCCTAAGTGGTGCCTTCCAACCGAGAAACTGACCTCAAACGCGCAGCATATCTTCGGCCACTAGATACAACTGGGTTAGCTGAAGCCGACGGCGCGTTCCATTTCGCGAGCAGCAGCGTAGACAACTTAATAACAAATGTGTCATTATGCGTCTCAGCAAAGGTGAAAGCAACAAGGATTCGAACTGCAGGGTGGTAAACACCGCTGATGAAATAACCATGGTAGATACGCCATGTACAAGCCGCAGTTAAAAAAAAAACAATACAAGACAAATCGAGTAGTATTAAAATGCCAAGCAATAAAAAAAGCAACAAAAAAGCTTGCTCAAATACTGAATTCCGTAAAACACTTCAATTTAAAAGCGAGTTTCTGAACATACAGAAAGGTGGGGCTGGCATCCTTTTTTTAATTGTGACGGCTTAGTAGGCAGTTTTAATTCAGTGTCTGCAGGGCGTGTCGTTGAGGTGTGTACGTTGCCCCCTACTCGGGTAATTTGAACGCAGCCCGACCCTTGGGCATTTTTCACCAGGTACTATGCAATCCGGTCAACACTAAGGCAGATACCCCCTCGGTATTGTTACGTCCAGTAGCTTAACCATGGCCAGGTATGAATTCTGTACTGCACAAAGACAAATAATACCTTTACGGCAGAAAATGCTCTATGAGCCTTTATAATGCTGTACGCGAGGGGCGCATGAAAAGCCTGTTTTTTAAGCCGTAGGGGCGTCTGCCTTCTTGAATGCATGAGTTACCAAGAAATCATGAAACGGATGTACAGTTAGCTGAAAACAGTAAAGAGGACTAGTTTCAGGACCAAATACTTTTGATTTGTAGATACCCTGAAATCGACACTCTAATGGACATCCGCATCAAGTGGGTTGAAAACAAATCAACAGTCGAGATTTCGAACTTGTGTACTGATTTTCAACGCTGAAAGAGCCAAGACTTCTGACTTCACGTTTACAGTTTAACTGGAGTTACAACAAGCCACAAAAAGCTGTTTTATGGACTTTAGTTATTTCAGCCATGGTTCACATGCTCAGTTAATTTCTTATCGTACCTGTACCTCTACCTCTACGGATTACGGTTCTCCTTTCGTAAAACTCTAGATATAACGTGACTAACAAGATTACGTAAGGTGACGCTCCGCATAGGCCAGTTCTTTGCTATTGTTTCAGGCATGCCCAAGAGTGACCTAGAATGGTCTGCATGACGCCAGTGTTTTGTTGCGACGTCCACCGCTTGTTTCGTATGCGGCGCGTGTATATTGGTGTGCTCGTTCGGAACTTCTAATATTTATCCCACCATTCGTGTTTCTAGAAAAATAACATTCAATAAATTTGAAAGGAATATATTTTTTTTTTCAAATTTGCAATCCCTCTTTATGGGCGTTTCGTTTGTCAGTTCCTGCCTCTCACACAACCGGACCATAATGCGTCCACCCTTCAGTGCGGGAAAGTACCTGGTTCGTGTGACGCCGACTCCCTGTTGTCCTCGAAATTGCATACTTTTTTTGAGTGAAGCTTGCGTTAAATTTTGTCGGAGTGTTGATCCACCTAGCCATTTTGTTCGATGAACCAAACGTATTTTTTCTTCATGGACATTTTGAAGTCGCAAGCTTCAACCGATATCTAAGGCTTTCGCCTATAACGCACGTAAGGAGCCTTAAGTGCCTCTATGAATTTTTATGACAACTGGCTGCGTTCTCGCATGGCAAGCCAGTGAATGATTTTACTGTTTTGTCATACTGCTTTCGTCGTGCACTGGGCAGCCAGGTTGGCGCTGTCACTTAGCTACGCCCCACAATGCATAGGATATTTTGGACGCTGCATTTAAGGTCGTCCGCTATCGGTCACCTAAGTGGCTTTCAATTTAACAACCACTCCGCTTCTGGCTTGGTAATCCACAAAACCCACCTGATTTGATTTTTGAGCCTGTACGTGGGCACGGCAAGAAGGTTAAAGAATGAACTAAAAAAATTTACCATCTTCCCGTAGGGGAATCCTGAGTAGTATGCGAAGCAGCCATGGGGTCGACTCAAGTTCCCATTAGTTTTCAGTTCGATCGCGGCGTTGCGGGAGGAGAATGAGGGCAGCGGAGCGCGAGCGCGCGTCATTTATACCGCGGAGTTACAGTGGCGCCCACAGCGGAGTATGCAGCGGCTACCGTTGCGTCTCTAACCCTAAGCTGCTTCGTATTATCACGCGCGGAGCCGCAGATGTTGCCATTCGTTGTGAAACCCCGGAGAGGAGAGGAGCTTCCGAGAGAAGAGAAGGAATGCCGGAGAGGAGAGGAGTGTCGGAGAGGAGAGGAGGAATGCCTCGCATACTACTCGGGGTTCCCCTACGGGAAGATGACGACGGTGGTTGATAGATTCTTTGGTTGGCCAATCCCTAGGGTCATCCTGCCACAATCATCATCAGCGGTGCCTGGTCAGGCATGTACAGTGGGTGTGCGGACGGCGGACAACAACGACAAGGGAGGCAGGGACACAGCCCCGAGCATGAGATGCTTCGCATCTAAAATATTTTTACCAGGCACAAAACATTGCGTGTTGCCCCTGCTGTGCCAACCTGTCACGGGCAACAACACGAACGTATCTTGTTTCTGAACCGTTGGCGTGTCTGAGGCCGTTGAGGCACGGTTATTAATGATAAAATATCTTGTAACTTAATCGCTGGCCGCTTGCACTTTTGTTTTTGTGTTTGTAAGTGTTTCATACGATTGGCAGAAAAAAGGCGAACAACTCAAATGTTAGCTCGACATGCAGCAGAGGTGGTACTCTGCTGCATGTGGAGGGTCAGGTTGGTGAAGACCTCGCCCTGTTAGTGACATCCTCAAAGACTGTGTTATTTATTTATTTATTTATTCTTTCTTTCTTTCTATCTTAATTTATTTATTTAAAGGTCAACCTTCCCTTAAGGATCATATAATTGAAATGCCGAAAGCTTTGCCCTTTATTGGCGTGAGAGGAAGGCTATCAGGCATAAAAAGAGACCCCATCGCAGGATGAAAATTGGTGACCTCGCAGACTGATGTTGGCAGTGACGTTGACGTGACCTCATTGAGAGGAATAGCAACGTGCAGGGCCATGAGAAGTTGTTCAAAGTCAAAAAGAAAAAAAAAACGTCGTGAATTTCACCGCCTAGCCTCCAAGGGCCATCACCAAGATCCAAAAACAGATCAAGAATAACATCCCACAGGTGGCCAAGATCTCTTACATGCCACCATCGACACGAACCGTACACTTAGCCATCATCCATCATGGCCACCAACAATCTCGAACAAACAGCTATGCCAGTTCCGTTGATTGCATAGCACATTAGCATGCGCCATAGGGCCCAGAATATTTACAGTTGAATGCAGAAAAATTCTGGAACAGACTACTCAGTCCGTAATGGCTCTCTTTTACTGATTGCCGAAGGTGGCGCCAACACAAAATGCACTAAAATACATTTAGTCGCGTTTTCAGGCGAAATATTTCTCGTGATGCGACAGTGCTGCATGGATGCGGCAGTGATAGCAGATGCTGTGAGAGTGCATAGGGGCGTGGCAAACCTGGTATAAGGAACGACAAGTGCATTTGAGAGAGTGAAACTAGGAATAAATTAGCCCAGCTGCACTGCCTTAACGTCGCGAAACCTTATATTAACAGCGATGCTGCCAGGCGTTCACCTTTCGCAACACTAAGCTTCATAGAACTTCTCAAAGGCAGCAGATCCTTTCCCGTTCGCGCGCAAACTCAGGATGGCGCAAACGAGGGAGGGACGTCTTATTTCGGTGAGCGCGCGACTTCACCCATTTTCTGATCACCCGAGAAGCGACCCCAAGCGCATGCGCGCTTCTCCGAACCATCTTTAGAGAGTGCACCTTCCAACTGGATGAAAGCTCTCCTCCTCTCCTTGACTTCGCCCACCTCCCTCTCTACCCCCTACGCTGCACCTCTGCTCAGCGCTTGCTCTCCTCCCGACTATAGTTCATTCCACAAGCTAGGTGCAGCACTGTAAGGCTACATTGTTGTCAACAGCCCGCCCCCTCAGGGTTCTTAACTCACCGTGAAGGAAGCGACAAAAGGCACCTGGGTTTGCGGTGCCACTTGCTGAGAGGGGAGAAGGGAATGTCCTTTCAGGACCCCCTTCACGGCGAGTTATACCCCTGTCACACGGGCACTTTCAATCGCGATTGAAGTGAATCGCGATCGTGTTTTCGAGCGCGCTCGACGCACTGCTGCTGCTACACGGCACGTTTCAATCGCGATCGAGAAGTTTCACGGGTTGCACTCGTGCACGCCAGGTGGCGCTAACCATGTACTTGCGGCCGGCGTCTGGTAACTTCGCGCGGTCGTAGGTATACGTAACTATGTAAATATTGCCTCATGCTTATTTGGGTCAAGTTATTTGACACAATTTGTGGCGTTAGTTGAAGTTGTCACATTGTGTGCCATTACTTAGCGGGGACGAGAGTATCGCCGCTTTCGTTCAATCGCGCTTGAGAAACGAGGATTGAGTTCGAGCGGGATCGAGTTCAATCGCGATTGAAACTGCAGTGTAGCAGGGGCCCGATCCGGATTGAGCTCGATCCGGATCGACTCAATCGCGATTGAAAGTGCCCGTGTGACAGGGG
Organism: Haemaphysalis longicornis; assembly: GCA_013339765.2. NCBI lineage: Eukaryota > Metazoa > Arthropoda > Arachnida > Ixodida > Ixodidae > Haemaphysalis > Haemaphysalis longicornis. The sequence continues at coordinate 65,462,230 of CM023458.1, read as the reverse complement.
TATTAGGCGCCCTCAGTGGGCGCACTGTTGACAACAATGTAGCCTCCACAGTGCTGCAGCTAGCTTGTGGTATGAACTATAGGTGGTGCCCTCCCCACATGTCTTCCCGTTCGTTATGCCGCTTAGTTTCCATAATGCCTCGATTAAGAAAAAAATTTCCGGTTAAAAGGTGTCCGTATAGGAAAGCAAACGCAGTTTGCTTCCCTATGTTTGCAAACGGAGCAAACACTTGTCTGTAACGCTCTAGTGGCATGCTCCGGACAGCGCGGGACACATTAATGATAGCAGCTGGTTTGTGACCGGGAGAATGTGAGCATGCGCGGCTCGTATCAGCGCGATGGCCGTGTCCCCTCTCGCTGTGTCCGTCGCCTTTTGTGCCGCACCTTCTTTTGCCGTGTGAAGCGCTGCCTGCGGTGCCGAGCCGGGAAAGAAAAAAATTGGCTCCAATCTACGCTGTGAAGGTGGTTGGAAAGCAAAGCTTTAAACGGCACCCACAACAATGGCCCATGCGGCGTCACTTGAATTCACATACGTGGCTCTAAAAAGAGTGAAACCAGAGATTCTGTCAGCCATCACCTGAAATTCGCGGGGGCGGCGTCCCAAACGCAGCAGCAGCGTCGGCCACGGCCGAGCTGGAGCGGCGGACGCCGCCGCTGTAGCCCGGCCGTGAGTCGGGAGAAAGAAAACGGAGAGGAACGTCTTTCGAGGAGTGAGACAGCGGAACCTAGCCATCCCGATGTGGTAGATTGGGGCTAAACCACCACGCGACAGAGGCGCAGGCACCGAAACAATTCGGCATGTGAGCTTAGTAATTCCCATTTATACCGATTTAAACCAGTTAGTTGAGTAAGTTTCAGAATTGCGAGAGAGCTGAGGGAACTTTTATAATCGCTGTTTATCAGAACCAGTTGCTAGTTTCGCTTTTTGTAATACCTCTTAAAACACAACCCAATTGGTATTCACCAAATTAGAAAACGTAGTCCTATTCGTGGCAAGCTGTGCGCAAAAGGTAGCGTTTCTCTAGCGGTCAAATGCATGTATGAGACTTGTACATTTTGTCTTCCCGCCCTGCGAACCCATCCTTTAGGAATGTTTGCCGTACGACCACTTAATTCCTTCGGGTGTGTGTTACCCTGTAGGTGCTGTCGAACAAGTTATTCAAGCCGTGCAAAGGCACCGCGAAATGGACGCGAAGCTGCACCAAAACAGGCCCAAAACAACCGTCGCTAAAGCAGACGACAAAGCCGTACCGCCGACGCTGCCGCCGGCGAGCAGGCACTTTCGCGCGGGGAACGCTGCGTAAATTCGTCGCGCCTTCTCTAGTGTGCTCCGTGAGTGAAACCCTCCCCCCGGCGCGGCCTCCGCCGCGTTGGGAGTTTGTTGTCTCGCACGCCACGAAAGAACCGTTGCCTGGTGGAGCTAGCAAACTTCGCTTTAAAACGAAGATTACGGGCCTTAGAGCGGGCTGCGCGAGTTTCCCGTCAGCATTAGCTTTGGCGCCACGATGCTTATTGCGTCGTCGTTGTGCCAGTACGCTGCGTGGGTATGGCGTGCACCACTATCCGGTTTCTGCGCTCATCTTTGCATGTCACCGCCGACGGACCGACGCCGCAAATCGACCGATATCTAGTATCTCGGGAACACGGTCAGCCATGCGTTTAAGGCTATTGTTTGTCGATTACGTCTTATACAGGGAAAAACTTCCCTGTCCAAATTGCGTTTTAAAACTCGCTACTGTATAGCGCACAAATGAACTGTTTGTGCGCTACAAAGCTATTCCTCAAAAGACAGATTGCGCTTCTACGAATACTTGCGTTGATGGGAGATAAAATTCGGCTGCTCGTGGAGTTTTCTCCCCGAGTTAGCGAGAGAGTGGCTGAAACACTGTTCTTTCCCGTGATTGGAGCGGCGACAAAAGGGACGAAACCTGTGCCGGCGAAATTGTGACGCCGTACGAGTTTTGAGGGATAATGAGTAGAGAAGCCTCCTCACCACATTGAGGAAGGATTTTGGAGAGGCGATTCACGGCCTGCTATTTAGGTTTACGCGACACTGATATACTAATGTCTGCAATCACAATACCCTTCGGCGCTATATCCATTAAGAAAAAAAAATATGATTCGCCTTCTCGACATACAATAAGACATACTACGCAGATTGTGGCGTTCATCGAACTGTTCCCACAAACTCCACGATGTGTGCCTTTTATTTTTTTCTTACTTCTTTCATACTGCCGAGATTGTGACGTTCATCGAACTGTTCCCACAAACTCCACGATATGTGCTTTTTTTTTCTTCTTACTTCTTTCATACTGCGGAGATTGTGACGTTCATCGAACTGTTCCCACAAACTACACGATGTGTGCTTTTTTTTCTTACTTCTTTTCTCCTCATTCTTCCACCCTGTTATCTATAGGGCATTTTCTACCATCCCTTACCCATTCCCCCGCCGAGTAGCATGTCAGTGTAGAGATTCTGACAAACCTCTCGGCTTTCTTCGTTAATAAAGAGCTTTCTCTCTCTCCCACACACACATGTACTCGATCGTTTTTTTTTTTTCATTTTAATACATGTAATATTTCTTATCATTATTGCACCGACATCCGCACAGTGAGGGACTGATGAGGAGCGATACGTCTTCAACGCTATAGTAAAGACAGCTATGATTTTGAAAACTCATTATTTACCGCCTTCGCAGCATAACATGCAATATTGCCCACTTAAAGAGCAGCGAAATAACCGATTGAACTATACGAGTAAATGCGATATGTCGAGTTAAGTGAATGCAACAACACAGTCGGGCCAAGCGTCTGTAGAAGAACAATTAACTTCAAAAGGGGATGGTAAGTGTCCTATCGGAACAAGTACGGTCACTTAAAAAATGTTTGTTCTGAGAACTGTTTGAAGGCAGTATCTATCGGCTTATTGCGTTCCAAATTAACACTTGATATGAAACCCTGACGCACTTTGCGCGGTGCAGATCTTTCAACTATTCGACTCCCTGCGCGTGGGGCTGGCTAGTTTTGTGATGCGCAGATGTGCAAGACGCGCCCAGCGAATCCTGTAACAACGCCGCCTGTATAAACATTGCCTAACGCGTGAGCGAAAAATGGCCAAACAGCCACTCTCCTGTTGCTCTCTCCTACCCTTCCCCGCTCCGTAGCCTTCCAGCGTGCTTTCGTGTCCGCCAGCCAGCGCCGCTTCTCGGAAACTATGCAAAATAGTGGAAAGTTTGTTTAGCGTTCCCGAGGCGGCGCTCCTACGCCTTCTTGTTTTTCACCATGCCTGTCTGTCTTGGTCTGTCACTGATAAAACTTCCTTTGTCACGAAGCAAAATCCCTTGCGCTGCCGCAGGCTGATGCCGGCTTTGCGCGCTTATCTACTCGGATCACAGGCCCTGAAGTTTTCTGAGTGGGGCATTCCACCTCTATCCCCTCCGCATTTAGGTATTGTTTTGACCCCGCTGTTCGCACTCCGCATCGGTACGCACTTCTAAAATTGAGGACTGTACTGTAGAAGCGCCCGGACAGCGTGGCGAGACCCCAGCTGCTTATCCTTTTGTTTCCTATAATTTTCTGAAGTTTACAAGCACGTGATATTATTGGAAAGTAATCGTAGAAGTGAGCGCCTGAACAAAAAACGTGCACGCAATTTTTTCTTCTCTAAATACTCCAGAAAGAAAAAATATCAGTAAAATAATGGCTGCCCCATCCGAAAATATCGTTTTTTCTGTTAGCTATATGTCTACCCGACAATCAGTATATTCTTACACTATTTCAGTCCGCCTCCGTCTTTATCTTTGAAAAAATGCAGCAAGTATGAAGCGAGCGACACGTTGAACGAGATCCCCAGTGCGCCACAGAACTAGCGCCCCGTCGCGGCTAAGATGTAAGCGAAACGGCCCTTGAAGCCCAACAGGCAATCTGACAGATACACGTCGTAGAAGTGGGTGCAGCGTTCGCGACTCGCGAGCAGTGACGTAAGGCGAGATGTCCGCCGGCACGCGCCACATAGCGGATCCGTGCCTGAACTAAGCGTCCCTACCATTCCCATTGAAAAGCGCGCGACGCGTCTGGCAATGTTAATACAGGCGGCGTTGCCTGTAAATACAGCACGCGATCGAACCTGTGCGCCATTAAGTGTTTCGACCATCCCGCTGAGCTTAAAGGGACAGACAACCGATTTCTGTCGACTATATATGTTCTCTAGCTCATATGAATGCCAGCGTTTTATATAGTGGGGTAAGCACAAGCAATTTATAAACAAAGTGGCGGAAATAATTTTAATTTATCACTAAACTTTCCAAAATCGGAAGGGTGGCGGTTCGTAGTGTAGAAACTTGACACTACATTATGTGTCCCGGTTACGTGACCTGCAAAACCTTGCAGCTACTGAAACAGCTGAAACGTTTATTCACTTATTGAAAACCATTTAACAGAATTTTTGTATAAGTTTAAATTGTATATGTATTTTTAAACGTTATTTTAAAAGTTTTAAAGACACTCCACCCGCCGCCGCCGCTCCATTGCTCCCAGTGTGGCTAACTGAACCTCCATGCCCAGTCCAGAGTCAACGGCAGCGTTCAGTAAACAGAGCGAGTGAAGGAGCTTCCTGCTTGTGTTGTACGTTGTTTGACGATTCTGCCTGAGTCAAGGGCGCTTCGTCTGCCGAAATATTCGTTTCCAGTTTCCAAAAGATAAGATAAGATAAAACTTTATTTCCGACAAGCGGGGGCTCGGAAAAAAGTGAAATTAATTCACTTGACAAAGTCCGAGCCCCGGTTACAGACAGCAACGGGCATCACAAAAGTACATCTTTCCAGAGAAAATCGTTTTTGCGGCATCATTATACAAAGTTTTTAGAAATTATTCCGCTGTAACGAAAAAATTTTTTAATACAACGCTGTTTGCATGCTCAGTGGTAATCTCATTGGCGACAAGGTGGTTTAACAAGGAAGGCAAAGTGTGTCGAATCATTTGGTTTCCAAAGGTAGTACGCGAAAATGGTACAGTCCATATCTCTTGTGAACGCGTTGGGTATTTGTATGCTTTTGCTGTTAGGTTCGCAATTGATGTTATGAAAGTGTCATGATGATGTAAGTGAGATTGGTATGATTTTGCTAGGTTGAAGTTATAAAGGTTGTGAACTGATATCAAATTGAGTTTGTGAATAGGTTTTTAGTATGTGAATTATGCTCTACGCCAGCTATATGTCGTATTGCTTTTTTTTGTAACACTTGCATTCGGTTTAGGTTTGTTTGGTTTTAAAACTGCCAACGGCAGCTTAAAAAAAAGGACCCGCCCGGGGAGAATCGAACTGCCAACCTCCACAACATGAAGCCAGCGTTATACCTCTCGTTCATTCCAACAGAGGACGCCTTCGTGCGAAATGGACTAGCGAACAAGAAAACACATAAAGTAATAAGAAAGCTTGCAATTCACTATATTTTAGCTGGGGACAAGTTTTTAATTCCGCTTTCCATCTCGCATACAGACAAAAGTATTTTTCCGTGCTACTGTGTGTCATGGTTGCCAGCATTATTTTTGGGAGGACACATACTGCTCGTAGTCTAAAAACTTTCATCCTAAAAATTTCTAGGGCGTTACGAGCAAAACCATGTCGCGCTAAGGTGTTTTAAGGGATGCTCTTTCATTTATGTTAGAGCGCATATACTCGACAAAAATCGGTTGTCTGTCCCTTTAACTCTTCAAGACACAAAAGCCATCGCTCTGATGGGATGGACGACGTCCAACATCTGCGCAACAGGGCGCTCATTGCCAACTGTAAATAAATTGTTCAAGCATTCGGTAAAAAAGGACGACTTGCCGATGCTCCCCGTATTAGGCCAGCTAAGCGACGACCGCTGAGGAGGACAGACTGATGATTGCAGCAGCAGTAGAAAACCATTTCTTAAGCGCTGCGAAATTCGAGATGCACTAGAGTTGCTCGCTTCAGCCCAAGTCATCCGGTTGAGACTTCGTGAAGCCGGCATGAAAGGAAGGACGGATGCACAAAACATTCACACATCTCCACGAAGTGAATCTTGACGAGTGGGCGGAGCACTGGGGATCGTTCTTACTGTAAATCACCCGTGCCATTGCCCACTCGCGCGTGTAAATGAGTGACAACGCGTGTGAACAGTACATACAATTCCAATCCAATCCAATCAGATACATTTCAATTTAATCCACTACAATCCAGTCCATTTCAATCCAATTCAATCCAATCTAAATCCAATCCAATCCAATGCTCCTCGCGCATGCGCAACAGTGTGTACACGGACGCCAAGCCCCGGACAAAGCGAGGTCCTAAGGTGCTTCGCCCCTAAAAGACCCAGCTGGAAGCAAAACTATGAGACCAGCGCATGGAGTTTGCTTTTGATAAAGGACTGGACCCAGGACAACTGGAGGGTTGTGGTCTTTAGCGACGAGTCAGAATTCTGCACCCGCTGGGACCAGCAAAAACGTGAGTCATCATCATCATCATCAACATCATTATCATCACAGCCTATCTACGCCCACTGCAGGGCAAAGGCCTCTCCCATTAATCTACAATTATCCCGGTCCTGTGCTGACCGCGACTAATTTATCCCCGCAAACTTCGTGATCTCATCTACCCATCTATCTTTCTGCCGCCCCCTGCCACGCTTGCCTTCTATAGGGATCCACTCTGTTACCCTTAATGACCAACGGTTATCTTGCCTTCGCATACATGCCCTGCCCACGCCCATTTCTTCTTCTTAATTTCTACTAATATATCCTTAACCCGCGTTTGTTCCCTGACCTACGACGCTCTCTTCTTGTCCCTTAATGTTACACCTATCATCTTACGTTCCATTGCTCGCATAGTCGTCCTCAATTTAAGTTGAACCCTCTTAGTGAGCCTCCAAGTTAATAAACGCCGGTAAGGATAAATTTTTCATACTGATATAATTGGTTGATTATGAAGTTTAACGCACCCAAGCTTCACAGGCGATGAGACGCACCGTAGTGTAGGGCTCCGGATTACTTTTGACCACCTGCAGAGGATCTTTAACATGCGCCGAAATCTCGAACACACGGGCGTTTTCGCTTCTAGGGATGTATGCTCTGTTCTGAGCGTAATGTTTATTTGTTAGGACTGTGTCAAAGTTCTTCCTGGTATAGCAGATTTTTTACCGTCATCACGCAGGTATAACGCCAAATTTGTTTGGAAGGGGCGCTCCAGCGGGCGCACAGCAGTCCCGGTGTGGGGAGCCGCTAGCCACCAAGGCCTGCGAATACTCCACATGGGTCACCGGTCGGATGACGGCAGCAGCCTACGCCGACATAATTCAAACTGTCCTTGTGCCCTACGTGTCGGATAGGCGGTTTCCAGGCGGGCTGTGTCATATTTCCAGCAAGACGGTGAGCCAGTTTACACCGCCAAAGCTATTCAAGATCTCATCGAAAGCCTCGGAATACAGCCTTCCATGACTTGCCAGAAGCCCTCATTTGAACCTAATAGAAAATGGGGGGGGAGGGGGGGGTGGGGGGGGATGTCGATCAAAACCAATTTGTCTAAACAAGCTGGTCTGTCAACCTCAGACTCCGACGAGCTGTGGATCACTATTGAAAGCGAGTGGGAGCGTCTCCGCACTGACCCGAGTCTCGTGGACGCGCTCGACTCTATTCCCGGAAGCGTTCAGAACGCAAAGTTGGCTCGTGGAGCACAACAAGGTGCTACGTGTCTAGTATCACCGTCGTGTCCAGTGCGACGTCTGGGGCACTTGCATCCCAGGTGGATGCAGGTAGTGTAACCCACGTCATCGCAGATATCAACTAGCCGACTCCCCCCCGCTTCTTAAGAACGCCGACGTTAGTTAGCTCAGGAGCCTTATTTAGGATGCATTTAGGTCTTCCATTGAAGTGTGGAGCTTCCACTTCCACTTCATTTGATCAGCCTTGTAAGATCTGCTACAAGTTACGCCCAGGAAGTGACTGAGATAAACAGGCCATTTTTCAAGCTTCTTTCGAGCTGTTCTGTGAAGAGCTTGGGCATTAAATGGGTACGTCTGTGAAGAGATTGGACCTTAAATGTGTACGTCATTAGCGGATCCGTCTCACGCATATATGTGCCGTTATCAGACTAAAAACCCACAGGGCGGAGTCATCCGGTCCTTATTTGCTTTGTGCGAGGCTACATTACATTTTAATGTTCTTTATGCTACCATATTTCGTGAATTTGTTTCATTTTGAATAAATCACTAAACTCTGTATGATGCTGTGGCAGTTTTTTTTATTTCCGTTCTCGGAGTGTGAAAAAATTGCTACCTTTCTCAAAGGAGCGAAGTCTTTCGTTTACAAAGTGCGGACGGAGGTGGTGTGTTGTGGCGTTGATGTGGCAGGTGTAGCAAAAAGGAAAAAGCACAGTCAGCGGTCAGACATCGTCAGAACCCCTGAATTTCTCCGGCGGTGGTGTTATCCGTCCTCCGCAATGAGGGTGATGGCATGCTGTCACACTTTTTTGCAGGACTCCGCGTTAATGCTGACGGTTTCGTGGATGTGCTTGCTACCGTTGTAAAGCTATGGATAGAGAGTGTTTCGAAAGAAAGATCATTAGTCTTTCAGCAATATTCGGCTCCTACCCACTCCGCCTGCGTCACCCAACAGTGCGCGGCTGACGTCTGCGACCCCGTAACCCCCAACCCCAAAGAAAGTGGTGAAAAAATGCCCGCCGGGCGGGCATTTTAAATGCAGAGCATTTCAGTAACTCACGATGTCACCCGCGTTGACGTCCGTAATCCGCATCGCTCCCCCTACACTATATAAAAAATTTCCCCGCATTTCCCCGAGGGGAAGAATGTGAAAGTGCGAATGCAGGAGTTGAATTTGCGCGGTTCGGTAATGTTTGCGAAAGAGAGATCACACACACACACACAACTACAAAGAAAGATGCATTTATTCACAGACACCTATTTGTGGGAGGTTGGCTATCAGGTTATCAGAGGTTATCAGGGAGGTTATCAGATAATGAATAGCAGCCTACCATTGTCGTTGAAGAAGAAAGTGCATGACAGCTGCATCTTACCGGTACTCACCTACGGGGCAGAAACGTGGAGGCTCACTAAGAGGGTTCAACTTAAATTGAGAACGACTCAGCGGGCAATGGAGCGGAAATGATAGGTGTAACATTAAGGACAACAAGAGAGCGGAGTGGGTCAGGGAGCAAACTGGTGTTAAAGACATATTAGTAGAAATTAAGAAGAAGAAATGGACTTGGGCAGGGCATGTAATGCGAAAGCAAGATAACCGCTGGTCATTAAGGGTAACAGAGTGGATCCCTAGAGAAGGCAAGCGCTGCAGGGGGCGGCAGAAAGTTAGATGGGCAGATGAGATCAAGAAGTTTGCGGGGATAAATTGGTCACGGTTGGCACAGGACCGAGGTAATTGGAGAATAAGGGGAGAGGCCTTTGCCCTGCAGTGGGCGTAGACAGGCTGGTGATGATGATGATGATTTGTGTTGTCGTTGTACTTGATTGCTAGAGCGGATCTCAGCTTTGAAATTTCGTGTCAGTACTCCTTTAAGCGGGTGCATTAGCCCTTCTCACGCCCGATTCCTGGCCAATCCCCCACGTGGGTATGTGCCATGCACAGACACCTATTTGTGTTGTCGTTGTACTTGATTGCTAGAGCGGATCTCAGCTTTGAAATTTCGTGTCAGTACTCCTTTAAGCGGGCGCATTAGCCCTTCTCACTCCCGATTCCTGGCCAATCCCCCACGTGGGTATGTGCCATCTCCCCCCGTTGCCAAGGAAGACGAGGAGCGCGCACCCGCAGCTGTTGCTATGTGGACGGACGGCGGTCAACGGAATTCAGGGTCGCTTATAAAGTGCATTCGCACTTAAAAAATAATACTTACTGGCGCCAGGTTTCGATCCCACGACTCAAACATACCTCACCTCGATACAAACATACCTCACGCCGGTGGAATAGAATCCGTCATAAGAGCCTACGAAAATTCACAAGGGGACAAACCTATTGACAGCAACACTTTGGCCAAACTATTAACTTTAGTACTTGAATTAAACAATTTTGAATTCAATAACCAGCACTACGTCCAAATAGGTGGCACATCTATGGGGACAAAAAAGAAACATCCCCCTCGCGAGGGGCACGATCAAATGCAGAGCATTTCCGCGGGGGCGCGCCTGCAAGTCGTATGGATTACGTATTGGTTGTTGTTGTAATTGTTGTTTTCCAGCGTAGACATTGTCGATGAAGTCGATGGTGAAACGTGAAACGTGCCGTGAACCCCTGCCGCGGCTATGACGCAACGTGGAGCGGCTATGACGCAACGTGGCGCGGCTATGACGCAACACAATCCAACACAATCCACTTTAATCCAATCCAATCCAAATCCAATCCAATCCAATTCAATCCAAGCCAAGCCAAGCCTAGCCAATCGAATCCAATCCAATGCCCCTCGCGAGAGAGTGTTATAGCGCCGAAATCGCGCCACCACACGAACGCGTGATGTTGACGTCACGATCACGCCATAGATGTTAGCGACCGGAGCGTGCGCGAACGACATATGTGGTTTAAGCGCGAACCGACCGCGGCGAGAGAGCGCGATGCGAGCGCCCCCACCTGTTCTTGCGCGCGAACCGACTGTTGCTCAGCGCGAACCCAACGCGGCGAGAGAGGGTGTTGCGCACGTCCCCACCTGTTGTGCGCCCGAACCGAACGCGGCGAGAGAGGGTGTTGCGAGCGGAGAGAAGGCGAGGAGGACGCGGGGGAGAGGGCGCACCTGTGGCCGACGGTTGAATGAGTCAAGGATATAAGGCGCGTTCGTAACCTTCAGTTCTGTGTCGGCTTTGTGGCCCAGTGGGTAGCATAGGTCGGCGTAATCACTCGTGAGTGCACTCATTTGTACTCATTTGTACTCAAACTCACGAGTGAGTACAATCATGAGTGAGTACACACACAGAAAAAAAAAGTGAGTACGATTACGAGTGAGTACAGGGGTAAGTCCACTAATCGTGAGTACAGTACTCATGAGTACACTACTCATGAGTATGAGTACTCATGAGTACAGTATTTATGAGTATGAGTACTCAAGAGTTTGAGTACTAGTGAGTATGAGTACTCATGAATACACAGTACTCATGAATACACAGTACTCATGAGTACACAGTACTCATGAGTACACAGTACTCATGAGTACAATGCTCATGATTACTGGTTTTGCGAGTGATTGCACTCCTGAGTATATGCACACGTGAGTGCTGTAGTGCAAACAAGTTTTATCACGAGCTCGAGTCCGGACGCGCGTGTACGAGTCGCAAACATTTAGCGGTGCCGCTGTGCAGCTTAACTGTCAAGGATGGTAAAATTAGACAACGAAAACTGCACCTCCCTCCTTTCCCGGTCCCTGTTTGGCGCTGTAAGCGTTTCTCGGCGGTCGCTGGCAAAGGGGTCCCGGTGAAGAGGGAAAAACGAGGGGGTGAGGGCCCGGCGGGAAACGCGGCCGCAGTTGCTCTTCTCCACTTGTTGACTGCCGCAGTTAATTTTGTTGACGCAGCCTGTGAATACGTGGTGGCTTCATTGCGCTTGCTCCCTTCCAATTGTTTTAGGGGAGAGGCGGTGGAGGCTGCTAACTATGCACGCACTAGGCGTACTGAAGTCCCTCTTTTGCGGTCTTCAGAAGGTTCCGTAGACGCATGTCACGCTGTGTAGTCGTTTCGTGAGCGGAACCGCTCATTTCTGGAGTCGCAGTTAATTTACGCAACTCGCGTCAAACCGACTGCGCGTTTTGTAACGTTTGTCTCGCCGAAATTGTCCGCACCATTCCGCTCTGCGTATTCAAGCGACAATTTGTATGATGTACGTGCGCCCATATGGTTTTATTAGGTTCCCGTTTTGAAACATTTTGCTCAGGTTCGCTAGTAATATGGTCTCGTGTAGTGCCATTTACAAGTAAGCATATAGCCCCACCGTGCAAGCGCGGCTGTGGAATTTGCCCCAGCAATGGAAATAACTATCCAGTACACCTAAGCACGTTTGTGAGTTGTGAATCGGACATCATAATATCCAGTTGAACGCGTGCGACGCTTGTTTATCCTCGCATATTTTGCCGGAGAGCTCTGGCATCTTGCCGCTGGAGAGTTTTGCTTTCGAATGGCTTTAAGGCGGGGCGACCACCCCTCGCTAGCAACTACTGCCGAGTTTAAGCTCGCACTGTGGGAGGCCTCGTGAAGGAATCGTTTTGAAATGATGAACGCCAACGCCAGACGCCGGGATTGTCGCTTAAGCTCGCGTCTTCGAACGTCTCGTAAAACATGTGGATTGCACATAACGACGCCAGCGCACTTTTTGATCGATCGCTGTCAGCTTCATCCGCGCTGCTCGAGATAAGAGCTGCAGATTTCCACTGTTGCAACCACGGCAATACAGTGACGGCAGTGCAAGCTATCACGCCTCCGAAAAAAGCGTCAGCAAAACGTGTTCTCCAGTACACAAAGCGCGCGCGCGCACGCACACGCACACGCACACGCGCACACACACGCGCGCACGCGTACACGCACACTGTTGGGACTGGGGCATTCCAGCTCAGTCACCACTGTTGGGACGTTGCCCTGCTCAGTCCGCCATCGACGCGGCGCAGAGCAGAGCGATGAAGTTGTCGAGCCGACGGTGATTTTAAGCTGCATTTATAGACAATATATACAATGGTAGCAAGAGCGTTACATGGCTCGCACAAAGGCGATAGCACTACTCAACTCAGTGCCTCCGATGAAATGCCGCCGCACAGCCGCTGCTTCAAGACCTGTTTTATACCCCCGGGGTTCCGTCGCAGCCGCGTGCAGTTCGAATCTTTCCAATCAGTACTACCACTGGCCGCAGTTTGAATTCGGCGAATGAAGGCGAGAGAGAGAGAGAAAGTGTTTATTAATATGAAAATATTTACAGGGCGAAGTTTTGCCTCTCGGTAGAGGGCACAGGTCTCGAATGTAGGCGAAGTCATTGCGTCAGCCGAGCCACGACAGGAAAGGGAAGGCGACTCAGCGGCGCCGTCTCCAGGGTCTATTTCCTGCGTGTCTTTTGCGGGCCGGTCGTCCCAGGCATGATTTGGTGCGGCCGTCTCGATGGGAAAAGGAGAGTAGACTTGGCGGCGCCGTGTGCCCCCCAGTTGCGGCACGTCTGCCGCGCGCGCTGTTTGACCGAGGCGCGAATCGGGCCCACCATCGACGCGTCGCAAGGTGCAGCAAATTTGTGTTGGGCGCCATGGTTAACCGCACACACACACACGCATACAAAAATTAGTGATTAAGGTCAGACCCATGTGGGTCTTGCCCTTGCTGTTAACGGAAATAGTCTCAGCCTACAGAACCCCGCGCGCTTCGAAGACACACGGAGTCTCGGGAGTTGTTATTTACAGACAGGAAATATACACAGAACCGTAGCCATACAAGCTTGGCTAACAGCCGTGCGCTTTCTGACGCCACCGGCGTCGAGAGTGCATTATTTATATGCACAGTGGAGCACAGAACGATTAAAACGTGGCCGCGCTTTCTCGAGCTATTACGGGAACGGCATGTCATGAAGGTAAAAAAAAAAAAACTTCAGAGGGGCGACTCAGAGGTATACTTACTAAGAAACTCTATGGGTTCAGAGGGCGATTTTTTTTTCTTTTCCTCTTCGCTGAGCCGCCTCGCTGGCGCGCCGGCATCGGGAGCGCGAGCGTGAAAGTAAAAAGTAAGGGGGTGCAACGGACGGCACATGGGGGCGAAAAAGCAGCTTTTTTTGTTTGTTTTGCTGACCTCGGTTAACCCACGCCATTGACCAATGAGAGGCGTCGCATTGTCTGTTGCCCTCAACTCTTTTCCTAGCTCCGTGATAGCATCCCTGGAGAGAAGGAAAGAAGTGGCGCGCCACCCCGACGCCTTCGCCTGCGCCCTGTTAGGAATACGCAAGCCAATACACATCAGGGAGGGAGAACTTGTGGCGGTTGCGCCGTGAAACTTGAAACTTCGCGCTGCGTGGCGCGAGGTATTGCAGTGTCGCCCGTTCTCCTTTCGTAATAAAAGAACCAAAGCGCGACAGCAACACCGGCTCGATAAGAAAGCCAATCAAGTAATGAACGTAAAACCATAGCGGAGCTGATACACACATTGCATTCCAGCACCTTGCAATCCGCGCGTGACGGGTTGCAAGCTTAGTTGTGACTGATATTAAATTGCGGAGTCACATATCATTAAATAATTCGGGTTTCACACCTATGGGGTGGCGCTTCAAAGACGACTGGGAAACAGCAGCGACCGTAGCTGGCGTTCTGCTGGAATAACCGCATCTTACGGCGCAGTGGAATGTACGAGCGAAATATGGGTAACGTCGATGTTATCGGTTGTTTTTGTGAAGATAGATACTGCCGCCCTTTGTCTACCCTTTTTCCCAACACCTCTATCTTGCTTTGTTGTGCCTCAATTTGTGCGTTTGTGATGAAGGAAGAAAAGCTGTCTTTCGATTCGACAAACTGGAAGCGGCTAATTATTTCTCAGTTTGCGATTTCTGTGCCATCGCCCTGCCCGGACGCTGTGCAGGAGGTCAAAATCCTGAGCTCGCAGCTGCGCAAATAACTCAAAATGTGCTTGTAAGAGGTTGTTGGGCTGCTGTTGTATTTTCTTACAGGAGATGTTTTGTGCGGTAATCGTTGCTGATGTGCGTGTGTGTGTGTGTGTGTGTGTGCGATGCTTGTGGTGGGCTATTGTGGCGTTCGATCGAAAATAAGTGATACGGGCGCTTTTTTAAAAAGGGGTACAGACACAAAAATTTTGTATCTCGTTTTTTTTTTTTTTTTCCTGCGATGAACAGCTAATGACCTACTTATCACGTGTGGAAACCTCATTTGCTCACAGCGTGCGACGGTTTTTAAGTAGAGGCGTTTTGAATGCGGCCAGTCGCAGTTTCGGGTTCAGCGGCCGCCCCGAAACGCAAGATATTGTGTAAACAAAGCTGACCACGTGACGGTCGGACGGATATCACAGAGAAGAGCTGCCGTAGCACTGTCGAATCTGCGTCGGCGGCAGTTTCTGCGAATGCCCCCACGCACCGATCTCGTGAGCCGCTTAATTAAACAGCGACCGTGGCTGCGTGATGAACGAGAAAGTTTTCTGAGACAACTGGCGAGAGTCGGCCGCATGTTTCCCATGGTGCCTGGACTGCACGAGATCCGGACACAGGCAGAATGCACGACGGCACGCACACGAACGAGACGACGCATGGAAAATTGTGACTTTCCTGCTCACCGGACCTCTCCCAGGTAATCGCCACGATTACGAAAACGCATCGAAGATCAGTGCATTTCTGGCGAGATCACGAACACACGTTGCTCTGCTACATCGCCCACGAGCTACATCGCCCACGCGCAGGTCATTCCATCAACGAGCAACGAGACGCGCAACGTACGCAGCGCGCTCGAGCCAGAAGGCACCAGGTTCCTGGAACCCGCTCTTGCGGTCCAGACGTACACGAACGAAACGATGAGAGCGCGGAACGCAATGGGGCCAGTACTTACATTTTCCTCATGTCCTGTACCGGCGCCGGTACACGCAACCGACGACATCGCATCCGGATCGGTGGATATAGTCATGACAAGCGACGAAGACGCACGGTGCCCGCAACGCACAATGCGTGGCGAACGACCGCACACCAATCATACGGCAGTTTCCCAGTTAAAACGAGACGCACAGCGCATGAAACGCACCAGAGGTGACGAACGACATCTAACTTGAACCAGTGGAGCTGACCACGGCGAACGAAATGCACAGCGCACGGAACGCCACCAAGCCAGCACACACGGAGGAAACTGCTATTCGCGACGTCCTCCGCTCCCGCTGCTGCTATCCGGACTTGGCCAGCGAATGTTACAACCGCAGAAATGACCTGGCCACAAGCAACAAAAGACCCAGCGCACGCGGTTCAACCCTACCGGAACGTACGAGCTCTACGACACCCGCTGCTCCAGCCCGAGTCCAGCGAACGAACGACATTACACTCGTGCAGGTAGGTCCGTCAACGAGCAACGACACGGCCACCGCATGCGGCACGTCCGAGCCAGAACGAACAAGATCCCCAGCACCCACGCTCCGATCGAGACTCACACGACAAACACCGTTT
Source organism: Haemaphysalis longicornis (assembly GCA_013339765.2). Taxonomy (NCBI): domain Eukaryota; kingdom Metazoa; phylum Arthropoda; class Arachnida; order Ixodida; family Ixodidae; genus Haemaphysalis; species Haemaphysalis longicornis. The sequence continues at coordinate 65,446,095 of CM023458.1, read as the reverse complement.
CGTACAAGAGGACGCAACCGCGGGCAAGCGGACTCGGGACGAACGGAGCCTGCTTGTTTGGGAGAGATAGCGATTTTAGCATTCTTGAAACAACGGGCAAAATACGAGGGCTTGATCGACGACACGGACACGGCAAGAACGGCAACGAATAAACCCGATCCAGACGAACGCATCGAATTCCCTAACGATGAAGTCACGCTTGCGACGCCAAGGAATGTGGGACCGAACGGACGGCACGAACTACGCCCGCTACCCCACCACAACGGTTTCACTTCCGAAACAACCACGGCGAGTGCGAGGACGGAGCCGCAACGACTTTGACCGATCAGCCATGTCACCCTACGAAAACGCCACGCTACCGCACACTAAACGAAAAGCCAAACGGCTCCCGCACCATACGCAACGCACACGACAATTCAAGCAACGTCCTCAACGCGCCGAACTATGCCATCCCTACGCAGCGCAGCTCGCCACCGGACAAACCGGACGTCTACGCCCCCACATGCATCAAGCACGCGACGAGCTACACGAACACAATCGCCGACGGAAGCGGCGCGACTAACGCAACGCCGTAAACACTGTCAAGTTCAGGTCTGACGAAGTGAATCCCACGGCACACACACAATAAAATCAAGAAGATTTGAAATTCACCGAAACTCAACGAGACGAACACCCTCTTAACGAAGTTTCTAGTATCCGGAAAAACAAATAACAAAAGCCAGCATCGCGCATCTGTGAATAAGCGGACAGTGATCTGGATACGAACGGACGTCAACCTACGCGCACGCTTCATTGTGCCTGGTGGCAGGCACAATTTGGATTCGGAGCACGATTACGAGAGTATCAGCGCGCCCGGAAACGAAAACGGACGACAAAAGCTGCCACCCGAAGACACGCAGAAAACCGCAGTTTACGGCCACGGCCGCACCGACAATCCCGAGCTCCCCTGAGCCCGACCCTGTGTTTTTCTAATCAATTAAACATTTTATTTTTTCTATTTAGTCTTTAATTCGAGATACGACCTAGCTAACAGTGCAGATAAGTTGATTATTCGTGAGTAATACAAATTGAGTACCCATGAGTGCAGATTGATTACTCATGAGTGCAGAATGAGTAGTACTCATGATTGCAGAATGAGTAGTACTCATGATTGCAGAATGAGTAGTACTCATGAGTGCAGAATGAGTAGTACTCATGAGTGCAGAATGAGTAGTACTCATGAGTACAGAATGAGTAGTACTCATGAGTACAGATTGAGTACTCATGAGTACAGAGTGAGTACTCATGAGTACAGATTGAGTACGAATACTCGTGAGGACAAATGAGTTTGAGTACAAGTGAGTATGATTACAAATGAGTATTTGATGAGTGAGTACGAGTGATTTTGTGAACAGACGAGATTTTTGAGTGTGAGTTTGATTGAGTACAGCGTGAATGAAAAAAATTGTGATTGAGTTTGAGTGAGTTCTTTCTGTTTTGCCGACCTATGGTGGGTAGAGCTCCATGTACCTTGCGTACCGCCCGCAGAGTCGTGGGATCGAAACCTGGCGCCGGTAAGTATTATTTTTTATATAGTGTAGGGGGAGCGATGCGGACTACGGACGTCAACGCGGGTGACATCGTGAGTTACTGAAATGCTCTGCATTTAAAAGAACAACAATCGCCGAAAGCGCATCGCTGACGCTGTTCTTGAGGGTCTAGATATTGGTCGATGGCCGCTTGCACACTGCATCGAGTTTTGTGGCGTCGGCCCGTCGGCGGTGACGTGCAAAGCTGAGCGCAGAAACCGAATAATGGTGCACGCCATACCCACGCAGCGTATTGACATAAAAACGACGCAGTGAACCTCAGTGCGCCAAAGCTAATGAAGACGGGAAACTCTCGCTAGCGCGCTCTAAGGCAACTAATCTTCGCTTCTATATCCCGTCCCGGCACCGCAGGCAGCGCTCGTCACGGCGAAAGAAGGTGCGGAGGCCAAGGCGACGGGCACAGCGAGAGGCGACGCGGCCATCGCACTAATACGGGTCGCGGATGCTCCCAATCTGCCGGTCTCAAACACGGCGCTATCACTAGACATCTACCGCGTAGCCCGGAGCACGCCGCTCGAGCGTTACAGACAAGCGTTTTACCGACTGTACGGACTGTTTGGCTTACCTTGTAATAGCGTTATCGTTTGTTATCTGCGTAAGTCAAGAGCTTACAAGCTTACAAATAATAGGGATAAGACGAAATGGCAATCTTTTCCCGTGGCCATTATCTAATCGTACGACCCAGTACAACGAAAATATTTTCGCACACCTGCTGTAAAATACCGCTGAGTCGGAAACGTTGAGATATCGCACATTTCAAGAGGTCTGCGTGCAGTTCGCTTCGTTGGCTGAGTTGGCACCGACACGACGGGAACGCGAAGGTACGCATATGTTTGCTAAATTAGAGCCTCTTGATCTTGAAATAGTTATCTACATGCTTACCTCGTTCATGGTTTCCTGATTTCGCGGAGGGATGTGCCTGTGAAGTATATGTGTCGTGCGTTTGCCGGAGAACGAGTCGAGACGGACGCAAAATGGAACGCCGTTGAACAACAACGAGCACAGGACAGCACCTTTAAAGGAGCCATGAAGAGAAAATACAAGTTGGTTTTATTCGAAAGATTTCGTGTTTTATAGTGCCCCCAGCGCTTGTCCGGATACAAACGGTGCTTTATTCACTGAGAAATTAAACAATTTAGGTTAAAATTTTGATTTTCCCGCTCAATCGTGCGTTTTCGTGGTCCCAAGTGACATCACGGGAACCGACCGCTCTGCAGCCTAGAGTACCTTCATTCACGCATCCGCCGTACAGGGTAGAGACACGTAACGCTGGCGCCGCCATGTTCAGTTGCTCGCTCGCCGCCGAAGCAAGTCATTGTGTCAAAACCGCGCTAAAATTATCGCCGCAACGCGGTTTACTGAAGAAGTTTGAATCATATTGTCTGTTTCGCGTTGCTAGGTCTCGTGGGAAACGAAAAGAATAACGCGTTGAGCCCGTTGGCCCAATTGCGGCGGCACGGGACCGTTCAAAGGTTGTCTCCACCCTGTACAGCGGTGTTGGTTTGTTCCCGCGTTTCTTTACGTTCTGTAGCCTAGATGGCGCCACCATACCGTGGCAAGCGTTTGGTTTGTTTTTTGCCCGCATTTAAACCTGGCTTGTTTTGTTCTGGGAGAAAATATTCGTTCCCTGAAACAGTGCTCGCTCGACAAATGGGGTCACGTAAGACACCGTTGCTTGCGTCAATCGGCCAGTGTCGTCTGAGACAACCCCAATCCCCGTATGCTGTGCAGCTAAACCAAGCATGCAGTGCGCAGTACGAACAGCAGAACGCATCAGTACTTGTATGTTTACATGTGCTTTCGTAACTTCCACTGTTTGTCCCATCATTCTTATTGCTTTGTAAAGAATGTGCCCTAAATTTAAGCGCAAATCGCTCGTTCGTCCAGTTTGTAAGCTCTACCTAATTTGCGTCTGCTTCTGCCAGCCTCCGCCAATCGCAGAGCTTAGCCCATGTGACATCACAGGTTCTGTTGCGGGAAATGAGCTGGTGGGTCGCATGACCATTCCCGTTTTTCCTAATTATGTAGCTTATTTGAGCGAAGTTTACGTTGAAAGTGGTGTCAGTATGATTCTAACGACACAATCTTTTGAATGAACCAAACTTGTGTTTTCTCTTCATGGCTCCTTTAAGTGCAGAGCACTTTACGGGCTCGCCTTGTCGTCGTAGCTGGCTCACTGGACCCAAGTAAAGCCACACGGCGTCCTGTCGTAGCGGCTGTCGTCTCGGCGTATCCTAGAGGCTTCGAAAGCCAAGCGGTTTATATAGTCATAAGCGTTCGAAACTCGTGAGCCGGTGGCGCTTGTCATACATCTCCCCGTTGTTTAGCGCAAATAAAACTGACCCGCCGCGGTGGCTCAGTGGCTAAGGCGTTGTGCTGCTTAGCACGAGGTCGCGGGCTCGATTCCCGGCCACGGCGACCGCTTTTCTGGTGGAGGCGGAAAGCAAAAACGCCCGTTTGTACGAGATTTCGGCGCACGTTAAAGAACCCCTGGTCTGAATTAATCCGGAGTCCTCCACTACTGCGCACCTCATCGCTTGCGTTGCGTCGGCGCGTTAAACCCTGCAATCAATCAATCAATCAATCAACAATCAATCAATCAATCAATCAATCAATCAATCAATCAATCAATCAATCAATCAATCAATCAATCAATCAATCAATCAATCAATCAATCAATCAACGAAAAAAAACTGCAGGTACATTTGAGGCAAAATATGCATAGTTTCAGACAGGGTGCGCGCGAGCCCTGCGATGGCGGTAAATTTGAATTGCATTGGGTGGTAGCAGTAAGCGGATAATGGCGCTACAGCCCATTATGGGGAATCACTGCTGTGCACTTCCGACAGCGTTCGCATTGAGTGGAACGGCATTAATTTTTTTAGGCTGTTGATTATTCATATCCGTCAGCCTGCACTTCACGAAAATAAATTTGGGCTCATCACAGTACAGATTACGCAAGGACGCAAAACAGAAGGCGAAATTGCCTAAGATGAATGAAGTATCGGCCACCCTTCTCGCGGGTCATGTTATATGAACACCGTTTGGTGCGCCTAATGACGGAATTTGGAGCACTCCAACAATATTCTATCGAGGTCAGAGCGCACATAACCTGTGATTTCGGGTAATTAACCAACTTCCAACCGCTTCTTCTTATTTCTTAATTTTATGGGACTATTTAATACCATTACAGCCTCCCTGCAAAAATCTGCAGAAATTCATTGAATTTTCTACTAATGCCTGGCAGTATTCTGCCGCTTTTCTGCAGTGTGAGCTCTTACAGCCTTATATTTTGGTTTTTCTAAATTCTGTCCAACCAATTATCTTCATTTACGCTATTGTGGCGATTACCGGTCTTACTCCCGCCAAATTTGCATTTTTGTGTAAATGAACGGTGTTATACAGTGTTCGTCATTGTTGCTACGTTTTCTTATTTCTTGGTTCTCCAAAATTCTGTTGGACCAATTGTTTCCATTTACGCTATTAGAATGATTAGAGGTGGAACTTCTGCGAAATGTGCATTATTGTGGAAATGCAGGGCGTCACACTATTGGTAATTTTCAGTATTTTTTTATATTTTTCCCAATTCTTGGTTTTTCAAAATTCTGTTCGACCAATTATCTCTGTTTATGATACTGTAACTTCTAAAGATGGAAATCCTCCGAAATATGCATTATTGTGGAAATGCAGGCTTTTACACGGTCCCGGCTGCGGGGGTACTCGGTTAAGACTGCAACTATTGTCGGTCGAAAAAAAAAAAGACTCCCACTCAAGACGCCCACGTGCTCGGTGGAGGCAATAGCTAAAATATATATGCCGAAATGGCATTTACATCTCATGAAGTACACAAATGGGCCTACAGAGCCAGCTCGCATATCAACCACTGCTCGTATTGGGATCTTACACGCATCCCTAATCTCCATCATATCATATGGCAGTGTACGCACCTCACGAGTAGTCGCGAGCCACTATTGAAACTCGGTTTCCAATATGCAGACGAAGAAGCGCATTTGCGACGAGTTTGAGCAGACCCTTCATCGCTAGAGGAGGAGAAATACCTTTATTATCAGAGGGGGCATGAATGCCCAGTTGGGAAAGGAGAGGGACACGGACGGAGGGAGGGAATAACCGAAAAAAAAATCACTGTTCAGGGTTCAATCACTTGAAACGGTGGATAGCATTTTAAAGTCAACGGTTCCATGAAGATATAGTTCGCAGATTTCGTGAAGAGAAAGGTGCTACGTTTATGACAGGAGTCGGTCCAGGTTATCCCACCAACTTGTAGAGACCACTGGTCAGTGAGTATTCAATAATTTTCCCTGGCGCTTAGGGGTCCTCTCAAACGCGTTGTAAATGCGCTTCTTCATTTGCGGGTGGGGAGAGAGAGAGAGAGAGAGAGAAAGAGAGAAAGAGAGAGAGAGCTTTATTACGCAATAATGCGAGAGTGATTCCTCCATGAGCCCATGTGCTGTCCAGGCTGCCGTAGCCCTGGTCACAAGCAGGAGCTGGTCCTCAGGTCGACAGCTGGACAGCAGTATCTCCCACTGCTCAGGGGAAGGGGACGGGTTCAGGGGCGGAAGGCCCGAGTTTTTTGTGCAGTCGAATAATCTGTGTGCCAGAGTTCCTGGTTCGTGGCAGAATTTACACTTATCGGAGAACCGAGGTCAAATAGTGGCTCGCGACCGGCCGTAAACTGTGCACAGTGCCATATCAAATAATATAGGTTAGGAATGCACGTCTCGTCACAATACGGCCAGCGTTGGATGTGCGGAGGCCCCGTGGGTCCATTTATGTACTACATGAGGAGTTAGGGCAGTGTTAGCATAGATGGTATCAGCTATCACCTCCCCCGAACGTGTGAGTGTCTTGGGGGAGGTGATGAAATGATTGAATATGCACTAACCAGTTGTGTATACAAGCTGGTGGGATAACCTGGCCCGACTCATGTTGCCCACCAGTCCCTTCACAGACCTTAAGAACTACTATATGACCTTCACGGAACCATAAACTACAAACTGAGCTCTACCCGGTTATTTGTGAATTCCCTAAACTTGCACAAACCGCCTAACCTCGAACCCGAGCTGTCTTTGATCCCTCCCTCCCTGCGTGCCACTCTCCCTCCCCACCCGGACATTCATGCCCCCAAGACAATAAAGCTGTTGTCCGGTTCTCTATCTAATAACGGTTTACATTTCCGCATTACTTGGGACAATAGCAGCCAACCATTGTCCCTGAAGAGGAAAGGGTATAACAGCTGCACCTTACGGGGACTCGCCTACGGGGCAGAAACTTGGAGGCTCACTAAGAGGGTTCAACTTAAATTGAGTACGACTCAGCTAGCAATGGAGCGGAAGGTGGTAGATGTAAAATTAAGGGACAAGGAAAGAGAGGAGTGGGTCACGGAACAAACGCGTATTAAGGACATATTAGTAAAAATACGGAAGAAGAAACGGGCGTGGGCAGGGCATCTAATGCGAAGGTTGGTAACCATTGGTCATTAAGGGTAACAGAGTGGATCCCTAGAGAAGGCAAGCGTAGCAGGGGGCTGCAGAAAGTTAGATGGGCAGATGAGATCAAGAAGTTTGCGGGGGAAAATTGGTCAGAGTTGGCGCAGGACCTGGGTAATTGGAGAATAATGGGAGAGGCCTTTGCCGTGCAGTGGGCATAGATATGCTGCTGCTACTGCAGGCGATGATGATTACTTGGTTCAGGACGGCAGAGAGCATTTAATCTTGTCCTGCGCAACTTGAGAGGTATTACAAAAAGTGGAGCAAGAAAACTGCGCGATGTAATTTTTGGACGCCGTTCTATTTAGTATGACGGAACCATGGTCGGTCAAGAGAGAGAGAAAAAAATAAAGGAAAGGCAGGAATGTTAACCAGGCTACGGCCTAGTATGCTATCCTGCACGGGGGAAAGGGGAACAATGAGGAAAAAGAGGAAAACAGAAAGAGAAGGGGAAAGGTGCGGACAGAGCGTGGAGTGGTGTGCCCAGCGGTAGGACACTAAAGACATTGTCCAAAGTTCAGACAGTTCGTAGAGAGTAGTCTTGCGCTACAGTCTCTTGTGCAATTCCATGGTTTTGAGGAAACACAGGAGCGCTTTTGTCGCCTTGTCCGCAGACGACGGAGAAGGCCAGTGGCCCAGGATTGTCTCCTCAGAGAACGGGCGCCGAGAGTCTAACTTTCGTACAGTCGCAGAGAGCTGGCGGCGTTCGGTTGAAAACCGTGGACAATCGCAGAGGACATGTCGTATGGTCTCTGGTGTTCCACAGACTTCGCACGCCTCACTGGCTGCCATTCCAATCAAATAGGAGTAAGCATTTGTGAATGCGACTCCAAGCCAGAGGCGACAAAGAATGGTTGCATCAGATCGTGGGAGGCCTAATGGGAGGGGGCGCTGAAGATGGGGGTCCAGGGCATGGATACGAGCGCTCGTGAACTCTTGGGTGCTCCATTTCGATAGCGTGGTCTCCCGAGCAAGTTTTCGGAGAGTCCTAGCGGCGTCCGTCCTGGATAACGGAATAGATATGGTCTCCGTTTTTTGGTGTGCCAAGCGTGGCGGCAGCGTCCGCACTTTCGTTTCCCAAAATGCCGCAATCACTGGGAAGCCACTGAAAGGCAATGTCATGACCCGCTTGGGTGGCACGGTCGTACAATAGTCTTATCTCGGCCAGCAGCTGTTCATGAGGTCCACGGCACAGGGCTGACTGGAGCGATTGAAGCGCAGGTTTTGAGTCGCAGAAGATCGCCCATCTTCGGCATGAAGTTTGTTCAACGGTATGAAGGGCACAACGGATGGCGGTAAGTTCTGCAGCCGTGGAAGTGGTAAGATGGGCTATTTTGAATTCTGTGGACATGGACATTCGTGGTATAACGACGGCGCCGGCAGAACTAGATGTTGTTACGGAGCCATCGGTGTAAATATGGGTGCAGTCACTGTATCTCTCGTGTAAATAAATGAGACTTAGCTGTTGTATTGCCAGCGTTGGAAGATCTTGCTTCTTTGTTAAGCCTGGGATAGTGAGGCATGCTCGAGGCTGCGTCGTACACCAAAGTGGGAGTGGCGGCCTCATCGCAGGCGTGTAGTTGGATGGCATGCTGGTCATGTTGGAAGCTACAACCTTTGCGAAAGTATCTGACGGCACTAACGGTAATTTTTCTGTGGAACAAGACTCACGGCAATTTTTAAACAAAAAAAAAACTGATTTGTTTCTAGTTGTTCCTACAAAGATTTAGCTCTAGTAAAACCTCCAAACTTGAGAGTGCGGCAGTGCGATTGACCGGAGATGGTTTGTCACCACGCGCCCTCAACGAAAGCTGCCGTAATCAGGGAAGGCATTCAACGATGACCACACTGCGCGCTTATCGTTTCTTTGTATTCAATATTAGATGCGACGCATCTCATTCACTCGCCTTGTCCCTCCACACGGCGTTGTTGTCCGTCCACACCCCTCCCCCATTCTTCTCGCCGCGTGAGCTGCGCTCTCCGCCGCTCACCCCATCTCCTCTCCGATAGCGAACACTCTCTCGCGAGGGGCATTGGATTGGATTGGATTGGCTTGGCTTGGTTTGGTTTGGCTTGGCTTGGCTTGGGTTCGGTTGGGTTGGCTTGGCTTGGATTGGATTGGATTGGATTGGATTTGGATTGGATTGGATTGGATTGGATTGGATTGGATTTGGATTGGATTGGATTAAAGTGGATTGTGTTGGATTGTGTTGCGTCATAGCCGCGCAACGTTACGTCATAGCCGCGGCAGAGGGTTCACGGCACGTTTCACGCGATGGGAGAATCAACCTAACGGAAACAACAACTGAACCCCTATGCGTCGCATCTACACAGGGGTTCCCGCGAGGGGAGGTGGGAGTAATTTTTCAGTGGTCCTATTAAAAAATTTTAGCCATCCCACTCTTTGAAGGTGAATGATGAGAGAAGTGTTTTAGCTCACTATATAATTTGACAGAGTATTCAGCGGAAGCATACTGCCAACGTGTGTACCTCTGCAGCGTTAACGGCGGCCGTCCCTCAGGAAGACACATACATACACGCACACGCATAAACGCATTTATTTTCACTTTAAATATATTGAAACTGGTGGCTATTGATAACTAATGTGCTGCAAATGCATACAAAAGTGAGGAGACGTATGTTATTAAGGTAAAAGTCAAGTTTTTATCTTGGAAACGGCGCCTATTTTGAATCTGCCCCATATACCTACTGAAAGGATGCGACGTAAAGGCTTGACGTCAAAACCATGTTTTGAACGGTGTGCGACTTTGGTTGCGGTGGCATGCCCGTAGTACACACACCAGGACACTCATTTTTCGAAGACATCGTGCTCCATACACATGTCGCCTGGGGACGTTTTGTGCGCGTAGACGGAATAGACATGTGACCAGAGTCGTATAAGCTACGGTTTGGAGACGGACCTCTATGTAATGACAAAAAGCCCATGCAGTTTCTGACGAAAGCGTTTTTCTCAGCATGGAAAGTTTTTTCTCAGAAGCAGGACGTCAGCTGGCGCCCTTATACCCTGCAGCTGTCAAGGTTCTTGTAAAACACGGAACCAGCTGTATCGCTCGCTTGTAAAAAGGCCTTCGCATTGCTGGTTGCTTCTGTATACTCCGCGAGGTACCATAAATGGCACAGGAGAGAAGGTAACGGCTCAGTTTAATTATCAGATTAGCCTTGTGCGCGCCCTCAATGCCACACCAGAGAGTATGCCCTCCCTTTTTGTTCTCCACAGGAATATGCAGTGTTCGTAAGCAAACTTGAAATTGTGGTAAACGTCACCGGTACGCAATCACCGTTCAAAACAAGGCGAACCCCATTAGCGATGGTGGAAAAAATTCACGCATCTCCACGAAGTGAATCATGACGAGTGGGCGAAGCACTGGGGACCGTTCTTACCGTAAATCACCCGTGGCATTGCCCACTCGCGCATGTAAATGAGTGAAAACGCGTGTGTACAGTATATACAATTCCAATCCAATCCAATCTGATACAATTCAATTTATTCCAATCCAATCCAATCCAATCCAATTCTCCTCGCGCAAGCGCAACACTGTGTACACGGACGCCAAGGGACAAGCCACGGACAAAGCGAGGTCCTAAGGTGCTTTGCCCCTAAAAGCGCGCAAGTTAGCGTATGCTGCTGAAGTTGCAACGTGCTGTCGGCGTGAAAATCTGGACCAATACCGTCATTTTGCAGTTTACAATCGTACGGTGTTCCTTCTACCTTCTTGCGTTGCTCTGATCACCGAGGAAGAGTTGAAATTCTCGCTTTCGCGTTTCTCCTGCAGAAGATTGACATGGCGGTCACTTCGACTGAGTGTATTGGCTGGACTGCTGCAACTGCTTTAATCGTCGTGACAGCTTTTTGGAGGTAGGTGTCTTAAATCGAACCACTGTAGATCTTTGTACTTGCAACTTTTTTAGCTTTGTCAAAAGAATGTTAGATTCATTCTCTCCCGAAGTTAATGCTGGCGAGTAGGCTGTGGTTGTAGGGTGAGAAACGCAACTCGATAGCGAACATCACGTTAGTTTAGAAATACGCCAGGAGCACAAGCAAGATGAATCGGTAATGTGTAACATGCACCTAATTAAACAAGAATGGGTGCGGCCCCCGTAGCAAGTATTACTAAAAAAATCACTAAGCGCGGTCAAAGTTCACAATTCTGAAAGCTGAAGTCTTTCAGGTTCTCTACTACAAATAATGTTAAGGACGCACTGGAGGATCGCCCTATAACATTGTGAAATCACTAGAACGCCGAAGGTGTTTTATTTTGACCCAATTTATGTGATATATTTTTGTTGCATTCTTTCCTTAAAACTTTTTCTGGCGTTCTTTGGTTGACTACGTAATGTTTGTCCTAACTCGATTTTATTTGCATTTAGCAGAAGTTTGTATTGGTAATGTAACAGCCGCATGAAAAATTGAAGTAATACTCAACTGATAGGATTTATGACTACATCGTCCAATTATAGAATAATCGACTGAAAAGCGATGTTTTGAAAACTTAAAGGCTTATTTGTGGAACCGGGAATGGGCATGGAAAAATTATTTGATCAATATACAGCAACTGGTTCAATAAAGCACGTCTGAATGCTTTTAAATTGCGAACAAACGTGTTTTCAGATGGCGCAAGCGAACTTTTAGAGTTTTCAAAGACCAAGGAATACCCGGTCCCGAGCCTGACATTATATCGGGCAACTTCCATCACTTTTGGAACAAGGTGAGTGATACAGAGATCCGCCGACGAAAAAGTAATCCTGAAACGCGGGAATAACTGTGAAATGCCACCACAAACGTCCCACACCTGAAAGAAACTATGGTTAGGTTAACAACTTGAAGGACACGTGCAATATAGGAAGAATATGTTCGTGTACTCCAACAGGTTTTCCCCTCTACTTCTTGCCGTCGGCCATTTTGGTTTCAGCCGTTTTGAGCGCCCTCGGCAAAATGTTCCTAGACAAGGAGAGTTAACATGACGTATATGTCGACAAGAGTCTTCCAAAATAAACGTACTCCAAACAGGCGTGGAGGACGTTTGTCAGCGTTTAAGTCAGATATGTGGACTAGTGGACCCACCAAACACGGTCATCTAACCCATATGCTAATATAAGAGGCTTGCTATAACTTACAAAAAAGGCATTAAATAAGTGTTCGCAATATGTTGTCGTTATTCTTACCTGTAATGTTTACTAAGCGCGAGCAGAGGTTGAATATTGGTTTCACAAGGATGTCGCACAACTTGCGATTGTCGACAGAGATATACGATTGCATCATAGATGGAACATCACTCTTGCATTTTCACTGTTTTTCTGGTTGTGCCGTTTATAGCAGCTGTTCGCTGCTTGTGCCGATTATACAGCATCAAGATGTTTCCTCCGAAGGATTTTATAACTGGCTTGTGTTCACTTTGTATACAAGCTAGAAACCTCGCTTTTAGGTAACATACTTGAAGCAATGTTAATGGGTTGCTCAGTACATCTTTTTTTTTAATTTTCATAATGGCGCCGTCAGGACATGATAAAGGTGATGGATGAGTGGTCGAAAACGTACGGCGACATCTATGGGTAAGACTCAATTCTTTTGGGGCTTTTACGCGAAAACGCGTTGGGCAATAACGAATGAGCACTTACAGGTGATTCTTGAACGAGAAATTTGAAACGTTTTGAACGTCAATTAGTGTAGACGAAACGAGCGTTTATAAAACTAACTTCTGAGAAAGTGCTCCAGTGACCTCTTCCCTGACGGTCCCTACGGCTTGGTGGTCACTACAAAAACTGGCAACTGATAAGATAATCATGCTATATTTGCTACGGAATTACTCCTGGCTTTTCAACTAATTATTTTCCTACGTATCTAACGGGGAACAAGCTGTTCTTCACAACACGCTGGGAAGCGCTGTTGTATGATCTTCAAACCATATTCCGTTTAAAGAGGTTGAACGTTGAAATGAGTGATTTGTCCATCATAAGAAGCCAAATTGAGATCTGGCACACGGGGAGCATTGGCTTCAAGAGAGGTGCAAGAGATAATGTGACCTGTAAGGTGGTCTGCAACCACTTCAAAATTGGCGCCATAGTTCTGATTATAACAAAAAAACATAGCATGTGTATAATAAATTAGTATCATTTTCAAATTTTAACTCAGCCTATTTTAAAATAAACTGCTTTAAAAGCTTTGCATGGTTGTAATTTCCATTTGTAATTCGAAACGCCTTTTACAGCTTCTTTCCCCTGCCTGTTCTGCCACCAGAATGCCGGGTGGGGCATCTTAGGGTTGCTTCATTTGTTTCAAAACTGCTATGGCTAATTCTGTGACAACCGGTAACTTTACAATTTGCACTGTTTTCTTGTCTCGCCAAACGTGTCAACATTTGGTACAAGACCCATTGGTGAAATAGCCAGTCGCAGAAACGTTCGGGGGTGTGCTCTACAGATGCCTGTTGACTGTAACTTGTCGAGGGAACAGTACATCTTAAAAATTTTAAACGTTCTACAAAGTAATTCTAGCTGAGGTGCAGTGTTCCGAAAAGAAAAATGAAGACAGCTTGAGTTGGTCTAAATCAGCTTACGATACTGAAGGTAGGCTAACAGAAGGTACTAAGTTCCCCCCTTTCTTTTTTTGCTTGCGCAGCATGTTCCATGGAGACGCACCTTTCCTTGTGGTAAAAGATCTGGATCTACTTCGACGTGTCTTTATTACTGACTTCGAATTGTTCTCGGAACGAGGCGTAAGTACAGATGCTTTCCACTCTTCTGGCGGTTACCTTTTGCTGGCCATAAAAAACAAACTGAACAGCTGTACCACACGAAACCTGACATCGTGTTGCCTCTTTAAGGAAATAATAAATATCTGCGAACCGCACACAGGCGCACATCTTTTGTTACAAGCATTTACCTGCTTGTTACCGTGCTTCATTGTCCCACAGCCATACGTTCCCTTTCTCCGTTTGCCACCCCCCACCCCCCGAACCGCAGGGCCTGCGTTGTTGTGCGGTCCGCTTGCAAACAAGTGTGCGTCAGTGTAATTCGATTCCGTGATCACTGAAGAAATCCCTTTATATTAAGGCGAAAGCTTATATGTCCCGTCGTTCTGCCCAACTTGTACGTCCCTGGGCGTCCACAGCTATCGTATTGTAAAGACAGGCGCGTACTATGAAAAAAATTAAGACGGTAGCTAAGGCTAAATAAACACATTTCTGGAGATCAAAATTGGCGTCAACACCACACGGCTGATCGAGTAACGTTGATCCAAAAGCGAGCGAAAGGCGGATGTCGAGCTAAAGAACATCACACAATTTTTTTCAAAGAAAGTGCTACGAGTTGTGCCGCGCCTCCGCCAGATGGCGCCACGGGTCCCGCGACCGAGAGAAGACGCAGTGAAACCTCCCCCTCGCGAGGGGCACGATCAAATGCAGAGCATTTCCGGTGGCGCGCTGACGTTAAGTAGTTTGCGTTACGTTAATGTTGTTGCACTTGTGGCAACTGCTGACGAGCGAGCACTCGTCAGCAGTAATTTGAATGAGCTCAACGATATAAGGCGCGTTCGTAGCGTCCAGATCTGTGTCGGCTTTGTGGCGCAGTGGGTAGAGCACCATGTACATTGCGTTCCGCCCGCAGGGTCGAGGGGATCGAAACCGGGGAGCGATAGTATTTTTTTTTATATATAGTAGGGAGGGGGTGCGGTGCGGACTACGGACGTCAACGCGGGTGACATCGTGAGTTACTGAAATGCTCTGCATTTAAAAAGTCGCGCTATGGAAGACCTCACGCTTCAGACACGTTCAGCCTTCTCCACTTCTCAAGAGAGTTTAAGCAAAATTTGGAGGACAACAAAATTACGGTAACTAATAAGGGCGACAAAATTTCAATTTAACGGGTAGATAAGTAGATACTACTTTAAGCCACGGATAAACGATGAAACGTATGTTTAATGCAGCCGGCCTATTAAATACAGGCACGAACATAAGTTTGACCAATTCGCTTCGGCTGTCCCTTGAAAGAACGCACGATTTCGGCCGTCCGATTGCCTAAAAAGTATGTATGTACGCGTGGAGTAATGGATGCGGGCCCATAATGCCTTTTTTCTTCTCTGTGACCGCAGGAAGTGTGGCGAATGCTGATGGTGAAGCCAGCGCTGCGCAATCTCATCACCTTTGCCAAGGGGCACTACTGGAAATTCGCCAGGAGCTCCATCTCCAAGGCATTAACAGTCTCGAGGCTTCGATCTGTAAGAAAACTTTGTCATCATGAAATTCCTTGGATGTATTCATAAGCGCAGCACTGTTACTTACACTCCCTCCAATCTCTCGCCAAGTTCAGATCTGTGCTATAGTTAGAATTCAGGTGTTTACCTGGTAACAGCAACGTCATATGAAAGGGCGTGTGATCTACCCATAACCTTCTTAGGCGAGGTGGGCTACATCAGGTTGTTTCGACCTTATGAGATATACCTTAACCTGTAGTGGGCGCAGTTCCAACACGTCCGTCGCCGTCGCACGAGCACTTGCGTCGCTATTTTTTGTTCAGTAGTAAACCGGGAGCTGTAGCAAAAGAAACACCTTCAGAGCGAATACGAATCACGATGCTGAATCCTGGACCATGGAGTAGTCACACGAGTGCGAAAAAAAAAAAACGAAGGAAGCTCAAACTAACGCATAAGACTTGAATGTGGCGAAGCTATACGCAATCTTAGCGACCATCATGACGGTTGAAGTCCACGATTGCAGCCGATTTGTTTCTTATTCGCTGCCGCAACGACCTTTACTCCATCTTCGTTGCTATAACGGCGGAGAGACAAATCGAACAAGCAGAACGAACAAACGGAACGAGCACATTTAAACTAGGCACCCAAAGGTGCAACGTGTACCCTATCACGTGTTCTGTCTAGAGCAGGAGGCGTGATTCCTCTCCTAACAGCCACAGCCGACTGAGTAAGCCGTTTGGATCTCAGGTACTAACCAACGGTCCCAGCCGAGTGATTTTATTTCTGTCGTTCAATGTTACTAGACAAAAATACCAAGAAAAAAAATTACCCCACCTTCCCGCGAGGGGAACCCTGTGGAGATGCGACGCATCTTGGGGGTTCACGCTGACGAAGTTCAGCATCGGCCGCTCGCTTCTCGCGTACGGCAGGGGCTTCACGTTGACGAAGTTCAGCATCGGCTGCTCGCTTCAACCGTTTGCGTTCGGTAACACGTTTACGAAGTTCGGAATCGGCTGCTCGCTTCCAATCGTTTGCGTTCAGCATCACGTTCACGCCGCTTCGCAGCCTTGTCTTCAGTGGTGCTAGCATTCCTGTTATCACAGTGATGGGTGCTTGTTACGGTTGCGCGGGCGATAGCAGAATTGTTAGGCTCCATTCAACGCATCGATGGAAATCGGAACGCCGGTGCTGGAACGACCGCGGCTATGACGCAACGTGGCGCGGCTATGACGCAACACAATCCGACACAATCCACTTTAATCCAATCCAATCCAATCCAATCCAATCCAATCCAATCCAATCCAAGCCAAGCCAAGCCAAGCCAAGCCAACCCAATCGAATCCAATTCAATGCCCCTCGCGAGAGAGTGTTCGCTATCGGAGAGGAGAGGGGCCGGGTGAGCGGCGGAGAGCGCAGCTCGCGCGGCGAGGAGAATGGGGGAGGGGTGTGGACGGACAACAACGCCGTATGGAGGGACAAGGCGAGTGAATGAGATGCAGTCGCATCTAAAATACCGAGCGCACGTGAGCATGCGCCTCGTGAAGAGTTCGCGTTCCCCTCCAGGCTTGCGTGTGGGATTGCGCCAGGTGAGGACCTCGCAAAGAAATACAAAGAAAAATACCAAGCGCACGTTAGCGTGCGCCTCGTGAGGAGCACCTGGCGTCGGCCAGCTCCATCTTCGAGAACACTCTACCCAGCGTTCGTGGCGCGATATCTGGTCTGCTGCTCTCCACGCCAGTTCACGCGCGTCCGCTCCTGAAGTGAGGAGCACTGACGCCGAGTTCGCGTTACAGCAGTCGAGTTCGCGAAGCCGGTTGCCGCGGTTCAGGCGCGTGCTAACGGCGATACACTTTGGGGATATGTGAAAGCCTGTGGACAAAACAATCCGGGCGTGCCAGCATGGAGAACTTTGAGCGGCAAGTTCGAAAATTCATCTGAGGTGCAACATCCGTGTCTCCGACGATTGGATAGGGGCTGCCAGCTCTGCTGTCTCTCCAGCCTTGCACCACTAGTGCAAGATGCGCCATTTTTTACTACAAAGCAGTATATGTCTAACCCCCCCCCCCTAGTTTTCATTCCGGTGTCATCGATTTATTCGGCGCCACTAGCGGGGCTCCTCCTCACCACCGCTGACACGTTTTTCACACCTATTTTTTCCCTCGCCTCCACCGACGCCTCTTTGAAAAGTTGCGCAGTCGGCAGATAACGGCGGTTATCAGATGATTGCGCAAAACAAACAGAAGCACGGATGGGCGTAAAAATGCACTGACGATTACTGTACTCCGTAATATAAAATTTGTGCGCAGCGCGAGCTGCGGTGTTTTCGGTCACGGCGCATCTCTGGTGTGCCTCATTAAATGTTCGCGTGATCAGCGGACGCATGGCGGCGTGCGATACTCTGCTGCTACCACGCAGCGCTCCCCCGCCGCCAGCCAGCATGTTGCAAATCCTGTTTGAACCTCCTGCGCAAAATTCACGTGGTTCGGATAACACCCGCCCAAGGTAGCAGCGAGCATGCTGTTGCAAATCGTGTTTGAACACCCCATCCCCCCACAAATTTCACGGGATTTGGATTAGCGGGGAATGAAACAGCATCTGGGGAAAGTGTCAGGGGGACGGTGCTCTTTGGGAACGACGCGTGAAAAATGGGCGAGGGAAAGGCAGTGAGAGAGATGACGCCGTAGCCACACGTGTGGTACTCCAAGTCACCCTTCTGTAGACGCTTCTCTCCGTTTTCTTTCTTTGGTGGTGGCTGCGTTCGCTCACTCGGTTACGCGGACATAAACAGACACTGCAACCGAGAAGCCCAGGTAACGGCTGAAGAAGGGCTGCTTCCTGAAGCTACCGAAACCTGCCGTCACTGTTTCCGCTCAAATTCCACTTCGCCACGTAGCTGCGAATCCCTCCCGGTTGAAGAGAAACTTGCCCAGTTAGAAATCCCGCATGAGGACATATTTCTTTTTCAGTTTGGAAGCCCTTCCTAGCGACATTTTCGCCGGTGGCTTTCACGCCTGAGTATGCGAAATCACCGGTTGCCTGTTTATGCGTGCAAGTAATGCGGGTGGATAAGGGGGGCGTGTACACGGCACACGCAATGCCTAATGACCGCGAGTGTACCGGAATCTTGGTAGAACGCGATCATCCTTATCCATAAGAAAGGTGACAAGAAGGACTTGAAAAATTACAGGCCAATCAGCTTACTGTCAGTCGTCTACAAGGTATTTACCAAGGTAATCGCTATCAGAATTTCTGCCACCTTAGATTTTAGTCAACCTAAAGAACAAGCAGGGTTCCGTAAAGGCTATTAAACAATGGACCAAATTCACACGATCAGTCAGGTGATAGAGAAGTGCGCGCAGTATACTGAACCCCTATATATAGCCTTCATAGATTATGAGAAAGCATTTGACTCGGTCGAAACCTCAGCAGACATTCAGGCTTTACGGAACGAGGGTGTAGACGAGCATTATGTAATACTAGAGGATATCTACAATGGGCTCCACAGCAACCATCATCCTTCCATAAGGATAGCAGTGAAATACCTATAAGGAAGGGTGTCCGACAAGGAGACACAATCTCTCCAATGTTATTCACAGTATGTTTACAAGAAGTATTCAGAACACTCGATTGGACACAGGTGGGAGTAAGGCTTAATGAATACCTTAGTAACCTGAGATTTGCTGACGACGTTGCCTCGCTAAGTCACTCGGAGGACGAATTACAAAGCATGCTTACCGCACAGGACAAACAGTAGAATCGTGGGCCTGAAAATTAATTTTCATTTTGCTTTTTTTTTTCAATTTTCAGAAAAAATGAGAAAATCTCTCACTAACGTGTAAGACTTGAAGGTAGCGAAGTTTTACGCAACCTTCCCGACCATCACGACTGTTTAAATCCGCGATTGCCGCCGATTTCCTTCTTCTTCGCTGCCGCAACGACTTTTACTCCATCATTGTTGCTAGAACTGTGAGCTTCCTTCATTTTTTTAGAAGTGATGGTAATTGGACATCACATTGAAGGTGCGTAGGCTATGACGTGTCTTTCTCGTTTCGAGCAAGTGTTGCCACGATTACAGCGAACGCTACAGTTCTTTTTTTTTCTGCCAATTTTGGCGAATTTTTCTAAGTGGGTATGCTTAGATAGACAAACGTGCTCCGAGGACGCTGTGCGGTCGTCGCGAGGCACGCAGCGCATGGCATTTTCTTGGTATTTTTAACTGCAGACAGGAAAAATTGCGATTTGCTAAGCAGCTTCGCTCTTATAAAAATTAAAGCCGTTCCACTCAACGTGAAAGCTGTCGTAAATGCAGAGCAGTGATTCGCCATAACGGCCTGTGGCACCGTTATCCGCTTACTGCTACTACCCATCACGCTCTTCGCCTCCCTGTCTCACTTCTCTCTTGATGAATTGAACGGAGGTTTGTCCAAAGCAGTTCAAATTTCCCGCCTTCGCAGTGCTCGCGCGCCCCCTGCCTGGAACGAACAGCGCGAGCGGTTCTCGCACGTGCCGGCACCTTACCGCGCAGTCCGCAACGCGTTGTTTTTGGCGGTCCATCTCCCCGCGAGGGGGACTTGAGTAAATGCGTCGCATAGGGGTGGGTGTATTGCGTTAACGTTTAGTGTTTGGGGAGGTGGTGGTAGTGAATGCGTTGTATCAGCAGCTTCTTGACGTAGTTTGAATGAGTCAAGCATATAAGGCGCGTTCGTAGCCTCCCATTCTGTATGCAGAAAACTAAGTAATGATAAATAATCCTCGGCACAGCACAGCGGTTGAGATAGGTGGCGAGGCAGTGGAAGTGGTAAGCGAATATATCTACTTAGACCAAGTTGTGACCCCGGGATTCCCAACCATGAGGCAGAGATAAGTAGCAAGGATAAAGAACGGGGTGGCAGTGCATTCGGCAGGCATTCTCAGATAATGAATGCAGCCTGCCATTCTCCCTGAAAGAAGAAAGCTTTATGACAGCTGTACCTTACCGCTACTCACCTACGGGGTAGAAACTTGGAGGCTTACTAAGAGGGTTCAACTTAAATTGAGCACGACCCAGCGAGCAATGGAACGGAAGATGATAGGTGTAACATTAAGGGACAAGAAGAGAGAGGAGTGGGTCACGGAACAAACGCAGTGTTAAGGACACATTAGTTAGAAAGTAAGAAGAAGAAATGGACGTAGGCAGGGCATGTAAGGCGAAGTCAAGATAACCGGTGGTCATAAAGGGTAACAGAGTGGTCTCCCTAGAGTAGGCAAGCGTAGCAGGGGGCGGAAGAAAGGTTGATGGTCAGATGAGATAGAGAAGTTTGGCGGGGATAAATTGGTCGCAGTTAGCGCAGGACCGGGGTAATTGGAGACCAGTGGGAGAGGCCTTTGCCCGGCAGTGGGTGTATATGGCCTGGT
This sequence comes from Haemaphysalis longicornis, assembly GCA_013339765.2. NCBI lineage: Eukaryota > Metazoa > Arthropoda > Arachnida > Ixodida > Ixodidae > Haemaphysalis > Haemaphysalis longicornis. The sequence continues at coordinate 65,425,396 of CM023458.1, read as the reverse complement.
GATGATGATGATAATGATGAAGCACAGACAGATAGGCTTCACGCCGCTACCGATGAAATTCCGGTTGTGCTGGTGGGAGATTTAGATGTCGAAATTAAATGGCTGAGTGTGCTTAGTCGGCTGTCCTCCTTAATCGAGTGGTTCGGATGTGGGTTGATGTGTTACACAGACAACCTTACACAGCCAGTAAGATGTCTACGATGGGGAAGGGAAATGGGCGCATGTTTGTATGCGAGAATGGAGCTCAAGGGCTTCCAGGATTTAAATCGTTATGGGACGGATGCATGCCGTTCGTTTGCAGAAAGAAGAGCAAGAACTGAAGCGTCGGCCCGAACACAAGCGCGAACTAAGGCAAAAACAACGAAAAGCTGCTGGCACCGCCGTTACCGCTTTAAGTTCAGCTAGTCGAGTAGCGGCGAATCCCTCCCTGATGAACAGCAATTTGCCCGGTTGGAACGTGGCGTGAGACAATATCACTTCTTCAAAGGGCTTTCAGGAGACATTTTCGACCGCGTCGGTCACTTCTAAGCACGCGCACATGAACAGTTGTCGGGTTATGCGTGCGCAGTTTTGTAGGGGAGGATAGTGGGAGAGAGCGGGGGCGTTCACGCGAAGCTATAGGTTTCATGCGAGTACTGTCCGTTGTGCTGGTGCGAGGTTTAAACGCGGACGCTATACGGCAAAATAGGACCTGTCCGGAATCTTTAGGGGTAGAGCGGATTGGGCTTGTGTGTTACACAAACAGTAAGATGCTTACGACGCGGGGGGACACAGGCAGCTCCATGTTTGTCTGCAAGAACAAAGCTTGGATCCTTTGGAGGTTCATTCAGCCAATTGGCTAGCAGGTACGCTCTATCACAAATTAAAAAAACGTGCTTTGTTTCGCGCACTCCGTTGACTGCGTCCTGCTTTGCAGGTCATCCTTCTTCACAGAGTGGAAGGGCACTAATTTTTTATTATTAAATTTTTTATAATCTATGTACACTCACCTTTTCTGAAGGGGCAAGCAATTTCGCTTCAAGGGCAACCCTTCAATTCTTAATAGAATCTTTTTTTCCACTCTACTGCACACCAACCTCATCATATGAGCAGAGTTTTAAAGAGCTGATGGTTGCGACCTGTCGGATAACTAAGGTAGGCAATCTTACGCAACAGCCAAGCGAATAATTAGAAGTTTGAACGGAAGTTTGAATGCGATCTAAGATGACCCTGGGTACTTTTGTGCACGGGCACAACTTTGTTCCTCGGAAAATTTAAAACAAAGGATTAAGCGGCCTACTAAGCTAACAGGCCGACGTCCGGCGTCGGTGTCTAGCAGCAAGACCGTCAATAAAAATGTCATTAGCTTTAAGGCGTAGCGCATACCCTCAAAGGTGTTTTGGCAAACGCTTGTGCATGACTTTAGATGCATTAGGCTTGACGTGATACTTTGAGACTGAAGTCTTTAAGTGGAGCCCGCAGCTGGAGGGCGCTTGACTCGTCCTTGGCCTGTGTGGACTAGTAGAACCTACACGGACCGAAAGTAAAACCCACAGCTACAAGCTATGAACAAACCAGCGAACCTGGGGGCTATAGTGGGGGCCTGTAGCGCATCGCTAAAAACTTGAATCCGTACTAACTCCTTGTTCTGGCTACTTTTAGTCTTAGCAATCCTCGTCCTGGTCATATCAAACAATATGATGTATGACGTGCCATAAGCTAAGGTCAGTAGAGTGAACAGTTGAGCTAGTTCATTCTACTAATCCTACAGACCACGACGAAAGAAGCGCAGTCATACGACGGCGCTCAGCACCGTTCTATGTCTCCTCCTCTATCGTCCTCGCCTTTAGCGCTATTTCACGATGCATAGGTAGATATGCTTGAAGGCATCCCTGGCATCACGCACGTCCGTGCTTACGACGTACCCTCAAAAGTCGTGCCCTCCCTATTACTTATTTCTTGTGTATGTGGAGATTACCAGCTCCTTATAAAAGGGCTTACCGGAATAATGAGCGGAATCCCGCTCGTTATAAGCAGCAGTGGAGGGTCGTGTCACTCCTAGAGCTTGCTTCAGTAAAAAGCTAAGTGGGATACAAAATTAAAGCCGTTCCACTCAGTGTGAAAGCTGACGGAAGTGAAGAGAAAGTTATTCGCCATAATGGGCTGTAGCGCCGTTATCCGCTCATTGCTACCACCCAATGCAATCCGAATTTCCCGCCTCCGAAGTGCTCGCGCGCCCCCTGCCTGAAACAGCGCCAGTAGGAGTTCTGTTCTTTTTGTGCTTGCTTTTCCTCGCGCACGGGTGGGCGTTGCACTGCCACTTTTTTTCTCTTACTATGAGGGGCGCCGTGGTCGCCGAGGTGGGCAGACGTGTTCAAGTCGGCTCCGTCTTTCATGCCCAAATACGCAGTGCTATTTAGCTCCAACCTTGGATATTTTATTACTAATGTGTCCGTGAAAGTACCTGGCATCGACCGATACCAATTTTTCTACGATAGGTGCGTTTTTCGCCAATTTATTGGAATTTTGCCGTGCCAACGCCACGAGAACTCGCTAAGCCTAAGCGAACCCAGGGCTCGCTGGGTCTAGCCCCGCGTTCTTCGCCCACGACATGGAGGGTTCCACCGCATTAACGCCTAGAACATCGTTCTCCCAAATGTGTGCGCAAGTGCAGGGCGAGGATATTTCGCCCGAGCAATACCACAACGAAGCCGGATGGTCCAAGGCCGGCGAACGTATGTCAAGGCTTCGGCAACGTGCTTCGAGCTGGTGAGTCTTCCCATCGAGACGTTATTTCGAGCTCTTCGAAAGCGAAGTCTACCAAGAGCGCTCGCGTTTCGGCGATACGTGCGGTGTGCATGCCCGCCATGCCAACGGAAGAAATCCAGGTTGTAGTGAGACCGAGAGGCGGTCTTGATATTATCAAGGCCGGTACTACCAACGTGGCAGCAGCCATCGTGGCGGCGGCAGGAATCGATAACGTGGCGGGGACTCAAGATACGATATGCCCGAACACCCAGCAGAATAGAATGGTCGTAAGCACTCCTAGGGAATAGAGAGTGGCGAAATATGCCCGTGTCCAGTCGATTAAAGTACAAGGCAGGCTTCACGAAGTGAGCGCTTACCGCACGGCACCCCACGACACTGTCAAGGGCGTGATACGTGGAATACTGACAGAGGAGAGCCGCCGACGAAATAGACCGAAACATTGTGAACGATCGCAACCCACTTGCGGTAGGAGCCAAACGCATCGGCAGCACGTCGACGGTAATCGTAGTGTTTCAAGGCACCGAGGTTCCGCGGTTTGTGCGGTACGGCGTAACCCTGATTCCATGCAGCTTATACAGAAAGCAGATCGACGTGTGCCGAGTGTGCGGCAAGGTCGGCCACCGGCGCGACGTGTGCCCCACGCCGAACATCCGCACGTGCCTCACATGCGGCACTACCGACGCATCGCTGTACCCCCGAGTGCAAGCTGTGCGGATGCGGGAACCCAACGGGCGACCGCATTTGCAAGGGCAAATACAAGACCCTGTACGTGGTTCGCCGCCGACGATGGGAGCGTCGCAACGCCGAGGAGCAGCAACACCTACCCTCGGCAGGCTCGTTCCCGCGGCTGGGAAGGCCACGTTCACCTAGCGCATCGCCGACGCCGTGCCGAAGCCGTGACTCATCAAGAAGAAACAGCAGCTGTGACAACAGCAAGCGGAGCAGCAGCCCAGAAGGTCGCCATCAGCGCGATCGCGTGAGCTGGGCTGACGTGACGATGAACGGCAGCGGCAGCGCTACCAACAGCAGCGCCAGCAGCGGCAGGAGCACAGCGAATGCACCGCCACCTAGGAGGCATAACAACAACGAAGAAAGGGATCGACTGAAGGCAACGAATGAGTCGCTTGAAAGCAACGAACGAATCGCTACGAAAGCGAAAAAACCGAGCTTGAAACCTCGATGAACCACTTGACCAAGAAATTGCAGAAATACGAAAAATGCTGCTAGCACCAAGACGTCCCAACGCTACAAACTCCGTGATCATGGCCGCGCCGGCCCCGGCTACGACATCTACGGCACCACAGACTGAGACGCCAGCACCGCAAATTATACCCGAAACAGAAATGTCGACAGACGACCCCCAAGAAGAAACGGCGGCCGAGCCAGCGCCCAAGAAACGCGCGCTTGAGTCGATCGGAAATTGCAGTGATATCGCCCAGTTAGAGGCAAGACACGAAGCCCGAATAGACGCCCATTCACCAAACTGGAGGCGCTGATTGCAGCGACTGATGCACGGATCGGTAAACTCCAGCAGATCATCGGCACATCCTTCCAGAAAGTTGAAGCCAAATTCGAATTCATCGAACCAGACGTTACTCCCAATAGTGAGACACCCGACTGTTCGCACCAATGTTCACGAATCATCCTTATACCCAAGAGCAGCAGCAACCCTTTACACTAGCCCAATCATGGCCGCCAACCACACAGCAACAACAGTAAAGCCACGGTCAGACCTTGCGGTCTGGCAGTGGAATTGCCACAGCTACGACAACAAGAGGGCGGTGTTACAACAGCACGTAGCAGCGGTCAACAAGAAACCGGACGTAATTATGCTCGAAGAAAGGTCACGAAGACTCCATCTCTTTCCGGGTGCAAAGCACACATCAGTCTCGCAGAGGGACGGGGTGTGTTCACCCTCGTCCGTAATGGGCTCACCTTCGTGGAACATAAAGTCAAGCAAGGAGGAATCAAGGCCCAATACACATTCACCGAAATTATCCCGAGTAAGCAACGCAAGGGCAGCCTATTCCTGCTCAACATCTACAGTAACCCCAAGCACCCACTTCAGAAGTTTCGTTCGCTGTTTCATCAAGCAAGCACGCGTGCCAAAGGCAGCATGCTCATGATCGGCGGGGACTTCAACGCGCCGAACACGGCGTGGGGATACGCCTGCGACTCGATCAGGGAAAGAGATTTGCTGCAAAGCACCCTAGACAATAACTGCGCTCTAATCACGGATCCAGCCAACCCCACCAGGATCGGCAACTATGTAGCACGAGATACATCACCATATCTTACTTTTGTCAAGAACGATCCTTTGGGAAAGATCACGTGGAAGAACACGGGAGTTGACCTGGGTAGCGACCACTACATCGTGGAAATCACGATACCCTGCCAGCTCCGGGGTAACACCACGCAACAGAAGTATACGGACTGGGACAGTTTCCGCCAGAACCAGCCCAAAGAACAACCCGCTATTAAAGACATAGGCGAATGGACCGCCGAGCTCCACGAAGCTTGGTGCAATTGGCAACCAAGACGATCGAAACGAAGGAGGAGGGCGTCGCCATGGACAGCCGCCTGGCCCACCTGATCGAGGCCAAGCGTACCATCCAAGCGCGCTGGAAGAAGCAACGTCTGAATCGCAAGTGACGGAAAAATGTGGCCGAATTAAATCGGGCCATCGAAATACACTGCAAGGTCTTGTGCCGGCAACAGTGGAATGAGGTATCCAACAAGGCGAACGGGCAGTTACACCGAGGCTGCACGTGGAACCTCATACGCCACTTGCTCGATGAAACCAAAACCAAGACCCATCAGCGCGACCGCATCGCCAGGCTCATGCATACGGCGGTACAGCACCAGGGCAAGGACACAGTGATCAAGAAATTGGAGGAGAAATATCTACCCCCTACCCCTTCGTAAAGCCACCCACCGTACGGAGTGTCGCCGAACGCGTGGCTTGACCGGGACATCACAGTGGCCGAGGTGCGGACCGCGCTGCACGAGCTCAACACTCGCTCGGCAGCGGGTCCGGACCTCGTCACAAACAAGATGCTGCGGAACCTCGACGACGCGTCGATCGAGGCCTTAACCCGGTATTACAACGAGTGCTGGGGGTCGGGCAAGCTACCCCGCCAGTGCAAATGCGTAAAGACCATCCTGATCCCGAAACCGGGCAAGCCACAGAACACGAACAACCTCCGCCCGATCTCGCTCACGTTATGCGTGGGCAAGGTGCTGCAGCACGTGATCACGAACCGATGGCAGGATTACCTCGAGAAAGAAGGCCTTTACCCGGACTCAATGGTCGGCTTCCGGCACAAGCTCAGCACGCAAGACGCCATGCTACAGATGAAGGAAGAAATTATCGACAAGGGAAGCACGCAAGACAACAGAGTAATCCTCGGCCTGGACATCTTCGATAAAGTGAAACACTCGGCCATACTGGCGCAAGTATCCAAACAAAATATGGGCGAAGCCAGCTACAATTACGTCAGGGACCTCCTCACGGATCGAATGGGGGAACTCCACGCGGGGGACCTCAAACTTAAGGAGAAGAAGCTCGGTGGCACAGGAACACCGCAGGGGTCGGTCGTCTCAACACTGCTTTTCAAACTCGTCATGATCGGAGTGGCAGGGGCGCTGGCAGAGACGAACGTCCGTCACACAATCTACGCCGACGACATCACCCTGTGGGTTGCCGGTGGTAGCGACGCCTATGTATAGCGAGAACCAGCTGCAGGCGGCGGTCACCGCCATCGATGAGAACCTCACGGGCACGGGCTTGGTCTGCTCGCCAAGTAGGTCCGAGCTTCTAGTGATATCACCGAGACGCAGCGGCAACATCCCCCAAAGACACTGCGACCGCATCAAGATCGTCACCGCGTCGGGACAGCGAATTCCCGAGGTGGCAAGAATCCGGGTCTTGGGTATGCTAATCAGCAGGAACAGCTGCCACGGCGAAACCCTGGCCAAGCTCAGCGGCAAGGTAGCGGAGGCAACCCGCCTCATACACCGAGTCTCCACGCGTGGAGCGGGCATGAAAGAGGACAGCCTCGTGCGCCTCGTCCACTCCTTTGTCATAAGTCATATAATGTACGTGGCTTCCTACCACAACTGGCGGGTCACAGAACGCAACAAGATCAATGTGCTAATACGCAAGTCTTACAAGACGGCGCTGGGCCTCACGGAGACCACGAGCACGACACGTTTACTTCAACTCGGCGTGCACAACACCCTCGAAGAGATCGAATAGGCGCAGCTGACTGCACAGCTAGAGCGCCTCTCAGCAACCAAGACGGGACGCCAGATACTCAAGACCCTGGGATACAACCCCCGAGCACCGGACCGGCAGTCGAGCAACATCGGCGAGGATGCACGGACCCACATACGAGTGGACCCGATCCCCAAGAACGTCCACCGAGAATGCAACGAAGAGCGGCGAGCGGCACTGGCCAAGACCCTCGTCGAACAACACACCAAGGACGAGCACGCGCGTTACGTCGACGCGGCGGAGTACCTTCGTCGCGGTGGCCGTCAAGGCTACCACGGGTACCACGACAGCGGCAGCAAGCGTGCGGTGTACGGGCGCTACGGACGCCGAGGAGGTAGCCATCGCTCTGGCGATCTCTGAGGCTGAGTGTCGCACCGTGCTCAGCGACTCAAGAACCGCCGTGCGCAACTTCACCAAGGGTCGAGTGTGCGCCCAGGCGGCCGCCATCATCGGAAAGACCAAGCTTCAAGGCAGAGAAGTCCGCATCAAGTGGTTCCCGGCGCACATGGCGAGTGAGCAACTACGTCCAACCACAACGAGATGGCTTACTCGGAGGCGCGTGCACTTACCTTCCGCTCCCCCCAGACCGACCGTCCGTGGTGGTTCGAGAGCAAAGACCGCCTATCAAGCTACACCTGAAATCACCAAAACGTACCGCCTAGCTCGACGGGTAATGCAACCTCCCCACCAAGGACTGAGCCGGGAAGAGGCCATGTTGCAGCGGCAGCTCCAAACCGGATCCATCCTCTCGCCGGCAACGCTGCACGTGTTACACCAGGACTTTATTTGAGTGGTCTGTGCAAAGTGTGTAAAGTGGGTCTGTCAGACCAGTGGCACATCTTCTGGGACTGTGTCCCGGTTTCCAGACGAAGTGAAGTCAAGGACTTATCCGCCGAAACTCCAAGAAGCAGTGCGCAGTAACGACAAGGACGTTCAACTTTGGGCCGTCCAGCAGGCCCGGGGTGCGCTCGACAAACAGACCAGGCCATCCGGCAACGGGGTGCGTTGGCGCTGTGCAGAGTAACAGCAAACGCCAGGCACGCGTCGCGGCGAGTAAAAACCGTCGTTTTGCAGGCATCAGTAATGTTATACAAGAAGAAGAAGAAGAAGAAGAAGAAGAAGACTTTATTTTTCAGCAGACGTTGTTACAATGCCTGCTGACGGGGCAGGAGCTAAAGGCATTGAGTGCCTGACGAGGCCTCCTGACCCTCTGTGATACCTAACCTAACCTCGCTTACTATCGCGAAAACCAACCCAATGAGCGTTCCGAACTAAATAAACGCAGGTGCTGTCGGTTAATTACATATATTTTGCGTCAACTCTACCTGCAGTTTTTTTTTGCGCTAAACAACGGCGAGATTTATGACCAGTGCTAGCGTTTCACGAGTTTAAAACGGTTATGACTATATAAACCGCCTGGTTTTCGAAGCCTAAGCGGGACGCCTACGACGGAACGCCGGACGTTCGCCCCCATCGCTGCAGCAGGAACGAACCCTGAATTTCGCTCTCTGGTTCCCCTTACAGATGGTCACAGAAATGAGTGAAGCCGTTGATCGCTTCCTCGACATCCTGGAAAATCGGTGCCGAGCGGCTGCGGACGGAGAAGCGGACGTTTTCCCCCTACTGGCCGCACTGACGTTCGACATCATCTCCGAGACAGCGTGCGGGCTCACTCTGGACGTGCAGTACAAGCCGAACGATGACTACTTCGCCTCGGCTCGCTCCATGATGATGAACGTGATTGAGAGCGTCTACCAAAGAGCTGGGCGTAAGCGATCTTGAATGACACTGCCGCCTCCAACGCAGCGAACGGGGTCAGGAACGCATACTGATGCGCATGATTCATCACTAAGAGCGACTGATTACTTAAATCGGTATTAAAGCGGAATTTTTCTTAGTGGGACCAATGACGTCCTTTAAAAAAACGAATGCATTCTCTCATAGACCGGTTGGTCGACTGAAAAGCTGGGATAAGATCTCAGGACGCACGGCGCGTGCGGGAAGCCGGGTTTCCATTGTGTCAAAACGCTTAATTGAAAATCGCGTGAAACAAACAGTTCTTGATAAGGCAATTGTACCCGCAATCATTATGTAGGAGTGAGATAGTACACCTTTGTCTCATAAACCATCAATCTTTAAACATTTAGGTGGTTGATAGATTGGCGCGAGAAATCGTGGCAGATGTTCGTTCTTGGTTTCTAATTTCGGTCTTGGAAGGTTTAACGATCGACTGAACCCACTTACAGCGAAGGTTTTGACGCACTTTTGACGCCGTTTCTGATGTGAGAAGGCTTTCGCGCTTTTTCTGAACTTTCTTTAGGGAGGGACAGTAATTTTTTTAGTGAGCATCACGGGCAGATGTTAACACACCCTCCCAATTTCCAATTTTCTATTTCCCCCCCTGAAAAAACCCTGCTTCGTATTTTATCTTTAGGCGCTGGGAGTTTTGGGCCACATACATGAAAAATTCTCGGTAAGATAGTTACACAGCTTCGCTGTAAAACACGTTGGAGTTCGGGCGGGAATCGAACCCAGGGTCTCCAGAATAGGAGGCGAGGGCTTAACCACGGCGCTGTCCCAGCACGTTGCCTGTGGCGGAGCGAGAGTTGGCCTACCGCGTGCAAAGTGAGAAGTGAAAGTGCCGGCTCATGAGTAGAACAAGTGCAGGCCAGCCGCAGGGAGCTTTCAGCCTTGAGAATGTGTCCCTTTATGTGCGGGCACTCAGCCTGTGAAGGTAAGTTCCATCAAAATACAAGCAAATGAAAGCGAACACAAACACGCAAGTAAAGTGTAGCAGTAAAAATGCAGGAAGCTTACACTAACACGCAATACTTGAACGTAGCGAAGCTGTACCAATCTTCACGACCATCAGGACGGTTTAATTCCACGATTGCAGCCCGTTTGCTTCTTCGGTTGAGCCGCAACAACCTTTACTCCATCTTTGATGATATAACGGTGAAGAAGAAGCAAATCGGTCGTGGACGACGCGGGGAGGGGGTCTTCTTCCACGAACGAACGGACGAACGCAACGCGCACCCTTAAACTAGGCGCCACAGGTACACTACACTACACCGTGTACACTACAAGTGTTCGGGCTTCAGCAGGATGCGCGATTCCTCTTCCCACAGTCGGGGCCGAGTGAGTAAGCCGTTTGACTCTCGGGTATTAACCCACGGTCGTGGCGTAGTGTGTAAAACGGCGAACGCTAGAGTATTTTTTTTTGTGGCCAATGTTGGCCTATCTTTTCAAGTGGGTATGCTAGGATTGACGAACGGGCGCTCGAGGCATGCGTGCACGAGCACTCGGCATTTTCTTGGTATTTTTAAGTGCGTACACCATACACAAATGATTTGCTCAACAGCTTCGCTTTAAATAAGCCACTGTTAAGTATTGGTATACGTGTTCGTCATCGAAATCTCGTCAGACGACCTAATTGCCGTAATAATCTTTATTTCCATGTTTCCAAGCTCCTAGCGCGCACTACGAGGAGGCAAAGCAAACCACTAAGGCAGGTGCTGGCGCCCCAGTACCAGGGATGGCAATGGTTGATGAATATGTCTAGGGTGCTTCAAAGCACGCGCGCCTGCGACGGTGGGGCGGCGGTGCTGCTGATATCGATGCACCCTGTAGCTATGTCGTTTTAACCGCGAAACCGTTCTTGGTCGAGGCTTTGTGGGCGGATGGTGGTAACGCGGTCGAAGCGATGTGGAGAGGACATAGCCTATCGAGGAGGAGAGTAAGCGCCATGCACAAGTGGAGAAAGTGTAAAGAATGCTTGAACAAGGCGCTTATATAGACACCTTTTGTAAAATACTAAACACGGTGGCAAAGTTCATACTTGTCAACATTGTTGAGCAAAAAGAAAAAAATTAAGCATATTTGAAACAGGATATCAGTACATAAGTAATATATGCATTGTGCTTTTAATTAAAAGTAGATGGCTGCTTGATTTTTGTGATGGGTAATAAAAAATACGGCGTAAAAAGCAAAAAGCGTTCGCGGTACCCCGTCGTGCAGTGTTAAAAGTTCAAAATTAACAAAAGGTTCCAGTAGATGGCGTGAGCAGGGGAACATGGAAAAAATGATTGGTGTGAACAGGAGTAGATGTGATGGCTTTGAGAAGATCTATGAAGCTTAGCCTCGTGATTAGGGAACGTTCGGCAGCTTCGCCTTCTAATATCAGCGTTCGCGAGGTTAAGTCAGTAAAGCTGGGCTAACTTTTTAGACGCTTGATGATGGCACTTGTTTCCTCTATGCGGGCTTGCAGGAGAAACATTTTAACATGTCAAACTGCCGATTCTTTGTTAGACGCCGCGGCCGTACTCAGAGCAGAGTAAATGGCCTTATTTCTGTAGTTGCTCAAAAGTATTCTCTGAATTTGTGCACTGCTTCGCTGGTTTTCATGCTTCACAGAGTGGAGCAGGTGAAATTTTCTGTGATAAGGTTTCTGGATTATTCAATTATTCTTTACGATGTGTATCCACTACAAGATAGAGCGCGTACGTTCTCCGCATTCCTTAAGCAGCTTTCACGTGAATGTCTGACTAGCTTCTCTTTGTCGCCGGCTTTTTTTGCCTTGCTTTTGCAGAGTTTTTTTCCGGGATCAAGGGCCTGCTGCCGGTCACCTTGTTTCTGGAGACGAAGTTCTCCCGAGAGCCTCTCTTCGCGCTGGTGCAGAAAGCCGAACTCATCGTTACTGAACGTGCAAAGGACCCCAGTGTATGGACTTCGTTTTACAACCTCTAATTCGTCTGCCTTTGAACGAACAGCAGTAGCGCCTTGTTCTGACGAACCTAGGAATTCCTTTGGCACGAAGCTGACGTTGGGTGTTGCTTGCCGGATGAAAGGCGCATGCGCTGATATCCAGCTGACCAGGCTGAGCTGTGCGGTGTAAAGGTCACCCACAAACTAGTGCTACGTGCATTTGAGGAGCGGGAATTGGTGATGGCTCGGCCTATGTGGCATACGTTGGGAGAGAAGGCCGCATGACACGATTATCACTGCCCTGGTCTGACTGGCGGATGTCTCCAAATGCCCTCCCAAGACATTAACACGAAGGTGTTTTATGGAGGGATCCACCCAGACCTGACTGACGTCATAGCCGTCACGTAAATGACATCGCCAGAAAAACGCGGTTGCGCCAGGATTCGAGCCGGGTGCTACGTCGCCACAACGGGAGGTGCCAGGCGCTTTACCGACTCCGCTACGATCTAAAGCGCAGAAAGCCGTATAAACGCGCCATATATATTTCCTACACCCTCCTCTTTCCATGACCTCCTCTATCTCGATGGCGCTGCCGTCTAAGAGAGGTGAAGTGAAATAGTGCATCACGATGCTAATGAGCGTGGACAGTTGGCGCCAGCTGAGCTCGTCGCAACGCAACCGTCTGCCGAACACTGGCAGGGACGCAGTGGTCGCACAATGGCGAAAGCGACGCGCCAGCAGGTTGTCGCTCGCCAAGCCCACCCACAAGACAGCCCCGCAAATCATGCTCTTTCGCTGCAGCGGACCGTGAGTTCACCAAGCGATTCGCTGGCAACCCGTCGCGTGTGGTTTCATTCGGGCTTACGCAGTGCTCCATCGCTTGCAATCCAGTGTCTGATGTTGATAAGTTAGACTACAGTGTCTAGAATAGGGGAAGTGTGATTACCGCGCCGCCGGCGCTGAAGCCACTCCGCGATGCCCCGGCGATAAAGATCCAGGTGGCGCTGACCACCGTTTACACGTCCGCTCGCTGCAAAGTCGTCTGCTCTCCGCGCACTAAATCGCTGAAGTTTCGTGACATGCCTGTAAAACCCGCTGCGTTTTTTTGTGCGACTTGCACATGTATACAGCAGCTTTAGTCGTCCAGCGTACCGGTCATGCCTACATGAACAGATAATTTCGTAAGGCGATCTTGCTCCCCGTGAATTTCATTGTTCCTGATTGCTTCCGGATCTCGCGCATATTTTGCATGATTCTTCAGCCTGCTCACGCTGTGATAATTTTAGGAGCCCCAACTGCATTCGTGGGCACCATGAAATTTCTGGCGTTTAGCTGAAATGGGCATGAGGTTACTCTTTCAAAGGGGATGCCTTTCGCCAAGCACGCGTCGCACGATGAGGAATAGCCAGCAGGTTCGCTTCGGACCGAACGATCGCGTTATTGCAAACGGTGTGATGACAGTTGTATATTTGTTTTAGTTGTTTATCGGGCTTTTACTTCTATGGTTAAGAAAGAAGTCTCTGCCGTAAGAACACTTTTATTCCACAAAAAAGCATTGAACACATTACAAAATTGCAGCCAGCATTGCATTAGATTCTTTCCAACAACAACCAACATATTGCACTTGGTTGGTTTCTGCATGAAACAAGCGTGAACATGTGGTACATCTAACATACGTTGCTGCTCTTCATGTTGTTGTTCTTAGCTTCAGGTGCTTTCTTCTTTCGCTTACTGAAGGTCGTTCTTTATTGAGGGACTTTGTAAAAAAATGAAGCCTAGTAAGAAGAAAGAACTTCGTTATGTTGTTTGTCAGTTCTTCCTGGTGTACCTGACACCCAACACGGGGTACGTTCTGCATGATGTGGATAATTTCTATCATACTGTCTCGCTGAAGTTTGTTCCAACTGAACCACATCGTGAACACATCTTCCAAAGCTTCCACAAATGCGAAGAGCTCGACTGAAGGATACAGAAGGCCTCCTTGATCACAAAAGGCTGTAAAGGAAGACAGACCTTCATCTGCGTCTTCAGCTGATGTTAACAACTGGCTGAAACACTCCTGACACTGAGTAACCATCACCTTCTTTCGAGCCACATATCCAGCCAGGTAATATGTCAACCTAGCATCGCTGGTCTTCTGTGGGTAGACATGGTCACCAAGTTCGGACTTGTCGAGGACACTTGAAGCCTCATCCAGTTTTCCATTGTCGATTAGAATGCCTACCTGATCGGTAGCCTCATTCACTCTGACTAAGGAAGTGAGAGCCCCTCCCACACAGTTCCCTGTGTCTAGTGCTTTAACTAGATTGTGAAAGCTTAAGCAGTTAACAGCTGTTAGGAACTGTGACGAGGTTGGATGGTCATTACAACCGGAAAACTGCCGTATTATCCCAAACAATTTTTCAATGGGGTCTTGACTGAGACGCGAGGTTAGTAAATACTTGTATCCCACAGATTCAGTCAAGTATTCCAAAAGCTGCAGAGTGCATTTGAGTGTGACTCTAAGTCCTTCAGCTGTGCTTTTTGACAAAAAGCCTTTTTTTTGGGCCCTGTGGTGGCTTCCCACCTATTGAGGTATTCGAGAGCATTTCGAAGCACTGTTTCTCCTTCAGTGTTCCTTCTCAGTGCTGCTGCAGGAACTCTCGAGGTCATGACGGAAATGAGTTTTTGCATGAAGGCAATGAACCGTTCTGTCGGCTCTCTGTATGCGCAGGTCTTCGCATTTCCTCTTTGTACAAAAAAAGCCCGCGCAGCACTTCGGAGCTAAAGAGATGAAAAGCATAATTCACCTTCATCTTTTCAAAGCTGTTTGGGTTTAAGAGCGCATTAGTGATCTTAGGCATCGCTTTAAGCATTGTTGCACACTTGTCCGATTTATGGGCAATTTTGACTGGCTGCACGTGAACGTGACCCTCTGGGGTTTTGTACCCCGACTTGATGAATTTATTTCTCACGCATTTAACTAAATGCGGGAAATCTGAGAAAAAAAGGCGTCTGCCATCTTCAGTAGGGTGCTGTACTGATGGCGTGACAGCTGCAGCTGTACCATGCCCACCAAACTAATGCCACATGGACCGGTTCCAGGAGGCCCCATCGCAAGTGACATAATCAACCTTCAGCCCTGCTCTTTCTGCGAAAACAACCGCTTCCAAAATGATCTTAGAAAGCAAATGGGCCTTCACGTTTCCTCTAGAAGCAAAAACACCCAATATCTGGTGCCAGGACCCAGACAAGGGCTGAAACATCACAACCATGCCATGGTCACAAGGTACGGTCTGGTCGTGGTCAGGAGTGAACGCACCGAGGTCCACGAAGCCATCAATTTTCCCAGTACCTTGGGCCACTCCAAACTTTTCAGAAAGTTTCATTTCGTCTGGTATGAGACCTCCATGACACTGAAACTCATCCATCTTTTTGGTTTAGTTTTGCAATTCCTGAGAGAACAGTGGCGTTAAAACCGAAGCTGCTCTCATACTTCTTCATGAAATTCCTGAGGCAGGTGCGGCTGGGGAGCATGAGAATTTTTCTCTGCGTACATGTTCATACAGTCTTGGGCTCTTCATACGCATAATGACGCATTCCAAAACCCACTCAGAGCTGTAGCGCATCCCCTTAGGTGATTTCCTGTTCGCAGCTTCAAAACACTGAAGGATGGCAGCTTTCTGTTTAGGAGGAAGGTTGTCGTTCTTTCTCAGGAGTGCCGTTTCCTCTATCTTCTCGTTTTCCGCTTTCAGTTGAGCAACTTGCTCGTCTAACGATTTCCACTTTGGCCTTCAGGCGACGCACAGCTTGGGTTTTCGATTTGATCTTTCTGGCAAGATGTGTTTCTGACTTTGTCTTCTTTCTTCGGCATCTTTGGTTGATAAGGATCTTCCGAAGATACTTGCAAGCTACACACCGCTCACTTGAGGTTCCCGTGCACGTCTTGTTGTAAAGGCTCCCATTCCACACGGTCAAATTAGAGTGGAAACGCGCGAACGGGAACTCTTCAAAAAATCCTGCGCCTGAACACACATGCATACTATCCACGGCCTGGAGAATGGAAGACGGATCACCAGGTTCGTCTAGCACAACCTTCACACCCCGGACAAACACTTCATGCGTCACTGTGTCGTCTGTCACCGTAAACAACACAAGCTTTGCGGCGCACAGAAGACTTGTATCATGTCCGGGTAGGCATACACTGTACGCAACCTTCAATGGTACACCACTGAACACGTGCTTTCCCCAGCTGTCTGACGGGAAGGCAACATCCGCGTTGTTGAAGGGAAGTCGAGGCTCGGTAGTGGTCGTAGCGGGCTCATCCGGTTCCTCACCTGGCAGTGGCTGCAGTACCTCGTCCATCCGTTGTCGCTTATTATGAAGCGCAGGCGGTGGGCACAACCTCTCCTTGGGATTTCTTTTCCTGGGCACCGGTTTTGACAGGTAGGAAGGCACATTCGGAAACATGGTCGGAACGGCGCCAGGCAAAAGAAACGGCCTCGCTCTCCTCAATAAGCACGCTTTTGCCGTCAACAACATGTTCGAAGTGGCGCGACACAAACTGTTCGTCGAAGTGGAGCTCGCAGACGGCTGCGTTGCGCGGAAGCGGCTTGTGAGCTCTTGGAATATTCCGCTGCCATTGTTGAAATACCGCCTCTTCTTTCGGCACGCCAAACAACGAAAACTTCCCCTTGGATGATTTGTACCCGCTCTTGCAGCCGGGTACAAAACAATGACTCTGTCGTCGGCTCATCTTGCATGTTCAAGGCAGCATTTTCAGAAAAAGCAACGCGAAAAGTCCGCACCGCGCGCGCCACGGACAGTACAAGAGCGCATTTCTCACTGCGGCTTGACGTGTAAACGGGAGTTCGCGGCACCTACCGGCAACATCGCCAAGTGGCGTCAGCGCTTCCCATACGAGCCGTTTGGCGGTAATAACACTTCCCCTATTCTAGACACTGTAGTCAGACGGTGCCATACCGACTAAATATAAACAGCCAGGTGCAAGTTCACATCGATGCAGAATAGACATTCAACTGATCCTGTGAAGGCACATCTCACTTTCGTGTTTTACCGATTCCTATGAAAGAGGGATCAACCACATTTGTTTCGATATTTCTCGGCTTTTGTGAGCATCTTTTACCTTGGTGAGCGGCTGGGGATTGTAATTACTGTGTAATATGCAAGAAGTGCAGGAACTTGACGCTTTAAAATGTAGAGATTACTGCTTTGAGAAGATAGCTGGTCGGTGTCTTGGAATCAATGCAAATAAATGTATTACTCGTGCGTATTTCTGTTCGCAACAACTTAACATTTTCACGCGTCTCGCAAAAAAACAGGCTCTTTCGAGGGACTCATGGACTGTGGGGAAGCGGGTTTAGTTGTCAGCACTTACTACTCCAATCCTGAAACACTCCTGAATTTCGTCACCCCCATTTATTTCTCGCTTAGGGGCTTCTTTTGGGATAATACATTAAGGGGAGCTGGGCAAGGTCAACGAGGCAGGTAGTAAGACATGAGTCTTAGATAAAACACCCATGATTGGAGAACAGTGGCGAAAATTCACCTTAGTAGAATCATACGTAATAGTTGGTACAAGATTATCCGCGTAAACACATATGCTACGGTTATAAGGTCGAATATTCAGAAATTATTGAATCCTAATTGGTTGATTGATTGTGAGGTTTAACGCGGCTAAGCAACGCGTGGTCTATGAGGCGCGCCGTAGTGGAGGGCTCCGGATTAATTTCGACCACATCGGCATCTTTACCTAGCGCCGAAATCTCCAACATTCGGGCAGTTTCGCGTTACGCCGCCATCAGAAAAGCAGCCGCGGTGGCCGAGATGGCATCCGCGTCTTTGGGCTCAGAAGCACAACGTCTTAGCCACTGATTATACGCGATTTACCGAGGTAATCAGGCCACGTGAATGCGGGCATGGCAAGGGAGTCTAGCGGGGGAACATTCCCGAGTTTGTGTTGGAACCAAACTACAAACCTATGATCATGGCCTCTGGCAAGGACACCTTCAGGGAAACGGGAACTCGTAGAAGCTGTCGGCTACAATATGGATGAAGTAGACTTAAAGCCAGCTTTGATTGGTGTAAGAGTCACCTAGGCAGAAATTATATACTTACATGTTACTGAAACCGAAGTGGTCAGTATTTCTATGTAAGCAGTTGCAGGCGTGTGTTTGGTATCTGCGTGTTAGTACCGGATGAGCCCGGATCCTCAAAGTAAAAGTGACACGCTGTAGGTAATTTGCTCGAAATCCGCTGAATAGCCCCTCACTATGATTATCTTGTGCGTTTATAGGTACAGAAGCGTTCTATACTAATGTGCCGTTCACTCGTTCGATACTCGGGCCATTTTGTTGCATACACCGGTGGTACAATAGTGTAGCCAGTGTATACTCAGCGTACAAGTGAGGACAGAAAGTGTAAGCCCTGACACCATAACTTTCTCATGGGGCAGGACCATCGTCCTTATCTATGTTGCGCTGATGCGCAACACAAAAGAGTTTACGTGGTGCCTATGTCGGAAAAATTCGCTGGAAATTCCAGACACAGAATGGTAAAGACGCCATGAAGACAAAATCCAAGTTTGTTCGTTCAAACTGTTGCCTCGTTACAATAACACTGACTCCACCTTTTACGCATTTTTCACTAAAATCAGCTGCATAATAAGGAAAACAGGGAATAGGCATGTGACATCCTAGCTACTTTTCCGCACTGAACTTATGACGTATTTTGGGCAGCTCGTTCGGGTTGGCGGAGGCCAAAAAAATCCAACGAAAATAAACAGGTATCAAAGGCATGCAGAACGAGCTGTTGGCGCTTAAATTTAGGGCACATTCTTTTGTAGCGTAAGCTACACTGGCCGAGGTCGAACAGTTTCGCGTGGACCCTGAAGGGCCGCGCTGCGCAAGCGCAAGGACGCATTGGATTGGATTGGATAGGATTGGATTGGATTGGATCGGATTGGATTGTTTTGGATTGGATTTGGATGGGATTTGATTGGATTAAATTGAATTGTATTGTATTGTATTGGAAATCCAATCCAATTAGAATACGTGTGTGTAGAGAATTGGGATAATTGGAGATTAATGGGAGAGGCCTTTGCCCTGCAGTGGGTGTAGATAGGCTGGTGGTGATGATGATGATGTGTAGAGAATTGAGTCTGCATATTCGCCGGTCTGCGCATTCCAGAGGAATGGCGTCATAGCCGCGGCAGAAGCACTGGTGCCGGCTCGTGCCCATCGCGCAGTAGCCAAGACTGACGCTGCGCCAGAGCCGCTTGATAGCCGTTTCGCGTGGCTCCTGGAGAGCCGTGCCGCGCATGCGCGAGGAGCAGTGACTGTACTGGACTGAACTGGATCGGATTGAATTGGATTTGATTGCTGAACCTTAGCTCACGCTACGTATATCCTGGCATAGCGAAGCTGAGCCACTGCTAATTTTTATAGCAGTAACAATGGTGGTGTAAACAACAAAAGTTATAAAGGAAGGCGTAAACATGGGAGCACCAGTGTGCAGGGCGCGCACTATCCCGACCAAAGCTGCACAGCCGTGGAGCGCGTTGGGCTTGTCCGACACATCGGCTAACTGGCATAATCGACATCGCCACTACATGACCCCGTTTGTCCGGCATACCCAAATTTTCACGAAAGATTACCACCGACTGTACGAAAAGTGAGCCGCGCAGGTACAAACCCGGTGAGAAACACCGCATGGGCGGGCAGCGGTTCCTGAGAGGTATCGTCCCGCCATCTATGAAGGCAACCAAGCAACAACGGTTTCGCCCTTAACAGTAGCCATAGTCGAAATAGTAACATTTGCCTTATAGCATCCTTGATAAATCGCACCGGATCACATAGGGCGCACCAGTGCGCCTTTTCATTCTCGATAAACCGGGGCGCACCGTCGCAGGGAAATTTTCGGTAGCCCTGTTGGCAACAGAGAGATTCGACGGAGCGCCGGCGTGCAATCGTGAGATGCATCGCGAACGAAGCCGAGGAAGCGGCTTCCCTCTGCCGTCTGCTGAAGCGACGGTGCATCGACGCACTCGTGTGCAGGGGGAAACGACTGTATATTGTTGCTGACAAGGATGGGTTGCTCGACGTATTCATCATACAGCGATGCGGAAAACCCACAACGGGTGCTAATAACGGCCAGAGGTTGCTGATGAGCACTAAAGCATGTAGGAATTTTGCTTATGGGAAAGAAGGCTGCATGTCCAGCGAGTAGGAGTAATTATTGGAGCTTTGCATTTGTTTTGTTCACGTGAGGAATCACGCAGTGACTAGAGTGTCTAGAACATAAACATAAAGGGCCTAAATAATTTGCGTAGCTGAGGGACAGGCCGTGATTGCAGGCACAATTTGTTGATATGGCTCTCAGAAGACGAGAAGCAGCTTCTGGCTGGCCGTTCAGTAGGAGTACATTGTCGCGCATGTGTGAGGGATATAGGTTGTATGGTGGCTTTCAAAAAAACAATATCAGTTTGCAGCAGCGCTGTGTCATATTGAGCTGCTTTATTAGAACTCCTCAACGCTTTTATGGAATTGCTCTCATAGCCCAAGAGATGGCGCTAGTGTAGAACCGCTCAGTTTGTCCTCTATCGACGCTCCGTGCGGTAGGCCAGTCGTGGGGCACTGTGCGCCGCGCCGGTTTTAGGGGAACCCCTGTGGGTGCTTACCAAGGACGTTAATAATACCTCTCCCGAATACATAATCGCAGACGTCACGAAACACGGTTGACCGGGAGAATTAGAGGTTTGGCTTAAAATGGTAAATTTCTTACTGAACAAAACATCGTTTGCTGCCGTACAAACGCTTGGGGTACTATAAAAGACCCAGATCTTTCGAATAAAGCAAACTTGTATTTTGTCTTCATGCACCTTTTAAACCAGTGCGAGTAGTGCACAAAACACCTAGCCCTTTCCTTGCCCCAACAAAAAGATTTTAGGAAAAAATGGGCCACAAGCAATTAAATTTGCGTATTTACCCCTTCTTAATGCATGCTACTACAAGGGAAAATGGAAAGCTCAGAGTATTTCACACAGAAAAACGACCCACACATATGTGTGGGCTGGGCTTCAATTTGTATGATCGGCGGGTAGTAAAAATACCCCAAAAACGGCATCAGGCGCCGAACAACTTCATTTATACGTAATATTTACAAGTTTTATATTGTTTTCAGGAGTACTTATAATATAAATATAATTTTGTAAAATAAATACTAATAAAGTTTTAGTTATTATAAAGAATATGTATATAATATTATTATCATAAGTAATTAGGGAACTTGTTCGAAGTTAAGGCTTCATAAAACATTCCCAACTAAGCCAGCACAAATCCGCGAATAAATTGAGACACCAAGAAAGCAAACAAAAAAATTATTTATCGCTAGTGCTACAGTGCACGAGCCCGCCACCCTGTATCGCCCAGCGAAATTTTCGTGATGACGAAAGCCCAGCCCACACATATGTGTGGGTGCATTTTTCAAGCGTGATGACATAACGCACACGAAGGGAACGGTTGTATTTTTTAGCCAATCGTGTTTTTCCAAGTCCTGCAAGTCGTGTCTGATGCTTGTTATTCAGAAAATACGAGAATAGCAAGAAGAAATATCAGTTTTTATTTGGACGGCGGCTAGCGTGATCGCGCCGGCTCGGGCGCCGTTTTTAATGCGCGATTTCTCGCCCCCTGATGGCGAAATGAGTGAACTACCGAAACCAATTAGGTCTCGGAAGCGTTCGCAGCGACTACCCAGGGCTGTGAAGCGGAAACCGAAACAGGTGCCACTTAGTAAATGAATTTGTTGACCCACAAGTTTGTGTGGCCTGGGCCAGAAAGGGATAGGTAGACATTTTTCAAAACGCGGTAGTCCACCGGCTCAGTTTCCTTATTTATATTTAATTTTCGACTTGACAATTTTTATCAAAAACCGCTACTACAGGTTCGTCGAACTTTGTCAGTAACTAGGAAAATTCTTTTGTTAATGCACCCGATAAGAATGTATGTTTAGTGTCTCGGAAATGGATATATTTATATGACATTCCTTTCTTTTTTGCTTCCCAGCTGGCCCGTCCCGACGTAATCCAAAGTCTTCTGGATGCTACGGTTCCCCCGGAGCTACTCAGTGAACGCAATCTCCGCGCTCGCCGCGATGACAAAGGTAGCTTGCCTCTAAGCGTACCCACGTTCGCTATCGAACCTTAAACTGGCGCAGAGATGTAATTACCAAACGGAACACAAGCACGTCACCTTTATCCAGGCAAGATTGATTTTTTTAATCGCTCTGGCGACCGCTTGGAGGGATCAGTGTTGGCAGACAGTTTTGCTGCAGCCGTCAGCTAGGTTAGCTGACGGCTGTTAGGTTAGCTGTTAGGTTAGCTGAGGTCACCAACAGTATCATCACAATTCAGGTTGCGATTGCGGTGGGAAAATGTCTAGTTCATTATGCAAACGTCTATGTCTAGTTCATTATGCCTAGTATGCAAAATGTCTAGTTCATTATGCATTATGCTAACAACCCCGTATTCCCAGCCTCATTCAGATACGCTGTATTTTTACCCGCACAGGGAACCTGTCGATGCACCTCGGGGATGTTGCAGCGAACGTCGCCGCTGTTCTTGTGGCAGGGTGAGTTACAAGTACCTATTCTGGGTAGCGTACAGACAGCTGTAAAGGAAACGCCCACCGCAAAAAGTGGGACGCAGTGGCCTCTGATATTAGGATGGCTCCGTGAAGCCGGCAATCATTAAATAGCGAAATTGCAAAAGTTCAATTAGCAAATACTGGTCACGATCATCGTGCTCCTCGCTAAAGTAATTCCTCCTTTCACCTTGAAATGTGGAACCACAATTCCGCCTATTTAAAAAGAGGGGGCATGTCAGCCGCCCCTCCCTAAAATAAAAGGGCGTGCTTTTGAAAGTAATGGTGGTCTCACTCCTGCTCACAAACGTCACTCCTGCTAAGCTTGTGAGGAGACAAATCACAGTCACCGTTCCCTAGGAAAGGCTGAATCCGCGTCATCCTCTCTTCACTGGCGTGGGGACGATCACGCTTAATTTTTCTCCCGTGTGACGACGAAGGCCGACAAGAACGACCCCGCGGAAGAGGGAGTAACTTTTCGCTGTAAACGTATGGACGCTATCTACCCACACACATGTCTGATCACTGTTACCGCGTAGATACGTTAACAATTCATTTTCCTAAGTGCTGCCCTGCTACATCCGCAGAGTTCACCGCCCTGCAGACGTCACGTTCAGGTCACTTGGCTTGAAAGCCCTGAAAGGGGACGAGACGCCTGCACCTAAGGACAGCGGTTCCGGTCCGAATATCATTGATAACGCATTTAAGAAATGGGACGCAACGTGCGCATTCGGATGCGAGTGCGCTCCTGTCTAATGCAAAACTTGAGCGCGGCTGTAGAGAATTTTGATGCCATCATATTTTTTTTTAATCGCGGTTATATTTCGCTTCAAATCAAACAAGAACCAACGGTAGTCTCCCCTAGCATCCGAACGCTCCGATGAATAGCTTAGTCGCTTTTGAGAATGCTGGGCTCCATCCACAGTGTATGGCGGCAGGGGCGATAGTGTATTGGATTTCGCTGTAAAGGAAAGAAAGAATAAATTCTGCTATGCTATCAGGGTGGTCTTTGTGCGTTGCCTGCGTAGCATGGGCTCGGGCGACAGCTTGAATGCGCTGGCTTGTGACCGGGAGTGTGGAGTGGAAACGTGATTGATTGATTGATTGATTGATTGATTGGATTGATTGATTGATTGATTGATTGATTGATTGATTGGGTTTTACGCGTCGAAACTGCACAGGTCATGTGGCGCGTGTAGTGGAGCGCTCCGGATTAATTTTGACCACCTGGGAATCTTTAATGTGCGCCGAAATAACGTACAGACGGGCATTGTCGCTTTTCGCCTGCACCAGAAAAGCGGCCGCCGCGGCCGGGAATAGAATTCGCGTCCTCGTGCTCAGCAGCATAATGCCTTAGCCACTGAGCCACTGCGGCGGGCGGGGCAGTGGAAATGTGATGAACCATTGCAGAGTGTACGCTGAGAAAGGGCGTTAAAGTGACCTCTGAAAGGAATTGCGACTCATGGTGCGTCAATACGGGAGCTATGACGGGGCGAGCACGAAAGGGAACATAGTGGTCAGAGGAGCGTGCACAACGCCACGCGGGCGATCGAAAACCGTATGTCAAGACGTTTCTGCGTAGCGATCTCTCACAATTTTCTCACAGGTTCGAAACAGGATCAGCCGCTTCTGCTAGCTGCATCTATTTTCTGGCAAAGTACCCCGAAGTCCAGGAGAGAGTGAGGCGAGAAGTCAACGCTGCCTATGAAAAACACGTAAGTGACTGACCTTCTTGAGGGATGGCAATAGAGGTCTATTCAATCTCAGACGTAAGGCGCTTATCCTTAGAAGCTGCAGATCATGATGCCTATTTACAGAGGGAAAGAAAGGTTGCCGATATCGAGCTTTCTATAAACACGACGCTCTGTTTTGGCTAGCCTCTTGTCCGCATCTTTAACTAGCACTGCTGAACTGCCCAAAATGACACCGGGGTCGTACGCCAATTGCAACTGTTTCTCTCGGCTTTATCTCGGGGGCGCTATTTACGAAGACCCAGCACGTAAGTACACGTGACCGACGTTTGCCTCTAGCTGATGCCGCGGGCCTAAAGGCCTAGAGCTGTGCTCATGCGAAAAATCCCTGTATATTCTGGGGCTCAAGTCTGAGCCTGTGCTGTTCGAAAGAGAAGTCTTTAACTTCATTTATGGAGAGAACATGTCTCCTGAAGTAAAAGTTCCAGAAATAATGTCGTGTTAGAAGCATACTTCGTCCCCTTACTTTTGATTTCTTTTGTGGGAACCTGTGTTTTATTAGTTCACGTTTGGTATCCGTGAGCTTTTAAGCCAACGAATGTTTCTAGTGTGCTGCCACATCAGTTTTGTCTTTTTCAGGGCAAGTTCAGCTATGACGCCCTCAGTGAGCTGCCCTACACAACGCAGACTATATTCGAGACGCTGCGGTTGTGTCCACCAGTGGTCGGGTACGTGCTAGGTTTAAATTTGAACTACTGCTCCTGTGGTGGCTTCGCCACTAACGAAAGCAGTTGTACATAAAACGTCTGTGCCGAAACCAAGGCAAAGCAAGTGGCCTACACAAGAATCTACCATTATTCGTACCAAGGGTAACATAGCTTTTGTAGAAACGTCGAAAAGGCCAGCCTATTTCCCTCGTAGGACGGTGGTGTTTCTTCAGCCTTCACTCGACGTGGGCAATGCCGATTCTCTCGAATGGGATCATTGTTCACTAACAACTTTTTGCGTTTGTTGAAATGCTTTTCATCCGCAATGTTTTAACAGACGACAAGGAAAATGTGGTCGCAAATCCAGATAAACGGTGATTAAGCCGCTTGTTGTGCTGTGTTATGAAACGTGTATTTCAACGTATTCTGTCCCAAATGCGCAAGATGCGACCTCTTAATCTCGGTGTCAGAAGCGAAGAAAAGCTGACATGATGCGTTTGCCCTGTTTACTCATGACACGTGTTTTTATTGCCTGATGAATTTGCCCAACTAATTATTGACATCATCGACACAAACCTTAGGTTTTAATTTTTTTCCTGGGTTGAAAAGCAAGATTCGTTCTTGTAATAAATAGAGCTAAGTGCTGCTCTCATCAATGCCTGTCGCTGCACACCTGCAAGCGCGACTCCCACTAACCTGGAGTACTTTTTATCAGCGTTCATTTTGCGAATCGCCGAGGAGGTCTTTTGATTTCAATGTTTTATTTATTTATTTATACTGTCAACCTTCGCTTGAGGGTCATAAGAGGGAGGGAGTACAATAGTGAGTACAAACAGAAAACCGAAGAACAAGAAAGGGTAATCACAAAGCAATGCACACAGGAAAACGGAATTGGCAGTAGTTCAACCATGACTAAAATAAGCATCGATTTCGCTGTGAAAAGTTTGCACATCGGTACTCTTAACAACATGGTGGGATAAACAATTCCATTGTTCTAGAGCATCCGGAAAAAATGACCACCGAAAAATGTCAGTGCGACCCTTGAAAGGTTTAATGGGAGCGTCATGATTCAATCTCGCGCTACGTTTTCCGGGAAGGCGTCTGTAC
This sequence comes from Haemaphysalis longicornis, assembly GCA_013339765.2. Taxonomy (NCBI): domain Eukaryota; kingdom Metazoa; phylum Arthropoda; class Arachnida; order Ixodida; family Ixodidae; genus Haemaphysalis; species Haemaphysalis longicornis. The sequence continues at coordinate 65,399,526 of CM023458.1, read as the reverse complement.
TCGTCTTTTGGTATTTTAGATGCGACGCATCTCATGCTCGGGGCTGTGTCCCTCCCTCCCTCGTTGTCGTTGCCTGCCGTCCGCACTCTACTGCGCATGCGCGTCTCTTCAGCCCCGTCAGCGTTTGGGCTGACGTCATGCGCAGTCCACTATAAAAAGAAATAGTTAGGCGGCGCCCGGTTTCGATCCCACGACTCTCTGGCCGCAACGGGAGGTACGTGGCGCTCTTCCCACTGCGCTACAAACCGAGACGGGAGCATGTGCCACGAACGCATCTTATGTCCTTTACTCATTCAAACTACGTCAAGAAGCTACTGATACAACGAAGGCACGCGAGTCTGAACGTCAACGGAAACGACGAACTGAAAACTAATGGGAACTTCAGTCGACCCCATGGCTGCTTCGCATACAACTGAGGGTTCCCCAACGGGAAGATGGTGTAATTTTTTTAAAGCCATTGGATTATACGAAATAATGTTTTAAGCGTTTGTTTCCGTCTTCTAATTTGCAGTGATTCTAAATTGCACGAATTGAGCATATCAGTTACTGAATTCAGCCTTCTATATCTGAGCATAAAAACCGTGCTGCAAGCCTCTGAATTCGTTGTAACTTGGTGACCAAGTGTTTCTAGTGAGGGCTCCAAACCACGGGCGCGTACTCCAGTCTAGGTCGAATATATGTTTTGTATGCAAGCAATTTAACCTCTTTTGGTGTTTTATGCAACTTTGCCCGTAGAAAACAGTTGTTTAAATGACTCAGAACAAACCGACTCAATGTGACGATGCCAAGTTAAGTTGTTCGTAATTGTCACCCCTAACTATTTAAAATAGGAATTACGTTTTACAGAGATTGTTGCTCCCGATGTTGCACTGAAAATTTAAAACATTTCACTTATTACCCATGTGTACATTTGTTGTTTTCTTGAAGTTAATTTGCATATTCCATTCGCAACAGCACAATTCCAAATCTTCAAAGCACTTGTTCAACTCGCGTTGATTAGAGCTTGCATGCATACAAATCAAACAATCATCAGCATAAAGTTTCATCTTAATAGGCGGCTTTACAACAGTGCATATATCATTTATGTACACTAAAAACAACAGCGGGCCAAGCACAGACGCTTGAGGCACACCTGAAAACTCATCTAGCGTAGCTGACCAAGAACCGTCAATCCTCACCGCTTGCTTGCGGTTATTCAGGTAGGCGCCAATCGTATTGAAAATTTCATTACTGAATTCAATTTTTCGCAGTTTAGAAAGCAGTTTAATGTGGTCGACAACATCGAAAGCTTTAGCAAAATCAATACAAATTGCATCAACCTGTTGGCGACCGTCTACAGCCGAGATGAAATCATGAATTGTTTGAATCAATTGCGTCACTGTGGACTTGCCACTTCTAAATCCATGCTGACAGTCCTTAAGTAGTTGATTGGCCTCCAAGTGAACAATGATATGCTTTGCTATAATATGCTCTATAACTTTGCAGCAAACAGACGTCAGTGACACCGGACGATAGTTGCTGATAATCATTCGGTTACCGGCTTTAAATAAAGGTATGACTATTGCGCAAAGCCAGTCCTGTGGAATAGAATGAGTTTTTAAATATCTTTCAAAGAGAATAACAAGGAAGAACGATACCCATTCTGCGTATCTTTTCAGAAATGCAGTTGGTATTTCGTTCGGACCGCTACCCTTCTTCGCATTCAAATTTACAAACCGAGACGAAACACCTTCGTGATCAAATAAAAGGGGTTCTGTTGGACATGCTCATGAATACTGCAAGTTGCTATCACCGCGCACATATGACGGCATTGTGAACACTGACTGGAAGAACCTGTTAAACTCGTCTGATATCTGAATCTTTTGCGTCACTGTTCTTGCTCCGGTAGTGATCCGTTAATTTTTTTTCTTTTCGACCGCTCGTATAAAGCTTTTTAGGCACACTCTTAAGAAATTCTGCAGGGGTATGTTTGAAAAACTTATTCCTCGATTCGGACAAGCCGCCTTTTAGGGTTTTACTGGCTACAGATAATTCGGTACTGTTCCTGCCTTTTTTCCGTAGTCTTGTAATTCTTCTTTTCATGGGAATTATATTCCTGGTTATCCATGGGCTGCGTTGTTTTACCTTTTTAAAACGAGACGGGATGAATCTTTGTACACAGGTGTCAGGTGCAAAATTTTTTTGAATATATTTCGGTAGTTCCGAAATCTCTAAGTGCTAGAATCCAGTTTTTTGTCGTGCTGAACCTTAACACAACATAAGGAACCATTATATCACAGCTCCCTTAGATATTGAGTTACTCGAGACAATTGTGAGGAACCCTCAGCAAGACGTCCAGATTTAAGGTCCCGGAACCTCCATCATCGTTCTGTGCAGAACTTGTAGCCATTAGAGAGGCTCTGATTGCTGTAACCGGAATCACTTTGCAGCCCGGGGCGCGCATCGTAGTTCGCACTGATGCTCTACAAGCAGTCCGCCTACTACGGTTAGTTAGTCGTAGCCCTGTGCTGGCTCAGAGTATTCATCAACTTGCGGCAGGAATCGCTCACAAGATTCTGATTGAATGGGTTCCACGTGACCTACTCACAGAACACTGCAAGGCAGACGTAGCAGCCCGACTGGCAGCATCCGTTCCATCTCCGACTTCCCCGTTAGAGCTGGATGATGCCACTCTCCTGGTGACGAGAAAAGAACACCTCCGGCGCCGCACACGTGCTCTCATTCCACCGTGTGCTGCCACCCTCCCCCGGGTCTTACCCGTGCAGAGGAGGTTGCGCTCAGGAGGATTCGGGTGGGGGTGGCCTTAACTCCCGCCGTGACCCGCCACTGGCCTCAATACCGAGGTTCCTTTACAAACCCTGGTTGCCCAGTGTGCCACCGCAGCGACGCGATTGCCGACCTTCACCACTTGCTGTGGTCCTGCCTCGCCTTGAGGCCGACGAGACTGCGGCACCTTGCGGCGACGGGCCTCCGCGCAGACGACGCCTCCGCATACGCCGCATGGATACATGGACGCCATCATCGTTCACTCCTTGACTTCATCCGCGAAGCGAACATTTCCATTTTCATCTAATCACCATCACCGTCATAATCCCATATATATGCCCTGTGGCAAAATAAATGTTCCCCCCCCCAAAAAAAAAAAAAAAAAAATTGTGAGGAATCTCGGTGTGTATTTTTTGAAGCTTTCCTTGCGTAACGAATTTTCCGTTCTTTGGGAGGAAATGCATACCCACATGTTGCTTTCTTGACCGCAGAATCACCGCGAGGCGGGCATCCTGTGAATTCCGCTACAAGGACTTCACTCTTCCCAAGGGATTGAACATTATGGCTTGCACCCAGGACATACACATGGACCCCCGCATCTGGAAACGGCCTGAGGAGTTTGATCCCAACAGGCACGTATATCTTTGTGTTGGATAGTGGCAAGTTGGCGATTTGGTAGGTGTTCATAACTAATCACGGCGCGAAGACGGGACACTCTCTTCTTCTGTCTGTCCCGTCTTCCGCGCTGTGATTAGTTATCTTTGTGTTTGTTGCTGTTGCGTGCAATGTTCGGATGCATTTAGCATATATGTGCATCAATAGTTCGCAACAGGATCGAGAAAAACGTAGCTCAGGTCAAATTGTGTAAATGCTTTTTTTCATTGTTGTGCTGGCAGTAACGATCGTCCTTCCAATCTCCCGCTTTGAAAATCCGACGCAAATGGTAGCCGCCTATTGCCTTGTGAGTTATTTACAAATTTCTATGTTAGTTTATTGTACAGTTTGCTTTCACATCCTCGTTGACTGTAGATAGCCAGAAGTGTTATTAAGTGCCCCGTTTGTGATACCGGGTTGGCTGTATGAGACACTTCCAAGCTTGGAGACGGAAGAGTGTGGCAGAAAACTAGGGTGCCTTGAGGTATGCGAGAAGGGGCGGGGCGGATGGAGGGCATGTCATGGGCTGCTCAAGGTCAAAGCAGACCCTCAAAAATATAACAGCCAGAAGATCGGCATTACAACTCCCTTACGCCTTATCGGGAGAAGCCCACGTGAACCACTGAAGGCGAAATCTTTAAAGCCACTTCGTGGACACGTGGGCCGCAGCTGCCTATCGCGTGTCTACCGTCAGTCCAGGGAAGAACACAGCATGCGCCGACACGGGCTGAACAGTGCACGCAGGGGGACTGCGTGTAACTCGTGTTACGAAAGTGAAATGTCCTTGCAGTTTCTTAGGTTCTGAATAGTGACTAACAAAAGACCCTCTCATGAGCACCGAGTGTCGATTCCACATACGACTGTACCATTTTTTGGTACGGACAGAATATCGGTTCCATTATGGACGTACAATAATACAAGAAACGTTTCCTGGAACACACACAGCTTCACTCACCTACTCAGGGTTTTTCCAAACTCGTGTGCTACTCGATCGCAGCTTCTACTGAAGAATCTTCCCACCAGCTGTCGGGTGCAATGCCAAGGTGGCCGGGTAGTGAGCCCTAGTGCTGACGCCTCTGCGAATGTATGTACTGTGAGGTGGCCGTAGGAATCAGAGCCCGACAATGTTTAAAACGGTCCATGAAAGTGAGGGCAGCTCTTTCCTGGTAACAAAAAAGCTCTAAGGTGTTGAATGGCCTGTTAGTGGATACGGCGAAGTTTTAAGTGAAGAGAACAGGTGAGACTATTGGTCTTCAGTAATGGGTATTCTTTGGTCTTCCTTAAGCACCGAAAAAACAGCACCTCCAGGTTGGACTGTTAACAAAGAAAATGGGAGAGAATGTGGAGGAGTCCTCCAGCATGATGGAGACAGTTAGGGCCCTTGTGGTGAAGTCAGCTGTGCCATTTAAAGGAAGAGTGCCGGACTGGGCGAGTTGGCAATCCATCTTAATACTACGAGCAGCAAGAAATAAGGACTAAAGATGAGGCACACAGGACATAGCGCTCTTCCTGTGTGCCTCACTTTTACTCCCTGTTTCTTGGTGCACGGTAGGATTAAGAAAGCTAAAAGTAGCCCATGGCTATACACTGACGTCATCCTACGGAGCTGAAGCTGCTCACAGTTTTTACGAGGATCTTGACCAGCAGTGCTTACGGTACGCACTCATCTTATTATAGTAATGGGAGAATGTTCCTATTATGATCAGCTTCTTTAACACCACTGTAGTAGAAAAGTGTCTCCCATTGACTTCCAACCGTTACTAACCTCCAATGTCCGAATACATTATTTGCCGCAGTTACTTATTGCATCCTCCCATCGAGCGAATTTTCTTCCGCTTCTTCTAGTCTCGCTTCTCGGTAGTTACTGTTACCCGGTTCGCTTACGTGTTCTTAGTACTTGGCATAGCATAACCGCCCAACTCCACATTGTAGTAAATAGAACTTTACTGCCTGCCTCTAAAAGTGCCTCACTAATACAAAACGCTCGTTCCTTGTGCGTAAGCGCCACTCCTATTATCCCTCCTTTTATGGCTACATGAATTGCTGTAATCTTTCCTTTCAAGGTGTTAAGCGATGCTCCAATTGTCAGCCCTATAAGTGATCAGTGGCACTTCACCTCGAGTTGTATAGCATTGTCTTCAATGAAAAAGTAGCCTGCTGTTTATTTCGAAAGAGCCGAAGTGAAACACTGGTTGGGGCCTGCGCAGAGAAATCACTTAAAGTTGACAAGTACATTCTTCTGCAAGTGAAGGAACAAACAATGGACATAAAAAAATTGGTTGATGGTTAGGATACTACCTTATGCGAAATTTGTGTGCAGGGCGAACTGCAGTCGTCCGGGTGAAGGGGCACACGTGCTGCGTCTCACGAAGTGATCGCTGCATCGGCGAACGCAAGAAAACGCGCGATTTTTCCTGGCACTGTCTCGTACCCGTCGCCCCGGGGGAACATGTGTCGTTCCTTTCACCATACTTTCAGTCTCCGCTTTCCTGCTCGCTCTGTTTTGGAAAGACTCTTTGTTCTCTTGCTGATCTCGTAGCGCATCGCAACCGGATGGAATTTCTCGAGCCGGTCTCAGCATACCACCATCCCTCTCGCACTTTCGCCCCATTTTCCTTCCCCGCTTTCCTGCTAGGTCACAACAAAAGACTACTGTCCATGAAACCACACGAGCAGGCGCTTAGGCACGGCGCACTAAAAGGCGTAATTACTAAACGTTAAATAAAATCGACTTCGTAATAAGAAGGAATGAATCTATGCCTAAAAGTGTTGATGGATGTGGGTCATCCTTTACCATGACGTCTCCGCCGTTTACACGAATGCAGTGGAGCGGGCCTATAACTGTAGTTAGTAACTGGTGGTAGTCGAAGGCGCCCGGAGTTCGTAGCATTTAAACATAAGATATAAAACGAAAATCATACGTGCGTCCTCTAATATAGTGCGGAAAGTCATGCTTTCTGTCAAACTTTGTCTGTCAGGGCCCACATTAGGAACTTCTGTGCTCTGTTGTATGTATGTATGTATGTATGTATGTATGTATGTATGTATGTATGTATGTATGTATGTATGTAAAGTATGTACGTACGTACGTATGTACGTATGTACGTATGTATGTATGTATGTATGTATGTATGTATGTATGTATGTATGTAGTTGTATGTATGTATGTATGTATGTATGATGTATGTATGTATGTATGTATGTTGTGTGTGTTGATGTGTGTGTGTTGTGTGTGTATGTTGTATGTGTGTTGTGTGTGTGTGTGTGTGTGTGTGTGTGTGTGGGTGTGTGTGTGTGTGTGTATGTATGTCTGCATCTCTCGCAGGTTTTCGCCGGAGCAGGTTTCCTCGCGGGACCCCCTGGCCTTTCAGCCGTTCGGCATCGGCCCTCGCAATTGCGTCGGCAGGAGACTGGCACAAGTTGAAGTGACGCTCATTCTTGCCAAGCTTCTGCACCGCTTCAGGCTGCATCTGGGCTCCAGGAACAAGAACGTAAGAGAGCAAGTGGAGTTCTTGGGCTGGGTACCTTTACAGCTATTGTGTAACCGCGGGGATTTTAAATATAGAAAGTCCTCCCAGAGAGTCGTCATCGAACATTTTTCGTAAGCGTTGTTCCTCTCGTTTCTACGGTCATTGTTTATGTAGTGATTGTGGCTGTGGGGCGCACCGAACCACCACTGTGGCAATGGGCGCGCGGTAGGCTCCGGATTAATTTTGACCACCTGGGGAGGTTTCACGTACGCCGAAATGTGGACACACGGGCGCTTTCGCTTTTCGCTTCCATCTTTAAAAAAGCAACCGCGCCGGAATCAAACCAGCGTTCTTGGGCTCAACAGCACAGCACCTTAGCCATCTGAGCCACCGCGGCGAGTAGACTGTTTATCAAAGCATTGTCGAAATGTATAACGTATTGTGGCCTAATTCTTTCTATAATTTATCACCGAAATGACGAGAGAACGATCTTGAACATTGCTCCGGCTGGACACCTGTGCCGCCGACGTCATTCTTGGAGCTTTGCCGAGAGCAACCAAAGAGATGCACTCGCGACGCGAATGTTCAGCGTTAGGGGGCATACGCGTTCACACGCAAAATGGAGAGTCCTCTTTCCACTATGAACGCCAGTGGTAGCGCTCCAGAGGGGGAACGCCGATTGACTAGGCGCGGTAGCGGACGACGTGGTTAGAACGCTCCCGACTGCAGCGCCACACACTGGGTATGTTGCGGGTTTACAGCAGCGCGTTGTCTTGCTCGAGCAGCTTTCTTTCCATCTATGAACCTTAGTGAGAAGCTTGACACTCCGACAGAACGCCAGTGGCCTATAGTCGGGTACAAGTTAAGAACGGCAACAGCTCATGTACTGTATCACTACACGGGAGCGACGGACCCTTTGAAAGGAGATTGCGCTTGAACGTGACATAGTAGGCTTTTCACTCTTATATTTTTATCGTCGCTGCAGTAATTCTTAAGCAGATTAAGGCAGAAAAATTCACGGAAACCACTCGTATCACGTCCAAAATACTCGCAATAACGCACTACTTGCGTTGCGCGGAGGAACAACCGGCGGTGGTGATGAGGCGCCCGGGCAACTTTCATTGCCGTTTTTAAGCTGTAGCCGATTATAGCATCGACTTCTCTTGGCTGTCGAAGACGCATACCTGTGGCCTGAAACACCACCTTATTTTGACATTTCATGCTCTTGAAAGATATAAATTCATTGACTAGTTTTCATTGACTAAAATTGTTTAGTTGTTTAGCCGTGCTACAAAGTGCTTTCTAATACTTCTCGGCGGGTAGTGTCTGCTCGGCTAGTTGTAAAATTGTACTTGCATTTGTTCACCCGGCGTATTGGTTTTCCGATGGCACATGCGCTCGATCGACAGGCTTCAGAATCTTTGAGAGGTTGGATTGGCGCTTCCGCAGTGAAACGTTTATTGAAACGGCGTGCCACAACACACGGCCACAAAGGGACATAACCCGACCAAGGTGGGAGGTATGACCCAGGGATTTTCCTTGAAAAGCAGCATCAGGTTCCAAAATGCTCCTAATTGCGCCATAAAACAACTACATATTCTGAAACGTAAAATAAATTTAATATATAATAATAAAGAAACGAAACCTTACTTGATGGTAATTGTTCCTTAATGTTCATAGTATCTGCGTTTCGTGGCACTCAGAAGAACGAGGTCAATGTATGTTGCTTAAAGTGTTGCTTAAAATAGAAAAACGGTAGCAAATTATTTGTACTGAAATTATGGTTAGTGTACGACCAGAAACCGGCTCCCTACAAATATAAAACAACGTTAATACGTTGCGTGAATGTATAGAGACGCTCTAGCGGTCACTTGTTTTTGGATATTGCGTCTTGTAAACTTTACCCTTGTTCTCGCAGGGGACTTGCAGCGGAAGGCTGAATCCATCGTGGTTTCTCCGAAGAATGGCGTATACGTGCGCATCGAAAGAATATCGTGACTCATGCACTGAAGGGCACCAGCAATGGTGTTGTCAAAATAAATATGCACACGACCCGATGCGGCTACGAAGACTTTCTCATTGCACCGAGTTTACTTTATGCATCCCAATCAGCTAGTACACCGTGAAGCTGCGAAGGTTGTGAAATTCCCACCTGAGGTCAATATCTGAACATCGGGTGGAAGAGGACACATTCAGGAAACAGATGCAGCTTTTGTTTTATCGAAAGCAATCCACAATCATCAGTTACTACCATTACTGAATGATCAGGAAAACAAATAAGTGCACCATTCTCTTACCGTGTTTGTGATGTGTATTCTACACAGCTTTCCTGGTTATCCACCTAGACAGAATGGAACAGCTCCACATTTTTTCATGTGTAGCTACGTCACTTCTTTTCAAATTTTTAAAAGGCTTAGATGTAGTGTTATAGTGTTATTCGTAAAAGCCAAACCTCTGTTTAATTTGGTTAGCAACATCTGCTTTCGCACCTATGTTGTGCCTGGTGTTATGAATGGGCCAAGGACCACGCAGGCAGGCAGACGAACACTGTTTAACATGTCGAAGACTATATTCAACAGGATGGAGGACAAGCACAGGACGTGAGCACAGTAGAGGCCGGGACGTTACAGACAGGACGGGTTTGGGACACACGGACGCACAGTCAACAGTTAGAAGGTACACGAAATAACCTCGCAGTCCACAAGGGCCGAGAGCAATGCCCAGTAGGGAAGTCAGCTCACGTTCAGTCGCGACACGTTTATAGCCACTCCAACAGCAGGAACGGCAGCGCCCAACATCCAGACCAGAACGTCAGCAGTCGCCACACCAGCGCCGCGATGACGGCGCCCAGACGCGCTCTCGAGCCTTGGCGGAGGGTAGCGACGGTCTTCGTCAACGTGGCCCGTAGACCAGGCGTCCCACGGGGTCGTTTCCACGGAACCGCGCCCTGCACCGCCGCTTGGCTTCCATCCGTCATCGTTCGAGCTTTCGCGATCCCTCCCGTGCGCTCCTCTTCTTTGTCATCGTCGCTGTCGTTCTGGCTGGCTCACTTGCACGGCCAACCACTCACGTAGCCATTCATCACACCTGGGATGTACGGGAGATATTCTTTACAGTAAACGTTATTGATGTGTGTAAACTGTGCGACTGAGGCTGGCAGTTCGAAAAGTTGGCTGCCAATACATGCTTCGTGTTCATTCACATTCTTACAGCCTCGCTGATTTTTGCAACCCAGAGTCCTCCAACTTCAATTCTGCTCCCACAAGGCGACGCCAAAACAACAGCTGCCAATAAGCCGGACTGGGCGCGCCACGTCTAACGTAGTATATAGAAGACGCCTCGCTTTCATGCAGCACTTGCGTTACATCAATGGGCGGCTCGTAAGGCGTGAACATTACGGACTTCAAACTTCCGTGATGTATATTGACGTGCATTATAGAGGACAGGTATCCTTCTGTCGAACAACCTCGGACCTAGACCCGTACCACGCTCTTAGTGTTCGGGTGGTTAGGCACAGGGAAGGTTTATTGGGGATTATGGGGTACCCCCGAGCACGTCTGGAGTGTGGGGGCGAGTCTTTTGTTATTTGGGCAATGATAAAAAATTATATTGACAGACGCTTGGTGTAGTTCTGAGAGCTGCCTGTCACACGCTGATTACCGAGACATGCTTCAACAGACGCCCGAAGCCGTCTAGTTGTCGATACCTACGGCCAGTCTCGTTCCAGCTCTGTCGAGGGTGTCTATCCGGCGCTCTTGCCGTTCCTTTGACCACATGTAGGCTGTAGCAATTTTCGCGATGTTACAGGCTTCCAATGCACCTACGCCTTAAGACATAGCTGCAGATCTACTTCACCACAACACTCCAGGTACCAAAAATGAGGGCGGCCAAATGCGTCAATTTGGCGAATGTCGAGGCCCAGCATGTAATAACAGTAAAAAGAAATGGGCGCAGACAGTCTAGCTGTACAAGGCTGGAGTAACAGCAAAGCTGGCGGCCCCTCTATAGCTTCGACAGACACCCGGCTGTTGAACCTCGCACGGATTTCCGAACTTGCCGCTAAAAGTTCTCCATGACTCCCAGGCCGAATCATTTCGTCCGCAGGCTTTCACATTTCTCCCAAAGTGGACCGCGTTAGCACTCGCTAGAACCTGTGGCAAACGCCATCGCGAACTCGGCGTCTGTAGCGAGAACTTGGCGTCTGTGTTCCCAACTTCAGGCGCGAACACACGTGAAGTGGCGAGGGGAACAGCTCGCGCGAGATCACGCCACGAAGGGTGGGCAGAGCTTTCTCGCAGGTCCAGCTGGTTGACGCCGGGCGCTCCTTACGAGGCGCACGCTCACGTGGTCTCGGCCTTTTAGATGCGAAGCATCTCATAGTCGGGGCTATGTCCCTCCCTTGTCGCTGTCGTTGTTGCGCCGTCCTACACCCCCACTGCGCATGCTCGGCTTGCTGAACGCCCGGTGGTGTCTTACCTTCTATTGGCTCCTGAGCGACAGCTGTTGCCGGTGTCTTCATGGGCAGGCACGAGACGAGCACGCTTTACGCGCCTTCGACGTTTCATCGTCGTCGGCAGCGGCGTGCGTCGGCGAGTCTCGGCGGGCCGTGATTACAAGCAGCCCACAACCATCCGGGGAACGTGCATCGACCTCATCTTCAGCAACTTTAGGGTTCATCCAATACAACAGCCCTTGACTTGAGATTTCACAGGCCATAAGGCGGTCATAATCAAAGCGGAACGCTAACCACAGCTCGACGTCACCTACGTTGAACATGATGATGATAAATGCTTAAATAAAGACAATATAATTACCACGTACAACGTCTCCTCTCTGTCTCTCTCTCTCTCTCTTTAATGCCTCTCCACTCTAACACCCCCATCCCCCTCCAATAAAATTACACCATCTTCCCGTAGGGGAACCCTGAGTACTATGCGAAACAGCCATGGGATCAACGCAATTTCCCATTTCGTAGTTCCGGTAAGTGAAAGGTGTGGTAGTTACCATGGAAACCAAACGGTAAATATAACGGTAGCTATGTACCTCAACCTCACTAAAACGACGAAGTGAAAACTAATGGGCACTTGAATCGACCCCATGCCTGCTTCGCATACTACTCAGGGTTCCCCTACCGGAAGATGGTGTAATTTTTTTTCTTTGTAAGCGTTTCTGGTAACGCTATACGGCGGAAGTAAACCGTTAAACAGCTTTGCTGTTACAATAGAATATGCGAAAGGACTTGCGCTGTTGTCCCTCCGTAGACTCTATATGTTACCGTAATCACATGTTGGGTCTCGTCATTCGCCAAATTCCTGCGTTTGATGACGCTGATCGGTCTTTTGGGGCTTTGTGTGGAACCCCACCCGCGGTTGTTTCTTAGAGCGCGCTGTTTATTTGAGCTGCCTAAGTGACTTGCCCCGTGCGGCGTGAAGGAAAAGACGCAGACGACCGGCGTGCCGCAAGTTCCGGGGCAGAATAAGCGTGGTTCGCGACGCAACCACTGTATCAAGGCCGTAGCGCTGCAGGCGTAGAAAGCCAGCGCAAGCCACCATCCTTCTGCGTTCAGCTCTCGTAAGCGGGCTTAAGCTCCCCGGGATATTTAGGGAGCAGGGAAATAGGGAAAATAGGGAAACATGGAAAACAAAAGATGGGGCAACAGTCAAAATAAGAGAACTATTGTATTTCTCCACAAATATCCTTTTTTTTTGCATTACGAAGCGATTTGTATTGGCAAGAAATAAACCATGGAGCTGTTTATTTCCGCCTTATGAGTGAGTGTGTGGTTCCATGTCGTCGATTGTGGCCCGCAACAATACATTCTCCATCAGCAGCGACTAGTTTTTTTTTATCGGTTTCAGGCTGTTTGCTTCGAAGAAGGAGAAGAGGCAAGGAATTGAAAGACAGGATAAGAGGGCACAAACACAGCGCTGTGTATATGCCCTCTTATCTTCTGGTGTTGTGCTGTTTGCTCTGTTACTAGGTATAATACATATGCGCGCACTCTCAAAACATCAAACTGGCTGTCTTTCTGCGACTCTCTTCGTAGAACGGTGCATGAAACTCGAGTTTGGCAACTTTTCCGCTCGACATCCAGACATGTCCGACAATCTAGGCACATCACATCCTTGCGACTGTAGACAGGTTTAGCACTGGCTGATCTGGTTGGAAAACTTCAGGCTTCCTTCTTTCCTTTACCTTCTTTGCTTCCTTCCCCACCTCCTGTCCCTTGTCTCACACAAGAGCCTATTGACGCAAAATTTACATTTGCTCAATTATGCGCACCAATCACCGATCGCAAACGACACAGAACACCAGGACAGGACTTGATTACATACTCTCACGAAAAGGGAAACTGAAGTCAAAGCACGAGTTGCTCTAGATCGACAGATTAGCTCACCGCAATCATGAATATACCACTCTTAAGCGTAGGTTTGGTACAAAAGGTAGAAAATAGCAAAAGCGGCAAGACTGGTTCCCCCGCAACTCTCTATACCGCGCAACTTGCACCGGAAAAGCTGAAGTGGGGACTCACCTGTTAACGTTCCGACGGGAGTTACTACTTCATGAGCCACGGACTTAATAACCATCGTATACGAACGCAAAAAGCTTCGCAAGTACTTATCGAAGTTCACAGTGGCCTAATTTGCTTTTTTTAGAGATATGTCATTTCTGTAATGAAATATTAAAAACAATTGTTGTTTACTAGACAGCTAGCGCCATCTAGCCATCTAGTGAAATCGGGATAAACCAAAATGCGTTTCTTGATTATTTTTTATTTCAGTAAAGACGTGAGGTATTTCTAAAAGAAGCGAACTACGTCGTAAAGATGTCTCTATGAATTTGTAAAACCTTTTCCTAGCGGTACACGATGCTTACTCGGCCGGTGGGTCATGAATCAGTGTCTGATAGGCATGTGATCAGGTGATTCCCCCTTAAATTGTCTGGCTGCGGAACGTCTTCCTTAGCTGCCGCAAGATGGCGCCGCTCGTCCATAATCGAGGTGGCGGGACCGCTTTTCGAGGAAGCGTGGGAGCTACGCAAGAGCGGTTGGTTCGACGCCAACATTCGCGGACTCTTAGAAAGGACAGTGTTTTTCTTACGCAAAGAGTCCACGCCGATCACGGGTCCCATGAAGGCACAATTTGCTTAGTTGTCCGGCGCTGCCAAAGAACATGGTAATTGGAAAAAGCACGACTGACTTGACCGAACCTTATCAAATCACTCGGTACGTGGTAGCGTTATATCCGGTTCTATACCGCTATGTATAGCGCTGTCTCGCTTGCTTCTGGTTTATCATGACACAAACAGCGACTGTTCGCGTCACGTTTGATCAGCGTTTTATTAGCGATTTCTCCACACAGAGGAATATTTCCGCACCGAATCAACGCTGGATTGGCTATGGGAAGGTCAGACATTCGTTTGAAACCAACTTGCTGGATGTCATTCAGTGTCCCTTTAAGGAACCTTCCTGTTGCTACTCTTGAAATTATTTTACATTTCATCAATGAAGCATGCCGAACAGACACCATTCCCCTTGATTTGAAAACTGCTAACATCCATCCCGTCCCCAAATAAGGCAAATCACTTGCACTGAACAGTCTGCGCTTAATTTCACTTACCTCCTCCGTCGGAAAGCTGATGGGGCGTATTGGTCCTGTATCGTCTAACTAGGGTTCAGGAACATAGCCACTTCTTTCACTGGACTGGTTCCGCGCTCACAGGTAAATCAGGACACAAGGCTGCGCCTCCAACAATTGGTGTATGCCGAGTATCTGCATATCCGAGTGCAGCCAAACTTTGAGCAAGCGTAAGTCTAGAACTTACGCCTAGCTCCCGACTGTATAACGACATTCAAAATTTTCTTACCACACGACTTCACCCTCTGGTGTCACAAGACTACCAACCATGCCCCTGGACTACTACCAGCGGCGTTCCTCAGGGATCGTACCTTTCCTTGCTCTTTTCAATTAGGCACTTCGCCCCCTACCTCTCCTGCTTTGTTCCATTCATGTTTCCTTTGTTCTGTACGCCGAGAATATAACCTTTTGGTGTTTTAGTGTTTTGGCTGATAGGCAGCCAGCTGGTCTATTCGATAATACACACCAGGCTGGCATTGACGCTGTTCACTCTTTTGGGTCTAGCGTAGGTCTCACGCTATTTCCCCTAAAATGTGAGTACCTCGTGGTCTCCGACGAGGGTTTCCGGGCTAAAGCTGACGACCAACTTTCTCAAGTAAAACTCATGATTAATGCCACCCTTCTTCCTCATAAGGCCTAGCTGTGCATCCTCTGCTTCGACCTGCAGGATGATGGGAAGGCCTCACACTAGCTCAATTGATGTAAGGCTCAAGTTACCCAACTCACTCACATTATCCGTTGGCTGACCCAACGCCGTCAAAGTCTTCGAGAGCACCATAATACGCGACTTGTGGACTCTCTAACATACACTCGCACTCTTTACGCCATGCCATAGACGCAAAATTAACGTCATCCGAGCGGTCCCAGCTTGAGCGGATCCTCCGGCTTGCCAGCTGCCTGGCTGAAGGGGTCCCTAAATATACCCCCTTGCTAAGTTGGAGGGTGCTCAGCCGTTCGCGTCACTGTCGGAGCAGGTTAATCTTCATTTGGCGGCACAACGCACTCGTCTCCAGCTCACTTGGCATGGCCGTCTTCTCTTCTTCTCTCTTCATTACGATGTATCTTCCTTTTCCCACATTACAGCGACATACTCACTTTGGTATCCCCTCCCTCGCATAACCCTTCCCACAATTGCAATCAACGTATCCGCAAACTCACACCCACGTCGTCGTCGTGCTTGAAAATGCGCTTCTCGCTACCGCTATGGTGATCTAGCAATAGTGACGTAACACATGTCCCCTCCTCCACCTCCCAAGACGCACGCGAAATCCCAGTAGTTGTTCCCCCTGTCCACCCGCCCTTGAAGAAAGGATATTCGGACGTTCCTTCCACCCTGTCTCTAGAGGCTCAGGCAATCACCGACAAAGTCTTAACTTTAGTCGCTCCTGTGTAACCACGTTATCCTCAATGACAGTCATAATGCTCTCCGTTCGTTCCAGCAGTAGTTGCTTCCCATTTATATGCTGTGTGCACTCCACACTCATCTGGCAAACACACTGGTTCTAGTAGCATGCGGGACTGGGTTCCTGGTCACGCAGACGTCCCGGGCGAAAAGCTGGCCCATCAGCTCTCTTGTGCTCCGTCCCAAACGGAAGACCCGGAGGCGCCCTGACAACCCCTCTCCACATGCCCACGCAGGCGCAGCAAGCTCATCTACTTCGACACCAGATTCTGCAACAGTTATTCAAGGATAAGCAGACTCTTCCTTCTCCCTCTCTCTTGTTACACCGGGCATGTTCTTGTCTGATCCTGCAAGCGCAAACGGACAGCCTTCTAACCCCACACATACTAGATCGATTAGAAGGCCATCGCAGCCGTGCACGCTGCTATAAGAGTTTCGGCTTTCCCAGTACGTTGCATGTCACTTTGGAATGTTTTAGTTCGAAACCATCCCTTTCTACTCGCCTTCAATCACTGTCACCCCTCCGTCTTCTCTGCAAGGCTGGCTAGCGCTGCCAGAGGGAACGGACAGGGCGGCCTGGTAGCGAGCTCTGGTGGCTGCTCACGCTCGTCAATTCCTACCGTCAGCTCAGCTATTCGTTTTCTTGGAAAACCCCGGATTCAGGGAGCCTTGTGCCAATAAATCTTTCCAGCAATAACAACCACTCGCCCAATCTTCCCTTCTAGCTTCTCTCAGTTCCCCGAAGAAACAGAGGCAAGCACATTGTAGCAAAAAAAAAAAAAGCCCGTCGAGTTAGTTTGTGCCAAGGAAAAAACAGAAGCGAAGAAAGAGAGGCGAATACGATTTATCAGTAGAGAAGGTGTCAAGAACTATCGCAAGGCTTTCGCCATCCAAGTACGTAAGCTCACTTCAGCGCCCCGAGGGATATTGTCTACCTTAACCGCATGCTTGCCCTCGTATTCGCCTATTTTGCATATTTTTTAGCTCTAATTGACGCCCTAGGGCATCATGGTGGAATATACACGCGGCAATTTCTTAGAGTGCAGGCAGACCTGACGGACCACTAACGCTCTTAGAGGCACGTGGGACTCGAGCTCGCTTTTTTGTGTGTGCGCTGCATTTCTTCTCGCTGCTCGTCTTTCATTGTCATGTTTGGGGTGTAGGTTGCTGGGATAGATGTCACTTTGATGCATCGTCGCAGGGCTACTGGAATGCTTGTCTTCTGATCTTGCTGCTATGGGGAAAGTATCCTAGTCGATGGAGAGTGGCCTTCCCGTGGAAGAGAGTTGTATTGGTTTACGTAGTGAGATTCCATGCGTATCTTAATTCAGATTGATTGCCACGTATTATAGGACGATCTATCTATGCAAAGTGCGATAATCTCCCGTCACTCGTTACGGAGACCGCAACAACGCTGCCGACACGACAAAGCTGATTGCCGCCAACGAATAAGAAATACCAGCCGTCACGATCTTTGCCGCATCCATCAAAACACCCGAAGTAGTTTGTTTTGCCATATCCGATATCATTTGCGTCGAATATTCAACTACAGTAGAGTCGCACATTCCCGGGCTGCATGCCGTAACGTCTTGGTCGGAAGAATATCACTCGAGCTTGGCTGTTCTACGACAAGTGAAGCAAATTCCAAAACTACTAAATGCCTGGTGCTCCGGACACACATCTCCCAAAGGAAAGGAGTCGTCAAATGCCGTTGCCCGCACCTATTCAAACGGACTGTTTCTGAAGAGAGAGTAGACTTAGAAGCTCAAGACACCCTCGAGCCCATGCCTTTTCAGAAATACGCCGACATACTCCCCAACTATCGGCACAGGTGCGAAGAATGTTCCACACCCCACCCACTTGTATCCAGGGCCAAAGCTATTCCCATGACCGCAGCCAAGCCCTTATCCCGCTATCCCGCAATTCCCTACTCACTGTCATGCACCTACCCCTCTATCCCGTTTCTTGTAAATACTGTCCCCACGTTCTCCGCTAGCACCATCTTGTATGATAATGCAACCTAAGTTGATACTTACTGTTTATTCCCAACCCATCTACTAGCAGCGGGTGAGCCAGAACTGACCATCTCCGACGTCACCTCCCAGCGAACGCTGGTGGAGAGGGCCACGGCAGCCAGTACAGACCTGAGCATTCCGAACAGGTTCGTGGCTGAGTGATGTTCCATGCGGTGAACTTTCCCTTTTGCAGAGAGAGCTACAATGACCGTATTCTCGCCGTTTCGCTGTAGCCGCGGCCGCACCGCGAGCTGAGCGGTTGCCTAGCGACCGCCGCAGCTGCCAGCGCCGCTCGCCGCCCCATCTGGCATGACGTCAGAGGAGGAGCCGGTTAAACCACGTTGCAATAATAGTAAAGGAGCCGGCGTTGCATCGCACATATAGAAGGGGCGGCTCGGTGAAATTCGTCGTCAGATATGGAACGTGAGTCGGAGAGACTGAAAGAAGCCAGGCTTCGTCGTCGGAACGAAACCAAGAGGAGGCAGCGAGCCGAGGCGACGGAGGAAGAACGAGCAGCACGCCTCGAGAAGCGTCACACTTTAAATAAAAATGTCTTGTATATAATGAACCATAACCTGACAAGACGTAACAATCAAACCTAAACACTCAGACGTACGAAGCTAAACGACAAAGATGTAACCGTACAGAGAACCAAGCTAAACAATTACATTAACCGTACTTCTCGATACGCACATCCAGGCATAACTGAGTTAAGCCATAGCCATTTTTTTTTTGTGGAACTTTCAGCTGTAATTTTGGCGAAAATTCAAGAAGGAAATTCTTCATAGATGCTGGGAATTTTAGGGGCCCTGGAGTAAAAAGCAAAAACAATGTCAGTAAGCCGGACTTCGCATTATTTATTACTTTGTTTTCTTATAAAAAGTTCCCTTACAGTTCGTCGGATTTTGGTTCGATTATGTGCCCTCGTGCTCGTGCAAGCCACAAGGATGCCACAACCACTTCCGATCCAGTTCATAAAATAGGAGGGAGCACAGAGGAAAGAAATCTCAACGAGAAAGATCTAGTAAAGCGTGGAGCGGCGGCAGCTGATGGGCTGAAGCCTGTTCGCAGGTATTCCTGCGGAAAATACGAAAATGTATGTCGGACATGCCTTAGTCCACGCGCTGTCAACAAAGAATGGAGCCCTCAGTCCCGGCGCTTAGCTAAAATTACCTCAAATGCACGACAATGCCTCGTTCTTTTTCATACGGCCACCTTTATCGTAGGGCTTTAGCAAGCTCTCCGGAGCCGCTAAGTAAGCCTCCCGCTTCGTACAAAAGGTGAAATTCATAGTCAAATGCGAATGAGCGGCATATGTAGAAGAATTTAGTTCACGCTGAAACTGTGATGCTCTGAATGGCGATCTGCGTCCAGAAGGCTATCTTAAGTTGACATAAGTGGCTCTCGCTGACGCCGAAAACCGAATAGGGTTCCACGTAAAGATCTATCAGCTACAAAGTGAGGATGCTGGGAAATTTGCAGGGAATTCTTGAGAAACGTGTTTGGGAAAATGCTACCTAATAGGAATTTCTGAACCTAGAAATGGGAATTTTTCTTCCTTCTACAGAATACCACTGGCGTAGCCATTGGGGGTTTTTCGTTGCCAGAACCCTCCTCGCCTGCCCTTAAAAAAAGTCTGAGCGCTGTATCTCTTCCTCCCATTGTCTCTGCCCTTTTTCGCCCATGCTATTTGCACACCGCATCGATATAATTAAATTGTAAAACAAAAATACGAAGAGTGTTGTTTTGTTGAAAAAAATGTTTTTTTTGAGTCCGGTATGTACCCGTATATTTTGCAGATATTACCGTAAACGAAACTACAACCCTAGGCATTACTTAAGCAGAAAGACGGGTAATGTTCGGGCGCAGGATCTCCTCCTTTTCTATTTATTTACCGGCGAAGTATAAATCACCCGGGATGTTATTTCTTGCTACGCCACTGTTCCGAACTAGAAGTACATTCCCCCCCCCCCCCCAACCCCCTCTCCCCCCTAGCCTTGCTCGTATCCAGACATGGAAACATAATAGTATGCTGATAATAGTGCTGATAACGCGCTAAGAATGCTGAAAGAGTGCCAACAGTGTGCCTAGATAAAGGTTACTCCCTCTCCTTATATCTCCTAGTGGCACCCTCTCGTACAAACACCGTGTTCCCAGCGCACGCGTAGAATGTTGTAGCAATTCGCTGTTTACAAGGCTGTTTTTTGGCCTTATCAGGTACATAAGGCTTCCGAATTAATAAAGAAGACTCTGTTCGCAGAGGAGTTTTGACGGCAAGGCGACATAGCGATACTGACACTGCACTGATAGGAATGCTAGCTGGGTACAAAAGAGTGAACATACTTGAGACAGGAAAAGCAAAGGGCAATTCTGAAAGCAGAACCAAAGAAGATAAGCAACTGTGACCGTTGCCAGGGTGTCAAGAGCGTTCAGAAAATCGGCCAAAAACAAGTGGCATTCCAACGCGGTGGCTAGTATCTTGTCGTAAACCCGGGCCACTGCACTTCGGCTGAGAAGCATGAGCGAATAGAAAGCCTGAGGACAGCAGCCACTTCACCAGCACTGATGCAGTGCACATTAATGACTTACCTCATGCCCCTTCGACGTGGACAGTTCTCTTCACAGATTTGTGGAAGCAGCTTTACCTTCATTAAAATCCTTTATTAAGTATGTGCAGCGTTCAGATATGAAGAGAATATGTGCAAAACGTTCCGAGAGAAAGCGCTAAGTTGCGCTGGAAAACAAGGAAGAATACGCATTAAGGACGCCAGGCATACACGATGCAGCACTTCTGTGAACTGCCCATTTATCGAGTGCTTCACTGTGAATAAAACGTTGGGGGCATCAATAGGCCGCTTTCACATAAACCACCGGAAAATTCCATCCAGTCCAAGCCAAGCCAAGCCAATCTAATTCAATCGAATTGAATCGAATCTAATCCAATGCCCCTCGCGCTTGCGCAGAACGGCCCTTCATGGCACACGCGGAAACTTCTCAACTTCGGCCAGTGTAGCCTACGCTACAAAAGCATATTCCACCAGATGACCCAAATATGCGTCTCAGTATTTAAGAAACACGGGTAAGTCATGCCTAGACCGTTCAGTGCGCTTACTTGCGATATGGGAACGTCCTAGTAGTGGTTTTAAGGTCATAGTGTAGGTAGGAAGTCCACATGTTCAAAGAATTAACGCCGATCTTCTCAGGGCAACTCCATATTCAGGGAAAATCCGTTAGTGGTCAATTATTGTGCTAAGAACGGGTGTCGTCGTTGTTGTTGTTGTTGCCCAGTACAAAAAATGGCAGCGGATGTAAATAGAAAGAAAAGAATTCCTACGAGCGCATGCGTCTTCTTACATGCCTTTAAGGCGAAAGCCTGGCGATACTTATCAAAGACATCTTTACCGCTACGTCCTGTTTGCCCATCCCTCGCTTTAATTTCTTCGTCATTTGAGGGGAACTTCTTTGGCAGGCAAGAAGGGGACATTCCACGTCACAGGTTTTCCAGAAGCAGAGGTCTCAGTGGCTGGCGCTCACTTGTTCTACAGATGTATGGCCCGTCAGGTTAAACCTATAACGCGACAAGACGTCAATAGCGCACGCCATAGGCTAACTCTTTTTTCGCCACTGGCAACGGGCTCAGGCTCAATAGAATGCGAAGTAAATTGATCTTTTAGTGTTTTTTACAGTGGTAACCTATGTTCGGTGCAAGACAGGGAGAACCCCAACAACGCCGGAATTGCGCACAATTTTATGGGGCGCGTGATGCATTCGTTCGCCTCGAAACAACGTCGCTTATTCTCGCAGTGTGGCATTAGGCTTTCTCCTTGGAACGCAGTTTCGTTCGTATCATAATTAAACATGGTTATCTAAAGTGGGAAACGAGAGCGTTTCCACCACGCAACCTCGCCGCGTTGCCAGGGGCATGACAAGAGTTACCTAAGTGCGCCTACAGCTGACGCCATGTCACGCCACAGGTCAACGTGATGTCACGTGAGAATAACGGGTGCGCTCCAGCCACGGAGAACTGTGGTGTTGGAGAATTTGTGGCGTAATGCGTCACCAGCCAGCCTAACGAAGTAATTCGTGCCAAAAGATCGAGGCAACGGAGGGAGGAAAAAAACGAAACACGATGTAGCCTTGAAGAAGCTTTTGATGATTATCACCGCAATGCTGTTGCCTTCAACAGCTGTGCTACTGCCGCAATGCCATTGCTTTCAACACATGTAAGGAGGCATAGGTTCCCACGAATTTTTAAGGAAGATTTGCAAGACTCAACCACCATTACAATGTAATATTTCGTGATGTGTCCTTATTATTTTGCAGTATGCGATCAATTAACTCGTACGCAAGAAGACGAGTGCATTAGTCGACTTTATTGGACAAGCTTTGTTGCGTGTTTCGAAGAACAATAAAAGCATACGTTTGTTGTCGCCACTCCAAATGCATTAAAAAGTATAAATAAAAATCCCGACTTTTTACCTTTGCCAGAGCTTTATGAAATGTTGCAA
Source organism: Haemaphysalis longicornis (assembly GCA_013339765.2). Lineage (NCBI taxonomy): Eukaryota > Metazoa > Arthropoda > Arachnida > Ixodida > Ixodidae > Haemaphysalis > Haemaphysalis longicornis. Next base: position 65,377,074 of record CM023458.1, on the reverse strand, counting down.
TCGCAGTAAGGCGCAGTGTAATTCTGACATTTGAACAAAATTGGTCGCATAGTTAAATGCCTTATTGAATGAAGAAATAATAATTAGAAGAGAAGACTGATTTGTTTTTAGTTCTTTAAGTGAGATTTAGCCCTTGTCAAGCGCCCCACATATTAGATTGGACTCTGTATTTGACCTCAGAGTTTGTTGATTAGAACACGCACTAATCAAAGCCGTCGCACCCACGACAAACATCTGCAACGGGCAGCCTGCAGCATGTTGGGAATGTAACAACTCTGGCTCTAAATGTGTTCTTCCTAATTAGTCTCTTAGCCCAGTGCAGAAAAATTATACTTGGCATGCACGAAATGCATGACAGCTTACACGAAGAACACTCACCATGATGGTTCTGAAACAAACGTTTTCTTGCTGCCATGGAACATTGTCCTAGTATCAACGAGGGACCGCATGCCTGGCCGCTGTCAATGTTCTCGTACAACATAACACGAAGCAAGAGCCTTGTGCGCACATCTCGTATCATATCGGGTAATCTTCGCACGCTTTTGTTCTTCGCCAGATTTCCATTGGCAATAAGCCAAAATCCCAGTTATTGCTACAGGAAACACCCTTTCGATTGTCTCCAACGTGATAAAAGTCGTGTTCGTTGTTGATGTCCCCATAAACGTGCCAGTTGTCTTGGTGTGTTCCCGTAGCACACGTTCGGTCAGCGCGAACAGATCGACCAACGGAGAAGAGTTTAATAACATAGGACTTTTTTCTACCTTCCCGTTTATACTACATCCGCGAGAAGCAAGGGCATCAATAAGTGCTTGAGCGCTTCCCTTTCAGAACGCTGATATGATGCCCGGTTGCGCTGAGTTTATCGTCTGGACTGCTGCAGCGATTCTATTAGCCACGACCACGTTTTTGAGGTGAGTACTTCGAGTGGAAGCGCTGATGAATCTCTGTTCACACGTCTTTTCAAAAACGATTAAGGAAACACCAAACTTAGTAAGGGAATGTAAAATACACAAGGGTGTGAAGAAGCCTCGCCTGGACAACAAACAAGACGTACCCTAAGAAGCAAAACTAGCGCAAAAGTTGTATGCTTGTGTACCTGCGCAAGCCCCTCGTTAGTCATTAACTATTCGACTACCGTAGTTATGTTTGTGCTTGTTTATTGTATTTGATAATAATTTGCAATATTTACAAGGCATTTGAGAAGAATAGCCAAGACGCATAAGTTTTAGTTCATTTCGCATTTGCGTTGGTTAGAATTGTTGGGGAATAGTTTGTTAGAACCCTCTGGGAGAGTGTGAAGCAGTAATGAGCAGCGTTTTCATTAGTACGTCATTTTTACATACTTCTCTGCCTATCTCCTTTCGTAGAATCCCCTTCTTGTTCAGTTTAATTTTAATTAGTCAGTAGGCTTCTTTTAAAGTATTTTTTGTTTATTCATTTTTTAGTTTATTGTATCCGACATTTCGTAAATTTTTAATGATTACGCACACCTACCTCAACCATAGCGTAAATGGTCGAGTTGGTAATGATCACGTATGCTTCACTGCTAACTCGTTTATTATTGAATTATTGATTGGCAGGGAAACTATTTCATTATCACGGCTTATTGAGAGAAAGGGGTCATCTTTGTAGTTCTGTATATTGACTGCATGATTGACTAAAAATTCGAATTTTGATAAATTCGGTCGTGTGCGTGAATGTCACAAATCACAAAAAAGTCTATTTTCAGGTGGCGCCGAAGAACATTTAGATTTTTCAAAGACCGAGGAATACCAGGCCCCGAGCCTAACCTTATAACAGGAAACTTCCATCACTTTTGGAACAAGGTGAGGGATGCAGCTGCCCTTAAAGAATGCCTTAAAAGCGGAGAGAGAGAGAGAGAGAACAAACTTTATTTTCCGCAGGAATTTGGGAAGGACCTAAGGTCCAGGTCCTAATTTCAAAGTTCAATTCACCGGATCCACGTAGTACTCCAGAATGTCCGTTCGGATCCGTGCACGTGTTTGTAGAGAGCTTCCTGGGCAGCCTGGATGTTTACTGTTGCGGGGGAGACAACCAGAGCTCCCAGGAGGTGATGGAGGCGAGGGATGGGTCAAGTGATGGCGGGGTGCAGTCCCAAAAGAATGAGGGATGGATGGGTAGGAAGAACAGGTGGGACAGGAAGGATGACCAGGGCGCCGATAGATGCGGTGAAGAATGTGATGGGAGGGGGAGTGAGGAGGTTTGAGCCTGCCGAATGAGGCACGCAGCCTCACGAGTTAGACGGGAACTGGGGGGTGGGTACAGGGTACGTGATAGGCGTTGGGCGTGTAATCGGTAACGGCGGGAAGCGCGGTGTTGAGTACGAACCGTCGGCGGGTGGTACAAGGTTGGCCAGGGACATGGGCGGACCCGGGAAAGGTACTCGGGTGAGCGCGTTTGCTAAGGCGTTTCCGCACATGCCAGCGTGGCCAGGAACCCAAACCAGTGTGAAGCGGGGCCGAGGATTCGATGCAAGTATCGGGTGACGAATTGAGTAGTGTGTGGGTAGTCTCATGGTGAGCGAAATTACGAAGGGGCTGACTGACAGTCGGAGAAGATATATACTGGCGTGCTGGTAGGAACAGTAAGAGTAGCGTGCTCTATTGCAAGGGCAATGGCGTGTTCTTCAAGAGAGGTCGAACCCGGTGGGGAAAGAAAGGAAAGCGTGGCAGTGTCTAAAGAAGGGAGTTGGAGAAATGAAGCCGTGCCCGTTGAGTTTGAGGGGATGTCGCTGGCGTCAGTAAAGTAAACGATGGAACCATGGGAGAGTGAAAAATCAATTCGTCTGGAGAGGGCCTGAATGCGCAGTGCACGAAGGGCAGGGTGTCGATCAGGGTTCATGTTGCGGGGCAAAGGCTCAACCCGTAAATTAGTGAAAGTCGCCCAAGGAGGGTGTTCCGGTGGTATGGGGGGTAGTTGCGAAGTGGGGTAGTTAAGTGTATTGAGAATAGCACGACCTTGGGCAGAAGTTGGCAGGCGTTCGAGTTGGGCCTGGCGATGGCACGCAATGCGTTCTTGAAGAGTATTATATATCCTAGTTTCCAGAAGGGTGGCGCTGGGGGCGTAGGAGGGTACTCCCACAGCGATACGGCAAGTGTGCGGAGGGAGGCCTCGAGGACGAGAGCTGAGATGGCGAGGGTTGCAAATACGGAATTGTGTATAGTATACGGGACATAACAAAAAGCATCGATGATGCGGAGCAGGTGATGCTCGTGCAGTCCAGCTCTTCGGTTGGCGACCCGGCGGAGGAGATGGGATAGCTGAGTGATCTGATTGTGTAGTGTGCGCATAATGTAAGGTGAGACCGAGAATCCGAAGGGTGTCAACATGCGGTATAAGGCTGCCAAAAATTTGTACCTGAGGAAGAAAGCGGTCCGGGGCTACTCCACGCTTGTTACCGACTACGAGTATAGCGGATTTTGAAGGCGAAATAGAGAGGCCGACAGACGTGACATAGCCTTGGATGACGTCACACGCTTGCTGAAGAGTGTCCTCCAGTTGGCCGGGACTGCCCTTGGTTGACCAGAGCGTGATGTCATCCGCATATATAGAGTAGGAAAGAAGGGGGATGGCATCTAATAGTGGAGGAAGCGAAGCTAAAGCGATGGTAAAAAGGGTGGGGGACAGGATGGAGCCTTGGGGGCTACCAGCTGATAGATAGAACGGGGGGGAAGTAGAGCCCGGGATAGAGAAAGAAGCGGTACGGTTGGCAGTGTGCTGAACATTATCGAATGCCTTATGAATGTCGAGAGGCAAGGATGCCACGGAGCTGAGAGGAGCTACGAAAGCCGTAGACGTCATGGGAAATACGGAGGAGGGTATCCTGAGTGGATATGTAGTGGCCGAATCCAGTTTGGGTGAAAGGGAGGGCAGAGTTGTGAGAAAGGTGCCATTCAAGGCGCGTCAATGCCATACGCTCAAGCAATTTAGCAAACACAAGACGTAAGCGAGATAGGGCGAAGATTTGGAAGAGTGTGAGGTTTGCCTGGTTTCGGGATCAAAATAATTTTGGAATCTTTCCAAGACGCCGGCAGTTCGCCACTGAGCCAGATGTGGTTAAAGAGAGCCAGGAGTTCTGAAAGTGCGCTGTCGGGAAGGTTGCGGAGTAGTTTATAAGTTATTCGATCTTCCCCTGGCGTCGTATTGCGACGAAGGGTGTTGAGCGCCCGGTGCAGTTCTGTTACTGTAAAAGGCTGGTCAAGGGGGGACGGCGGGAAGTCTCGGCGTGGAAGCGCAGAAGCAGGAATGTGTGTACTAGTAGGGTACATGAGTAACCCCTAAACACGAGAAAAATATGAAGGAGGAACACATTAATTGCAAGCATTGCAAGTTGGCGATGGTGGTTGCCGTTTTTCCGGCGACCGCGGCTGCTTGAGCGCACAGTGAAGGTTGAACCCCCTAGGGTGGGCTGCGCAACGCCTCCTCCCACTGCTCACACGCGGTTATTGCTGGATAGGGGTCTCCCGGGCATCCCAAAGTAATGTGCTAAAGAGTGCCGAGTGACTGGCAGGTAGTATAGCTGGGTGAAACAAGGGCAGTTTGGCGGGATTGGGAAATGTGTTCGTCCGCAGATGACGGCATGTGAGTGGTTGCTGGATGGTGAGTTGGAGTGTGCGATGGGGTATAACAGCTAGATGTGCACCCAGACCACCTTACCCTCTTCCCCTGCAAAAAGAGTCACGTTAACGTTAACTTAAGCAACAGGTATTTTCTCCTTTCTAAGAATGAAAATACCAAAAGGAGTTTCTTGCCCTTGAAATACCGGTTCCTGGTAGTGTGAATTGTTAAACTCTTCCTTTAAAATGTTCCATGGAATAATTATTGAATTTCTTGCTCGTATTTGCTAGCGTTCAAGTAACAAAAAAATCATTGGGGCAGGAAATTTAGCAGCCTTTTTCTAAATCCCGTCAGAATTACTTCTCGATATGAGGGATCTTCCGGCTGCGATAAAAACTAGTGCACATTACAAACGCACAAGCGTTTAAGAATTCCTCGCAATTAAACAGTCCTTTCTAAAGTGTAGGTGCAACATCGAAGTATAAGAGCCCAATTTTATTTTACCCTGACATAAGGGACAGCACTTTTGGTCGACAGAGAAATATCAAATCAAGCCTACATGACTTCCTTTATGGCAAAATGTTCGACTGCATTCGGGATATCCTATTGTAATCATCGATACGCTCGGTGTACAGGAATTGGTTTTAACGTGGTCAGGAATCACTGTACAGGAATAAATGAGGAATAAAGAGGGTAAGGTCTCACCGGTACCCCTAAGACATAAACGAGCCAAATTAATCCAGCGACAGAGGAACCAAACATGAATTTCTGTAATTTTTAATTTAAGGAAGTGACCCATGCATTTATTCCGAACTGCGTGATAGCGCTGCTCACGGAGTGATATTTCACGAGTGTGGCTAATGTGTGCCTCCAGAGTACCTGGAATTTGTGCCTTGCAGCTGTGACAGCACTGCCTGGTAGCGCGAAATGCATCAACAGTGAGAACGCCTGCAGTTAAATGAACTACCTCAGCAAGTAATTTTTCTTTGCTTTGGAAAGTTAAGCAAGTGACAACGCCTTCATCCTCAAAACAAGGTGTATATGAAGACACTGTTGAAGAAGGCGTCAGGGGACCATCCTCCAAAAAAGGACGCCCCGACCAAGAGCGAGTAGCAACAACGTGATGACATATCACGCACTGATCTTAGAAAAAGCAATGTTCCATGAGAAGGCATGAAAAACAGTGTTTCGCCAAGCATCTGATGTCCAGCACAAGTTGCAATAGTACAAAACCAATTAAGAAGTTACGGTAGCCGTATTTCCGAACGACCATCTTTGTGATGTGTTTTACGAATTTTTGTTAACGAAACAATTCCCATATACCCCTTTCTTATAACTTAATTATCCTGCCCTTATCGTTTCCTTACACTCCTTCTTCTTTACTCCCTCCAGTACCTCCCGCTACCCTCCTCAGTTTAAAGGAAATTGGCTAATTCTAGCACGTCTATTGATCGGTAGTTTCCACTTCTTTACTGTACGTGCTTGGACGCAACTGCAGACGCACGCTGGATAACAGAGATGGCAAAGTACGAGCATTGGCGTCGATAAAGCTATGACCATGGGTACAAAACAATAGACATACCTGGTTGAAGAGTCCTTTCGAAGATATGACGTAAATATGGCCGAATCTCTATGCTGGTTATTCAAACTTACGGCAGAGTTGGGTGATTGCCAAAGGAGAAAGGACATCTCACATTGGAAGATAGTTCATGACGTTTAAGGACACTTTCCGGTAGCCTCAGAGTCTGGTTGTTCTTGTTAGAGTGTTTCCCTAAACCTTTTATCGTGGTGCTCTTCTTCTTAATGTGTAAACCTCACAGTAAGGTGAAAGAATTGAATGAACGTGTAATCGTATCTTAATTATGCTTTTTTTTTAATTCAGGACACTATAAAGGTTATGGATGAGTGGTCAAAGAAATACGGCGATATCTACGGGTAAGATGCGATTTTTACTTGTCATTATACAATATTAGACAAATAATTTATCCCCATCTACAGCTGCATTCTAACCACGAAATCTCGACCATTTTATGCGCTATATTTTTCGAGCAACGAAATAAAATGCAGTGAACGAGCACATGCTCGAGCATGCTTTTATTGGAACGGTCTTCACTGATTCGTGGTCAATACAAAAAAATCTGGTTGTTCCCTCTTCCATTGGAACCGGTAGAACACGAAAGTGAAATGTGCCTTCACAGGAGCAGTTGAATGCTTATTGTGAATCGATATGAACTTGCATGTCTCCATTTATATTTCGTTGGTATGACACCGTCAGCCGCATCAACATTAGACACTGGATTAGACGTTCAGGAGCATTGCGCAAATCCGACTGAAACCACAGGCGCTCGCAAATCATCCGTGCAAACGAAACCAAACGATTTGTCAGCGAATCGTTTGGTGAACACACGGTCCGCTGCAGCGAAAGGAGCAGCGGACCGTGCCATGAGCGCGACATCCGCAAGTCGGCTTCTCCGCAGCTTACGCTGCGCGTCCCCCGTACACGTAAGCGCTGGCATCGAGGCGCCAACTGTAGGAGCTCATTAGCGTCTTGATGCACTACTTGCTTCGCCTCTTCTAGACGGCAGCACCATCAGAAAGGAAGGCTATGAGGCGCGTTTGTCGTCCTATTCACGCGTCTGCTCATAGTGCAGTCGGGAGCGCGTTTCGTACCTCCCGTTGCGGCGAAAGAGTTCATGGTTCAATCGCAGTTTTTCTGGCGATGTCATTTCCGTGACGGACGTGACGTCAGTTAGATCTTGGTGAACCCAGGCATAAAACACTTTCGTGTTAGAATAATGAAGTGATAAGGCAGACAGGCTAGTTCTATTAACATAATGAATGTCCTTCGAGCTAATTTATTCTAGGTGTTTTCGAGCGGGCAATACTTTTTTTCTTCCGAACACACGTGCAAGCCTTGGTGGCTACCGCTGCAAACAATATTCTGTCTGCCTTGCTAAACCTAATGGGTGGGATTCTCTCGATACGAGAAGCCCAAACTGAACGTCGCGCTCGCTGGACCAATGGCTTAAAGGTGGAAAATATAGTGTGCCCCATAACCATGTATAGTAGCTTTGAAATAGCCGTAATAGTCCGGTTTCTTCTTCATGAAAGATGATAAATATCAATTACCATCCTTTTCACGTGGAAATTTGCATTTAGTTATGTCTATTACCGCGTAAGTTTTGCGTAGTTTTATGTCCGCGTTACCGATGGAAACTTGTTTTAAAGATGCCTTGCTCAACCCTCGCCGGCCCCCGGTTTTTCGTGGATTCCGTTTTCTAATTGGTACAAGCGAGGCATTCTCTGCGCGCACCCAGCGCCACCAACGGCTTCGCTTGCAACGCTTGTATTCTTTTATGCAAGCGCTAAAAAAGACCGTATGTTCTACCTAAATAGCCTATGGAATACAATCGTGGGTTCTTAGAACGAACACCCCGAGTCAGAGCTCTAGTAGTGCCGATATCTCTTTTTTCCAAGACCCGTGATTTTTTTATTGTGAAATGTTCTCTCGGCTCAATTCGGCGCATTCTCTTCGTAATTAAAACTGGTTTTAGTATCTTCTAGGCTGGTTTAGAGGCGGGGCGCGCAAGATCAGCCCGTTTCATTAATGTTTTGCATCGCATCGGAAGTGCGGGGCTCTTAACTATCCTGAAATGGAAGATCTCCCCCGGTATTCACGCCTAAGCATTCTTTGCCGCGTACCGCACAACACTGACGGTGTTGTCAAGTGAACACGTGTGTAAATGGCGATTATTATTCAAAGGAAATTTCGAAATATCGAAAAGCAAAATGTAAAGTGTTTGGAATCGTGCTTCATCTATCGTGGTGGCGCAGCATACGCGCAACGCTATCGTGCTGTCAGGGGCGCGTCATGACTAGTTTTACGTGACGTGAATTCTTCGGTGTCATAGGGGCTAACGCCCGTATATAAGCACATTCGTTACCCTTTCTCCTGGTTAAACTGTTTTGTTCTGTAACCAAATAAACGTATGTTGCACTTTTCCAGCGTGTGCGTCGGGGACCGGTTCGTACTTTCCGCTGCTCAGGATACACTATAAAATATCTACAATATACATAAGGCTGAACGAACGCAACAAGAAATTTCAATCTTATACGAGCAAAAAAAAAAAAAATTCCAAGCGAGGCCTTTTTTCCCTAAAGGAGCCAAGATTAACCTAAAGCGAATTTAAAAAAAAAAAGCGAAAGTTTCTTACCGGACCTAAATGAAACGCTGTCAGAGCTATTAAATGCCATGTTTTGCATGTCAGGTAGGGGAATTATATGGCCGCAACTAATTAAAAAATATGCGATTAATTTGAGCAATACTACGATATTTCCGGCACTTGGCTCATACTGAATGAAACATTTAAGTTGATGCGGCAGTACTTATGAAAACTTTATTGCAATTGACTTTAAAGAATCATAGGATGAAGCTTTCGCGTTAAGGGTAATAAACATATGCAACAGGGCTTCAGGAACTAGTAGAACTATACATGTATGGCTGGTAAGTCCTCTTAGCAGCATTAGCAGCTCTTTTCGAATTCTTCGGTAGGGCAATTTTCTTGGGCACACGTGAAGACGCTCACGAAGTAAGCGAGTCCTTCCTTGCCTTGCCATAAATTTCCAAAACGCTTCTCAAGAAGCCTGCTGATATCTTCTTCACCTTAATGAAGTCGGTCGTACCTACAGAGAGGGGGGATTTGCTATGGCTTCTAAGCAGCGGATAGCTAGTTAAGTGTACCTAAATGGTAAATATGGGAGCAAAATTATTATCAATTACCAGATTTACTCCGTAAGGACGGGGAGGACGGGATGAAATGATTGTTTCCCATGTCCAAGTTTAATTTTGATCACTTTTTTTGTTCACTTCGTTGTCAACGTCTGGAGACAGATCTTTCGCCGATATCTTAATTGCTTTCTGAATTCATAAAAAGCTAGCTCTCAAAAGCAAAAAGAAAAGCTCCTCAAAACAACTACGAAACAGACCGAATAGTCCGGCCAAAAGCCTACTCCCATTGGGCAAATGGACCTGGCTCATTTTCCATAGGAACTGCGTGCACGTTTTCAGGGCGTTAGCTCGCCTAATTTCTCGCCACCTTTTTTCTAGGGCGAAGTTGCCGAGTTTTTTATGTCAATGCAATTTTGTTTGACTTGGTTTCGGTTTGTGGATTCGGCTCATTTCGAAAAACAAACGCTTCAAGTGATAAAAATGCACATTTGAAGAAGTCGATTGATTGTAGGGTTTTAACGAGCCGACGCAGCGCAGGCGATGAGGTGCGCCGTAGTGAAGGGCTCCGGATTAATTTTGACCACCTGGGGATCTTTAACGTGCGCCGAAATCTCGTACACACGGGCGTTTTTGCTTTTCGCCTCCATCAGAAAAGCGGCCGCCGCGGCCGGGAATCGAACCCGCGACCTCGTGCTCAGCAGCGCAACGCCTTAGCCACTGAGCCACGGCGGCGGGTTATTTGGAGAAGTCAACTTATTCACTTGGCATAGAAGTGTACATGGAGATTATTTGTGGAACGATATTTGCAAAAGCGAAAAATAAATAAACACAAAAAGCAGTAATTAAACTGCGGAAATGCAAAGAAATATCAATCTTGTACACCGCACTTACACGATTAAAACAGTAATTTTGAAAGTCCGCGCAGAACAACCCAAAACGCGCATTAAGACATGGTGAAAAAGCAGAAACGCCCTCAATCTGCATAGAACTAAAAAATTGCAATGTTAATCCATCTTAACGAGAAGGTGAGAGAACAAGGAAATATAAATAATAAGGATGGTTCTGTTGAACAAATTAAATAAAAAATGTCAAACTTTGTGCGCTGCCCTAAAACTAGTAAAACAAAAATTAAATGGTCCACAAGAACCAAACCGAAGCACAAAATAAGAATTGTGGAAAATCACCGGGTGTGAACGTCTGGAACCTGCCCAAAAAAACAGATATGCGGTAAGGTAACATATATCATATAAAACATTTCCAAAGAGAAAAAAAGACAAATACGACAAAATGAAAGACTAACTACAGTCTTATGCATTTTAATAGCATAAATGTAGTTGAATAAAATAACGAGAACAGAAAACAAAAATGTAACCCATAGAAAAGGAAAGTCGCCAAATATAGCCAGACACAAACTAAAACAAAAAAGTAGCCCCCTTTTTTTTCTACGCGTAAGCAAAAGTGTCCATTAAAAAGTCTCAATGCATACAAATGGCTTACAGCCTAACCAAACGAACTTCTAATAATTTCCGCACATTTCACTGCTGGGCTGTTTTAGCGGAAAATAATTTGTTCATGAACAGTTATTGCTGATTTCACCTCAGTCAGTAAGATCAGATGGGAAGTATTATGTTGTAGTCCAACAATACTTTTTAATCTTTCGATACTTTGTGCACTTTGTTTCAAATGACGCGAGTGCAAACGCGAATTGGCGCTATTTTCTTTCACTATATTCACGACATCTTCTTACATTAACAGTTTAAAACAAACCAGAATTCGCAAACGTTTAAAATGTGACTGGCTCGCATGTAATATTCCGCTCGAAAAAAAGAAAGCACAAGTTAGCTAAAACAGGTCATGTTATAGAATGTGTGGACATGTGGGTAATAAGCTTTTTTCTTGCACACACAGCATGTTTCATGGCGACGCACCTTTCTTAATGGTGAAAGACTTGGAGCTCCTTCGACGTGTCTTTATCACTGACTTCAGATTGTTCACGGAACGAGGGGTAAGTGCAGGCACATGTCACCATTCAAGCGGGTGCTTTTGCAGACGCGAAAGCTGAGAACCTATAGTCTATACAGAATAATTGTATTGTGCTGCTTCTCGAAGCAGCACAATTGAAAATAACTGGCATCGCGCCCCCCTCCAATGACTTATAATGGATGTTGACGCACATTTTTTTGGCTTGCTTACCACAGGAAGTCTGGCGGATGCTAACCGCTAATCCAGACATCCGAAACTCCATCTCGTTCGCCGATGGCTACCACTGGAAGTTTTCCAGGCGTCACATTGCTATGGGATTCACGGCGGCTAAGCTGCGACCAGTAAGTTCAACGCGCTAATCATTTTAGTTACTAGAAACTCTACTAACCAAGCACAAAAATAAGCTGTATTTTGTACTCGGTGTTGTGAAAAGCCCACAGTTAGCTCTGACCTGAGTTCCCTTAATGCGCCCGGAATACCAGGGGTGTGGTCTTTGTTGTAGCGAATATAGTGGGAAGGGTTGGAGGGCGGGTGCCTTCTAATTGCGAGTTAGTGCAATTCAAAGTAGTGTGACAGCAGCGGCGGTTAGGGAAAAAATTGACGAATTGCTCTAGCTTGTTACATGCCCGGCACGTCATCTACTGATTCCCAACGTCATCTACTGATTCGCTGAGAATGGTCCTTTTATTCTTTTGCGCAAGAGCACAAAGAACGCCTCTGTTGGGCCGCAGTAGACTAGGGGTAGAGTAGTAGGTTTTGGCCTGAACAGCCTGGGGTCGAGCGCAAGCTGTGACGTTGTCTTTTACGTTCGGAGCACTTTATGGGCCCGGCTTGTCGCCATAACTCGTCTGGCGTAACGCACCCAAACAGAGCATGGCATCACGGCGTCACGCGCCCTAACCCAGGCATCCAAAAGGTCACCGCTTCCTGTGGTCCGGATCAAATCGGGGGTCCCTCGTGTTGTTAAGCTGATGTCAATCCCACTGCGCCACAAGGCACATTTTCCTTATGTGCAAAGTGCTGGGAGTTATCTTTGCGCTGCCCCCTTTCCACGGAGGCTGCCGTTGTTTGGCGGCAAATAACACAAATACAAAAGACGAAACAAATAATGAATTAATGCATTATTACCGCAAATAATGAAAACTCAATCCAGTGTCTCGTTGTTGGCCTTTTCATGGGCTGTGCCACCCTTTCTTGGCTACTTTTGGTTCATTCTTTACCTACCAGGCTGATTCTTTAACTAGTCGAGAGAGGGCACCACAGCCACTCTTCCGAATCACTGCTTTACATTTGACAGTACACGTTGAGTAAAACCGCTTTTCTTAAGGCCTGAGATTTCGCACTGCAAAGGGCTCTTTTAGGTCCATTTTACGAATTTTAGGGGCGAAGCACCTTAAGGCCGTGGCTTGTCCGTCCGGCGTCCGGCGTCCGTGCTCACGGCACAGCACCTTGTAAATCGACACATCTGTGAACAAAAAGGTTTACAAAAGGTTAAAAGAACAACATAAAAGGTTCACAAAAGGTTAGAGAGAGAGAGAGAGAGGAGAGAGAGAGAGAGAGGAGAGAGAGAGAGAGAGAGAGAGAGAGAGAGAGAGAGAGAGAGAGAGAGAGAGAGAGAGAGAGAGAGAAACAGCACCGTGTAAATCGAAACATCTGTGAACAAAAGGTTCACTCAAGGTTAGAGAGAGAGAGAGAGAGAGAGAGAGAGAGAGAGAGAGAGAGAGAGAGCCATGCTGCGCATGCACGAGGAGCATTGGATTTGATTGGATTGGATTGGAAACTGTTTCAGCAGCAGTAAGCACTCTCACGGGTGATTTGCGGTAAGACCGATCCCCAGTGCTTCACCCACTCCTCATAATTCACTTCGTGGAGATGCGTGAATTTTTTGGTGAGTAAGGGTGGGTTTGATTCTTATATAAGTCTAATAAGGACGGTGCGCAGCATTTTAAAGTGTTTAATTAACATTCCGAATCGCACCGGAAGCGCTGGGCTTCTACCTATCCGGGAACTGAGTATCGGCGCCAATAAGCATGCACTCCCATCCCGCCAAAGGCCAACACAACTCCCACTCGTTGGCAACCTGAATTTGATTCAGTGCATGCTGCTTCTTCCGGCGTGAACCCGTGGTGGCTTGCAATTTCTAAATCGTCCTGGGAACGATGCTATGAAAACGTCGGGTGGCTCATCTGTACAAATTTATAAACTGCGCATTTTGTGCTCTAGGCGTCATCGCTACAACAATAGTGGCAAACCTGTTTAGAGGGGCCAGCTATTAAGGGCACCGTTTGGGAAAAACCTTTACGCACGTCTTTTACGCACGTCCAATTGACAAAGGCGATGCACGTCACCCGCGTTTTTGTGCACTTCTTGTCGCGCAAAACAAACAAAGAAAAAGCGAGAAAACAAAAACGAGAAAATGGTACACGGTTATTTCTCGAAGTTCTCCATCACCTGATCACAAAGTTTGATGAGAACGAGAAGGCTGCGACAATCAACCTGTTAGTAACGTTACTGTTTATAAACTCTTGTCGAGGGTTGAAACGACCATGCCTTTCCTTATGAGGGACGATGTCACGTCATCTGGTGCTTACCCATGTGAGGGGCAGCTGACGACACATTGGTCGTTTCTTAGGCTCAAGCTGGCTGAGACAATAAGGTGCTGGTTCTTGCCCCACGAAGCATGGGATGGTGGTTAGTGCTGCTCCACGCGAGCTTGCCTGTCGTCACTTGCGACAGGTCCTGAGACACTATGGTGTGTGTGTGAGCAGGAAAATAGCGGATTTGTAGGCCGTTCCAGGAAGCATACGTTCCTTGAAGAACTCTAAGCACGTCACCCTCCGCAATACAAGAGAAACGCACTATAGCTGCAGAGATGATTCCTTCTGAACTCTGGCACTGTCACTGACTGTGTGGCACTTCTATCATACCTGGCAGTATTTCTAGCGCGACGCTTTTAATGGCACCTTTATCACAACATTTTATCCCCGTCTATTACGTAAATGGGAGTGATATCGTTCTGAATACGTCCCTCGTCACGTAAGGCAGACACAGCCCTTTCCTATTAAGTAGAGGGATTTGCGTAATGAGTGACGTCTACAAGCACGGTACATGGGCAAGCCTGGTTTCATCCACATTAAAGAGGCTCTTCAACACTTTCGATAAACGCTTTCGCTCTTTCCTTCGCGTCTGGGAGCACTGAGAAAGCTTTAGCTGAACTCCAGCATGGAGCAGCATTGCGTGATTTGCTGGTCACAGCAGAACTATCCGCCTTCTGATTTTGTTTCGCTATTTGGCTTTTTTTGTAAAATGAATATTGATTTTGTGTGTTGCTGCAACAACAAAAGAAGTGGCCAATAGCCGCTACATTGCTGTAATGCAAAATTCCAGCGGTAAAATAACGCCAAAACTCGTGAAAAAGATATTTGTTTTTTTAGCAGGTTTCCAAGTTACCTTATGGGCATAGGAGCAGTAATTCTTGCCTGAGGTACTTTGTGACCCCATATTCTAAGTGTTGGATGTGTTTGTTGACTACATCCTGAAAGAATTTATGATTTAGAAAAAAAAGTTGAAAAACGTTTCGCCTGTATCTCTAGTGTTATCTCCAAAGACAACACGGGAATCGCCCCTATAGAATGGGGTGGATGCGAAAATGCTGTAACTTTTTTCTCAAGAGAAATGTTGGCTGTAGGATCATAAGATAACTTAAAAATTTCCTCAACAAAGTTTTTAAAAATGTGCTCAAAAAGATTTTTCTCCCTTTCCCTGTCTTGGCGTTCTTCGACCGCCTGAATGACGTCATTAGAGCGGTACGTATAGAGGTAATTGGCCGGCTTTTGTTCAGTTACAACAACAAACTCATTTGATAGCCACTTTAAAAAAATGGACGCCATTCGTCCCTGCGAAAGTAGATATTCAGCGAAGCTGTTGTAAACCACTACACATGCTGATGGGAGAGGCTATGAATGTTCCTCGTTATCTCGGCGGGCTTGTCGCTTGCACTCGGTCTCTCTGGCGGCAAATTCTGGGTACCGATGCATGCGCTCGACGCCTTGGGCGAGTGCTGCTGGGTGACTGCGTCCTGCGTAGCCTGACGCATGCGCTAGCCCTCGAATTACGTGAAAACGCCTCTCATTTCGAGAGCAGCAGCAAAACTAATGTTTACTCGAACAAATGGTGGAAGGGGGTGCCATTATTTGCCGGCGCCTTGTCACCCAGCATGAGGTTCCGATTCTTGCTTTGTGGTTTTTTTTCTTTACACGAATACTGATCTCTATGCTGCACGCCTGATTTGCCTGACGCAAGCGTTCGGCGTCTTGGGTGATAACTGCGGGGCCCTGCCTCGGTTTTTCGTTTACGACATGAAATATTCCGACCAACGAGATGCTAACAGCTTCGCTGTAAAAGAAATCCACTGAAGCAAAGCATAAATTGAAGGGGCATCTGCTGCGACGCGCAAATCACTTGCAAGAGTGGAAGCTTGGACGAGTTGGTAAATACATTGCATTGAGGGAAGCGCAAATTAACACGAGTACAGAGAGAGACAACAACATAGACAGACGAAGGGCTACTAAAAACACAAAGCCATTTCACGCCAGTTTCGCCACGAGCCATAAGATATTGCAGTTCTTTTGCTGACAGTGAAACCGGACGGAACGCTGATGCAGTCGTCACCTAATCTGCGGGCTACAGGCCGGTGTATGAAGAATGCAAGGTAATAGGCCGACACGGAGAGCAGACTCCCCCAAAAATTATCGAAGCCGCGGAAATTCTTAGATTAGGTGAGACTGCATCAGCGTTCCGTCCGTTCACTGTCAGCAAAAAACTGCAATATCTATCGGCTCGTGGCGAACTGGCGTGAAATGGCTTTGTGTTTTCTAGTAACGCTTCGTCTTGTCTATGTTGTTGTTCTCTTCTCCGTCCTCGTGGTAATGCGCGCTTCCCTCCAAGAGCAAATCACGCAGTCCACTCTCTGCTAACGATAACTATAGCTTTCGCAGTGCTTCCAGACGCGAAGGAAACAGCGAAAGGGTTTATAGGAAGTGTCGCAAAGTCCCTTCAAAGTAGGATCAGGAGAGATAAATTGGGGGGCAGCAGAAGCGAGTGGAGATTGGCCTTTCACGCTTTCGCAATAGTAGTCCGATTCTCCGTTTGCGATTCGCAGCTGGTGGGAGGAATGAACGAGGCCATGGAGCGCTTCATGGACCTCCTGGAAAGACCGTTGCCAGGAGGCGCCCAAAGGCGAAGTGAGCGTATTCAAGCTAATGGGGGCGCTCGCCTTCGACATGGTGGCCGAGACGGCGTGCGGGCTCACCCTCGACGTCCAGCACAAGCACACCGACGGATATTTCGACTCGGCCCGCAACATGATGTTCAACGTGATCGAGAGCGTCTTCCAAAAGGCGGGCCGTAAGCCATTCGCACCGGCCACATCCAGCATTTCACGAAATCACACATAGTTTCACCGCAAGTTACGCAGAAGTTTTTTAATGGGCTGCTAAAACTTCGTCGCGGAGATAGCGCTGATGCTAACATTTTGTTCAGAGTTGCCATGACGTTTACAACGTGGTTGAGCAAGGCTTCAACATGCAGAAGCCACGAATTTCAGATATATACGGGGCAAATTCTGGGCATTTATTTTAATTTATTTATTTCCATTTACCCTCAAGGCCAGAGGCATTAAAGAGGGGAGTGGATACAAAGATACAGGTCAAATACAACATTCATTGGATGAGTACAGGCTTGTTAGGTTCTTGGGTAAACAATTGTAGCTAGTGCGGTGCGAAAAAGTTGGTGATCGACAATGGTGGCTGTTGGTCCGGGAAGGTGGTTCCATTCTTTTGAAGTGCGGGGTATGAATGACTGAAGGCAAGCTCTTGTTCGGCAGGGCTGGATTCCAACTTTGTGAACGTGATCGACTCTTGGGGATATGTACACACTACACTTAGCCCCGTATTACACTTAACCCCGTATATTTTAACAAAGATAAGTCGCTAAGTTATTAATGTAAGTAATCTGCATAAACTTGGAGTGAGAGTTTAGTGCCCGTTTAAAATGGTTTGAACACTCATGGTTTGCTGCCTAACGCACTTATCACACTGTCTGTAATTGTCAAATTCATCACTGTTCTCCACTTGACTTTTGTGTTATCGTAGTCTTAGTTTATCTCAGTTTTATCTTTCACCACGATTGTGTGTCACTTCCTATGTCCACGTATCTCCGCCGTTCTATAAGCATTAAAAATGTGCATCGGACTAGCCTAACGGTAAGCTTTAATACGTTATCTTCTGGTCTAAAAGTGCTTCGCAAGCCGCTCGTTTTTGCTCATATCAGTTGCACGGACACGGTGTTTGCAGGACCAATGTAACCTTCATTCTAAATGTGCCCTAACTTCGTGCAGAGTTTTTCTCCGGGATTTCGGGACTTGTTCCACTCACGTGTTTACTGGAGCAGACCTTCGACCGAGAACCTCTCCTGGCTCTCGCGCAGAAAACGAAGCCGCTACTGGCGTTACGGGACGAGGACCCCAGAGTAAGCTTGTCTCGTGTTAGAACACTTAGTTTTCTAGCCGGAAGTTGCAAGTTTTCTGTCTGTTCTAGCAAAATGATTTTGTATTTAAGTGTCCAAGGTTTTAACATCAGAGCCATTTAGAAGCCCGGCTTGTCATAGTAGCTCGTCGGATGTCACACAGAGTCACGCCCTCAAACAGAGGCTTCGAAAAGATTCCCGCGTGTCCCTCGATTCAGCATTTCTGCGAAGAGTTAAGAGGATACTTGGATAAGAGGTTTATATAGGCGAAACCGTTCCAAACTCCTGGAACCACAGGCACTTGACACACATGTCCTCATTATTCAGCCCAAAGAAGACTTCAGCTAGAATTAAAGCAAAATATTAGTCCTTAACCGGACTGTCCCCGCGTTCCATTTCGTTTGTAATGCTCATTGCGTAGGATTTTACGATACAAGATGAAAAAAAGTGGCCCGCTGAAGAAGAAAACGAAAATGTGCAGAAAGCCTTCAGCAAGTCTCAGATGAAAGGAAGCGCAAAAAATAACAGAACTCCCGATTGTGCTGTTCCAGGCAGAATTAGAAACAAAAGGTAAAGAAAAGGATGCGATCAGTCCCAGGACAAGGCGTTTGAGGACTGCGATGGCGGGAAAATTTGAATTCCACTGAACAAACCTCCATACCATTCATAAAGAGAGGAGTCAGATATTGAGGGTAATAGCGTGAGGGGTGGTAGCAAAGAGCAAGTACGGCGCCGCAGCCTGCATGATGAATCACTGCTCTGCCCTTCCGAAAGTTTTTACTTGGAATGAAACTGCTTTCATTTTTTTATTGTTTTTTTACAGTTTGTACGCCCTGACGTCACTCAAAGCCTTCTGGATGCCAAGGTTCCAAAAGAGCTTCTCAGCGATAGGGGTCTTCGAACTCTCAACGGTAAGAAAGGGTCGATCTTAAACTCTGAAATCTCTAGGACTACATTCAGGAGTATCTGCGTGGTCCTGCATGCACCACATGAAAATAAAAAGTGTGAAAGTATGCGAAGCTCGCGAGAACACAAGAGCGCACACAAACTTTAACGTACGCAGGTACGCCACATTACACACGCACGGCCGTATAATTTTAAGAAAACGTTCACAAAACCTGGTTCCAGCCGGTCACGACAGACAAGAATAATTAAGGCCCTGGAAGCCCTCCTGGCAGCGGCGGCCGATTGCCACGGAGCGCAACGGACAGTAGGGTAGTTATTAGCTATGCATCTCGATGGTGAAAGGGATCACAACACAGGGTCGACCTCGTGCGATCGCACTCGTACGATCTACGTTCCCAACTGGAGAACCACGCAATGGGGATGCAACATATTTGTATATACGACCAATTGTTCGTCCCCAAGTGCGGGAGTAGAGGCATTATGACTTCGCAGTTGAAAGGTTGCAATAACAATGTTTTTTTTGGGAGGGGGGGGGGGGGGAGGCTGCGCCATTTTTGCGTCAGGGAACCAAATACAACCTTATTTGATTTTATCAACCCTAGAAAGCCGTCAGCTGGCGTGCGCGAACATGTTTTCACGTTATGTGCTATTTTATATGCAAAAAAGTTGAACACAACGACGGAGGAAAACAAAAAGAGTAAATTAAATCCCCCTAAGATGACTCTAAGTGAAAGCCTTAGTGGAAATACAAATGGTTTACCTTGTTTCAAGTTCTGCGATGAATCCCCACCTGTTTGGACATGGCGAAACACGTTGGAAGATTTGTGCAGGTATTTGGGCTTCCACCTTCGGCATATGCAGCTTCCTCTTCTGGCCTGACCATTTTACCTTGACGCCCTTATAACATGCCAACACCAAATTTGCTTTGTCATGCAGATGTTCCTTGTTAGCTAGCCTCACTACCGCGTCAAATAACCTGTAATTATTCGCCCTAATACGTTTGCGTAATTAGCTAAGCTATGCGCCATGTTGAAGAACTGACCTGATATGTTATGTTACGGCCCAACAAGCATCGTCAATTTGATTTTTTCACGTAGAAATGCATAATGATTTGCTTTACCCGCGTGCTCAATTGAAGTGTTGAATTAAAACGTGTTTGCTTACTTTAAGTACATAACATAAAGCTAAATTATAGTTTATTTTGAGAAGTATTGCTTTTTTAAAAGATTTGTTGACCGCAGTTCTTCAGAGTTTGAGGAAAACGCGACTTTTCTAATTATGCCGTCTTGGCTTGCAGCCCGAGATCTTTTCATGCCAATATTTTGTTGCGGAAAGTGTCATAAAGTTTATTTTCAGTGTTGAAACAAGTATGTCCAGTAGCATCATATTCGCTGGCAGAGCTTTAGGACAAATAAAAGGCGTTTTGGTGTGTGCTCCATACCCTTAGCGTGTCCCCAGTACTTACAATAGAAATTTCAGCAAGGTAATTTTATTAGCCAATAATTTGTCGCTAAAGATTGCATTCGCACTTAAAGTCCATTAAGAATAAACCTAAATGCACGAATACCAAACATTTCTTGACAAAATTTCAAAACTTTATTTTGATATCACTATATCAATCAGGCTAAGTACTTTACGCGGCGTTATAACATGGCGTAACGCAGGAGGTCACCCTTTTACAGTCCAAATGAAGTCTAGCAGTAAAGAGCAATTTCTGGAATAATAAGGCGCTGTATGAAAACGTTTATTTTCTTCCGGAACAGGAGACCTCCTAATGCCCACCAGGGACGTCGCTTCGAACATTGCCACCCTTCTCGTGGCGGGGTAAGTTTGAAAGGCCCTTTCGGGACTTTATATTTAATTTCAGCATTTTCATACGCACCGTTTTTAGGTCTTCGAGAATGTGTACCTGGTATTCGCCATCAGGTGCACTTCATCATTGGTTTCCTGAAAGTTACTTGCTCACGTCGTACTTGCTGGGATCAAGCGTGCAAATTTAGATGCGTGTTCCTTCTCAGGTTTGCTCGTATTGTGCCTACGTTGGTGGCCCTGCGAGCTAGTTCGAGCTAGCAGGATTTGCTTTGCGCCAGTTGGTATAGAGCCTGTTCGGGTGACCGTGAAACAAAACTATGAAAAGTAATGAAAAAAAGACAGTGCCTCAAAGATATTTCCCTTCTTCAAATCATGTTTCAGCTGCTGTTTCCATAAACCTGCGTCCTTATTAACGCCGTCTTCAGTTTATTCAAAATGTCGCCACCCCATGCTTCGTGGTTACAGCCCCTTTTAATATGTCTTACTGCTTGCCTTGCCAGATGTGCAACACTTCTGGCAGGACAAGCCATAACACATGAAAATGGGCTGTGACCAGGAAGCATGGGGCGGCTGCATTCAGGCCTGCATGCCTGAAAGCATGGTTTTCGTTCTCAATCTAGAACCGATTTTTTTTTCTGATAATAATTTCATTAACGTTGTACATCTTTAGTGCATTCGCTCACGTCTCCTGCTGTTGAACTCGCCGCAGTGGCTCAGTGGCTAAGGCTTTGCGCTGCTGAGCACGAGGTTACGGGTTCGATTCCCGGCCGCGGCGGCCGCTTTTCCGATGGAGGCGAAAAGCAAAAACGCCCGCGTGTAGGAGATTTCTGCGCACGTTAAAGATCCCCAGGTGGTGGAAATTAATCTGGAGCCCTTCACTACGGCGCGTCTCATCGCCTGCTGTGTCGGCGCGTTATACCCTATAATCAATCAATCAAATCAATCCTGCTGCTGAATCAAAAATGTTGGTGACTCAACAAGCTAAAGAGAACCTGTATGGTGTCGTTTTTGAAAATCGCATCCTTAAAATGCAAATATATTTCGAAAACTGTTGAGATATCGGCCATTATTCACTCGCCATATTTTCTGCCCGTGCCACAACTTTTCTGAAAAAACGTTTTTGTCACAGAATCGCTCAATCTCACTTGGCTTCCGCCGTCCCCGTAGCTTTCGGAGTCATTGGTGCTTGAGCAGTGTAGAGAGGCACAGTAGGCGCAATTTGAAACTGTCTGCAAGGGTGAAAGACAGGACACAGATCAAAATTTGGCTTTCAGTGAGTTATGCATTTCAGGTTGTGGGCATCGAATAGGTACTGTGGCAAGAGCCCGATTGGTCAAGAAACGATACAGGAGCTCTCTCTCTCCGCTCTGCGGGGTGAGAAACGGCCAGAGAGAAGCCCGTTTCATGATGTGCAAAGCGCATCGTGTGTTAGGTGATGCCATGTTACGTGACCATAGCGAAGATGTTGCGGGATGTGACGGCCGCGGGTAGATGGCATGCCTAGGCTGATCCCCCATCGGTCGATAATCATTCAACACAACGATCGCTTGGAATGATAATAAGACTTTCATTGCACAGAGTGGAATGTGTTATGGCCGCTCGC
This sequence comes from Haemaphysalis longicornis, assembly GCA_013339765.2. Taxonomy (NCBI): domain Eukaryota; kingdom Metazoa; phylum Arthropoda; class Arachnida; order Ixodida; family Ixodidae; genus Haemaphysalis; species Haemaphysalis longicornis. The sequence continues at coordinate 65,354,938 of CM023458.1, read as the reverse complement.
CGGTGGGAGGACTCTTTAGTCCTGGAATATTGCGCGATCTAGCTGCCAGATGCGCCCGGCGGTAAGGCTCCTCTGGCGCTCAATAGGCGGCTGGTCAGGAAGGATTTTCCACTGATGTATGGTCGGGAGTGAAGGGGGTACGGCTGGTGTGTTGAGGCATTCCAAGACCATAGGTGTAAGGTGCTGGGAGTAGGACAGAAACGGTAGTCTGACAGGTATTGGGTGGGGTGGCGTTTATAAAATAGCGTATGGAGGAAAGTTTTGGTTTGTAGGTGACGCCAGGTTACTGCTTCTTCCTTGCTTTTTTCAGCTTTTGGGGGGAGCATAGAAGTGGCGCGTGAGGTGGTAGTGTAGACATACGTTTGCGTAGCGTTTTGGTGCCGGAAAGCATTCGTCTGAAGGCGGGTCAGGGATCACTTGAACTTTTTTTGTAAAGCAAAGCTTATTTTTTTTGAAACAGAAAACAACAAAAGAAGAACGGGACGATCATCTTACTGCCAAGGCAGACGCTACGAGGGCGAAGAACAGCACTGCCTCGCAAAAAACTTCATCTGTATAAGTTTGGAGATTGTCGGGTTGCTGAAATAACGTTACTCAAAAGCAGTACTGGGCTATAGGATCCCCTCGCATAATTTTCCACAAACTGAGCTCTCTGAATAAGGCAAACCAGGAACGGCGAATTTTCCTGTTTTGTCAACGTTTGAATCCTTCGCGTTTTCACTGCAGATACGAAACAGTGTCTGCCAGCGGGACCTATGCCATGTTCTGCCTAGCCAAGTATCCCGAAATACAGGAGAAGGTCCGGCAAGAAGTTAACGCTGTTTTCAAGAAATATGTAAGTTCACCGTTACTCTCTTTAGTTTCCTCGAGAACAATCGGAATCATTGCATCAGAACTTATATTTTACCTTGAGTTTGTTGTACATAAGGAGGTGCCTTATTCTGTGACCGCATTGTGACCTGCTGTACTAATAAATGTAAGGAACATAGTTGAAGAGTAAAGAACAATAAACATTAACAACAATGAAAATATCAGCTGTAAATAAAACACTTCATACAATACAGCAGACCGATACAAACTAATCCAATCAAACAGATATCCTAATGAAGTTTATGTAAAAAAATCCACGTAAACATCCTAAAAATGCCTGCAGTCAGAAAAAATGCTTCTGAAAATACAGAAAATACAGAAAATCTATACAGAAAGTACTATCATAATCTATGGTAGGAAATAGAAAATTAATAAAATAATAATTAAAATAGTAATCAGCAAATAATTGTTAAGAATGCAAGGATATACATTGTGCTGTTCTAAAACACGTTGGTTTGTTCGTGGTATCTCCCTGTGAAATCTGTGCAATACCAGCTATTGCATGCTCAACTGCGACACCAATGGGACCCATTTTCGTGACCTGGTGGACGGTCTGATCTCTTACAGGGCAGCTTCAGCTACGATGCCCTCAGCGAGCTTCCCTACACAACGCAGACGATATTCGAGACGCTACGGTTGTACTCTCCGGTCATCGCGTGAGTATCGGCCTCTGAAACGTTGGCCACAGCAGGAGTGCTAGGCTAGAAAACAGTGAATCAGATCCTCCATTGAACTCAAGTCTTATTACGGAATATAAATTAAAACCGGTACATCCGTGGAAAACTGGAGATTCCAGAAAAAAGGTATTTTGTCAAATTCCTGACATCACAGACACAGACACCCCTGGATTTTATCTTTTAAAAGGTCACGTTTTTATGCTTGGCTAATTCAGTAATAAAAATGAAATATGGAAAGGGAGTATTTTTAGAACCTCCTAAAGATCAAACCTCTTCAACTCAATCCATTGTCATTTGTTATCTTGTGCACGCCTGCACGCTTATATAAACCTGTCTAATCAAACCAAACTTTCCGGGTACTGCTGAGGGATTGCCCTGGAACTTGTTGCAGGGACAAACACAAAAAAGAGATGTAGACGTTGACGTGAAGGTGGAGCACTTAAAACTGGCATCATTTAGAATAAAACCTGTTCCGAAGTAATCCCCCCCCCCTCCCATGACGTTATACAAACCAGCCCGATACGTAGATTTACTGATGGGCCGGGTACTTTCGTGGCCGCGAAGGCCCCTGGCCACGAAGCCAAATAAGGCATATGGCCAATCTGAGTCATTTCTAACCTTTGCAGCCCAATTAATCGCCTTTTTCATTGCTTCTGTGATTGATTGCAGATTCACCACGAGGCGGGCATCTCGTGACTACCACTACAAGGATATGGTTATTCCAAAGGGAGTAAGCATCATGGCTTGCATGCATCAGATACATAAGGACCCCAACCTCTGGGACAGACCGGACGAGTTCGACCCTGAAAGGTGTGTTGGGCGCAGTGAAACTCTGGGGGTACGTTTTCAAGCAGGACGTTTTCTTTAACGTTTTGCGAAAGAAAAGTGTTCTCAGAGCCCCTCTCAAACATTTTTTCCATTCGTGGTAGTCTGTCACCAGGAACCCGTATATTGACGCACAGTAAGTTGTCCATGTGACGACACTCGAAAAAAAATTGGGTGGGCGTTGGCGCCTGCATTTATGCCCTAATTTCCTCATTTTTTGGCAAATTATATTAAACTACAGGCATTGAGCAGCGAACCTGGCAATGATTCCCTCTGCAAATAGCTTTGTCTGTGCGCATGTATGCATCAGTGCATGCATTATGAAGCCCGCATGCAGGCATGTTTACGCCTATATCCGCATTTGCAGGCTAAGAATTAAACTGCCGAGCTGGGCTTCACCACAACACTAAAGAGCGACAAATTAGCGTGACCAAACGCGCGATGTTGGTGAAAGGCCATGCCCACCATGCGATTATAGTAAAAAAATAGAAATAGCGAAGGGGAAATAGCGCAAATGCACGGCGAGTGGTGAGGTCATGGCGGAAACTCCACAAGACAGAGACAAGTACCTAATCAAACCATTCACAGCAGATTCTGCCTCCTGAGCTGGCAAGAGGAGACGCCAGTTGCTTTAGTGTATCCTCTGCATGAACCCAGATGACGGAGCCTCTCCGAACCGCGCGGCGAGTCCTATTTAAGGGCGAAACACATGACCAGAAAAGGATGTGTCTGCGTATGCGTCTCTGCTCCGAGAGACGGTTTAGCTGCTGGGATAACCCCCGGATCGGCTGCCACACACTGCACTCAGCGGGTAGATCTTTGCGGGCAGCCGCGGTCGGTAACCGGATTGCTCGGTGCAGAAAAAAGTGTCTGCCTATTCATGTCAGTACCTGATAGTTCTATATATAACCAGTGCACAGAATCAATTAAGTGATATAAGCGGCTCTGACACACAGATTTTTCGAAATGAAATCGCGATTGTTGTGTCGCCCTTGGTAGTGAAGTGCGTGGTGAATTGGAGTGTTGCTTCTGGCAGGGACACGATCGATCTACCCATGGAGACACGGGTGTAAGCACTTTGTGCTAAAATTGACGCTCTCTGCCACCCGGACAAAACATTCCCAGGTTCTCACCCGAGAAGAAGGCATCGCGGGACCCGCTCGCCTTCCAACCGTACGGCATTGGCCCCCGCAATTGCGTCGGCTTGAGAGTGGCGCAGCTCGAGATCACGCTCATTGTTGCCAGGCTGGTGCACCGTTTCCGGCTACATCTGGGCTCCCAACACGCAGATGTAAGGACAACTCGGCACACCAATTGGAGTACTCGGCATTTCGTTTAGCAGCCGATCAGTATTTTAAATGTGTGTCTGGCGAGCGTCTGAACTCACTAATTCGGCCACATGTCGCCGGTCTCTTCTAAAAGGTTTGTCTTCGGGGCTTGTACTCCAGCGCTTGCGAAAAACTGCTCTGGTTGGGCCAGTTTCCCTGTTAAAACTATCTGACACTGAAGAAAGTACGCTACTCTTGAGATTCTGATTGGTGCCCTGGAGTAACTAGCCCTGAGTAACTCAAGTACTGAGGCTTTGTTTTTTGAAGCGCAACAATTTTTTATGTGTATAAATCCCTCTTGATGCTTTATAATAATACGTTCCCTTCAAAACAGCCTATATTTAAGGAGTCATGAACACATAAGCACTCAAAAAGCGCCAAAATGTTACAAGGCCGTGGCCCGTATTCTTAACAAAAATATTTTTCATCGTATGTCCAACGTTCAAAATTGCAGATGTGACAAAACTCGATGTTGCCAGCACTGAGTTGTCTACCTTGACTTCGTGGGTGTACTGGACTTCTCCGAGATGAGTTTGGGCGGGGCGAAACACTGCATAAAACTTTCTCACAAAAGAATGCGTATGCCTCAGGTTTATGATGCAGTTCAGTTGGTCATCAATCAAACAGCCAAGAAATCAATTTGAGGGCACGTTCTAAATACACGAAAATAAAATAAATATTAACTATCCTATTAAATGACCATTTAGCATTGCAGCGCACTGGCGTGATCTTTTTGTCTTTAATCAGTTCTACTAAGTGCCTTCCTGTCGCAGCGACTGCATAGGTCATCTTTCCTGATCTTCGCTTTAATTTTTTCGTTGCTGCTTTTGTGCATTCTGCATTGGCATCTGCGAATAAACTGTAACTTGCGCTAACAACTTTTTATAATATTTATAATGCATTTGGAATACTGGAAGAAATATGGTGTATCGAAAGCTTTTATGTATATATTCATTCTTTTCCTGTTAATTTATATCGCGTGTTTGTTGCAAAAAGGATTATATAAAATTATTCAATTGTGTGATCGTTGCACACTCTAGACGCAATGTAGATAATTTCGACGTTACAAAAAATGCCATACGCCTCCGCTAGCCAGCGGTACGTTACGGCTAAACTTTAAAAGCAAACTGTTTTCTTCCAGTGTACTTAGAGTTTCCCCTAAAATGGTTACGTTTACATTTCTTTTCCTCTTTATTTTTACCCTTCTCCAGGGCGAGCTGCGCCGGAAGACTCAATCCATCATCGCTACACCTAAAGACGGCGTTTTTATCCGCGTCGAGCGAATATAACACCTTCAGCGATGAGCGTGGTTCATGAGCATATGCCGAGGAACGGAAAAGTGCGTGCTACTGCTTCAAGTGTGCTAAAAACTAAAAATTCAACCCCTACCCACCGCGGTGGCTCAGTGGCCAAGGCGTTGTGCTGCTGAGCCCAAGGATGCGGGTTCGATTCCCGGCCGCCGCGGCCGCTTTTCTGATCAAGGCGAAAACAGAAGACGCCCGTGTGGTCGAGATTTCGGTGCACGTTAAAGATCCCCAGCTGGTCAAACTTAACCCGGGAGCCTCCACCACTGCGTGCCTCCTGCCCTGTGTAGCGTAGGCGCGTGAAACGCAACAAGCAATCAATGAAATTTACTGCAGAGTTAAAAAGAGCCTGCCTGGGGACAGAATTTTTTTATTTGTTCTTGCGGCCCATACGTTGGATTACAAAAATGAAATGAGGCTGCGTCTACAGGCGTTCAAAAATACCGTCAGTTGTGATGCTAGTTCTGAATCTGGAATTTTTCAGGTCTCGGTTATTGCCAATGAGCTCTTCAGGGTTATGCCATCGGCGTTTGCTTCGGGATCAGATCATAGCAAGTCACCTTACCGGATGAATTTTGAAATGTTAGGTCAGGTTACGGTCCATTTTGCCGTGCCGAAAATCCTGGGTGCTTTGGCTGCGTTGAAGGAAATGTGCCTCGTTTGAAATCAAATGCAGTGACGACTGCGGTGTTCATTTATTTGTTCAAAGCAACTAGCAAAGCCAAAAGCAACATACAAAAAGAGAAACTTCGCTGATTTGTTGATTCATTGATTGATTGTAGAGTTTAACGCGCTGACGCAACGCAGGCGATGAGGCGCGCCGTAGTGGAGGGCTCCGGATTAGTTTTGAACACCTGGGCATCTTTAACGTGCGCCAAAATCACGTACACACAGGCATGTTTGCTTTTCGCCTCCATCAGAAAAGCGGCTGCCGCTGCCGGGTATCGAACCCGCGTCCTTGTGCTGAGCAGCGCGACGCCTTAGCCACTGAGCCACCGCAGCGGGTAGAGGCACTTCGCGTGTTGTCTTCCTTGTTCTGCGCCATCAGTGGATTCGGTTCAGAGAACTTGCGCTTCACAACCAGCGCTCGCGTATTACGTTTTACCCTGTTAACTTCAATTTCAACGGTATTCCCTTTGTGTGAGCTCCAATACCAAGCGGGGTGAACCTCCCTGTTGTATAATTTGCCCTGCCATATCAGAAAACCGTCATCCACTGCACCCTACTCGCTCTCATTGACATAATACATGGTGTGATCATCATCCTCATCTTTTCTGCCTCATTCCAATCATAAACTCTTTCATCTGTACAAATAACGTTGCGACTACATTATGGCTCTTTTAGCTTTGCGCATTTCTGTTGGAATGTCAACGCAGAACAGATTTATTCAAACGTTTGTGTGAGAAAACAGCGCCAAATGTTTCCATGTGCTGTAAATCACGTCTCAGGTTCGTGTTACATCACCTCCGAAATTAAAAAAAAAGAAGACTAACACGAAAAGAATATTTCGTTGCAGAACGGTATTAATGCCAGTGAAAGCAATTTAAAGCACATTTTTTTCTGCTGAGATGGGGCGCACCCTATCCAACACAGACAACCCAGGCTCTGCCTGAATGCTAACCAGCATATTGTGGTTCACGGACGAAATAAATGTCATTTCTCCATCGTTTGTTTTTTGTCGTTGTCGCATCCTTATTTTTATTTCAAGTCACGTTACAAACCGATGTCTGGTGGTAACGTCGCCCAAGCTTCGGCAAAAAAATTGTACAGTTGTGCCCCCCCCCCCCCCCACCCCACAAAACCTGTTCACTGCCTTTTTCAAGGACCCTTATGAAGCCGACAAAAGCCGATGGTTACAAAACTCGCATACCACGCAAGATTCAAACAGTGGAAAGCCAATAATGTGATACGCTGCACCCCCACTAATCGATGCCATCTGCCTGCTGGTTGACTGGCACCGCTATGCGGTGCAGTTTCAAGAGAAAAAGACGGCGTGGCTCAACCTAATACTCACAAGGTGGTACCGTAAACAGCACCGAACGTGTCATGACTTGCAGAAAACTAAAGAAGCAGGAGCAACAGGTTAAGGCCCCTGTATATATAGCAGCAGGTATACGATAGGTATCACCGCCGCTGTAGACTTTTCCAACAGAAACCCTAAACTGGCGAAAAGGGGAACAGCGTTCATAATTTAGACATATACAGAAGAGGTTAGTACAAATCGAGCCGTCGGTTGTGTTTCAGTGTTGAACTACATCATCTGTAATCAATTACAACGCAAAAGATTCACTGTAACCTTTCACAAACCTAAACTGGCGAGCAGCGCCCCCCTGTCAGCGCTCTGGTAGCGAGAGTATTGGCGGACCCAGTGTTGCTCGATAGCTCTGGACTGTTGATTCCCGGCATTGTTGTGCCCCTGTACGCGTGTTTTCCAGGGGTTGAAGCCGTTTTTGTGTTTTCTAGGGGCTGTTTATGACGTACAACTTTCACTTCTGTGACCGGCTGCACGCGGAAATAATCAGAAAAAAAAAAGACCTGGAGGGAACGCATGTTCATTGAAGGAAAGAAATGAAAGCAGGCTGCCCTTGTTATGTCGCTCGTACACAGCTCTGCGGCACGCGCGGTGTAGCTCGAGAAGAGTGCGGTTACAATATGTGTTTATAGCATTGTTTTCCTGTGGACCCGGATTGGAGGCAGCATTCGTTATGTGCAATCAATCGCAGATCCCACGCCAACAGAATCGTCGCGTCTGCGTTTCCGAAGACTCCGAATGCAAGCCCGTGGCGATGCATTATACCAGCTACGAAAAAAAATGCAGTGAATTGATCGCGGTAAAATTTTCTGCGACTAAACAACGGAAATTTTGTGCACGGGCAACATTACCACCCATTCGATTTGCACGTGATTATACGCATCGGAAGACTTGAGGTTCTTCATAGCCTGAAGGTCACAGACTACATTGGCTGCTTGCACACAGGGCCACTGACGGCTGTCATCCATCCAAGAAGCAATCGCATCGGGATGGATGTACAGCCGCCGAACGTTTTAATAATATCGCGGGACCGTCGACTGGCAGATTGGTCTGCGCAATCACGGTAGGAAGTGACGAATGCCACAACCTTTTTTTTGAGAATGAAGGGCACTGAAGTCTGATACACCTGGAGGCAGCGGCGTAGCTAGAAAAACATCTCGGAGCATGTTATGCGCCACCAAAAATATAAAAAAAAAACATAAAATAAAAGAGAGACGGCACTGAATGCCCGAGGAATGCCATTTTTATGCATGCATAAACATCTGGGGGTGTTTCGACACCAAAACACCTTCCCCCTTGATTGCGCACCTACCTGGAGGGTGGCGTTGGTCTCTCAAGGCTACCGGACTATCGAAGAACACTCGCTGCTTGCAAGTCTCGAGTTGCGTCGGCCAAGTGGACCTTCACGTCAAAACGCCGCGATGCTAGAGAGGACACCGAAAGATAGGACTTTCAACAGGGCTTTATTCGACACGTGGTGCATTCAAATATTGCCAACTTGCATGACTGCAGAAGACAAAAACAAAGGCCCCTAGTAGCGCTGCGCAAAGGTAACAGCCAGGCGTTGCCAGATGACTTCTCCTAGGCCAGATGTGCCTTTCAAAGGGCACAAGTTCGGGACGGCTTTCACAGTTCACGAATCCTGCCTTATTGCCCTGTTAAAGTGAGGCGGCGGGATAACGCCTGATTCCATCACTACTCGAGCAGGGCCGGTTCAAATCTCCTGGGCCGGAGATTTACCAGGGACGTTCTCTATCAGCATTCAGCTACGTTCCATTCTGTGCCTGTCGCGAGATTCCTTCGTTGTCAGTCTCGGTTTTGACCATTTTTCGTGGGTAAACTTCCAAAACCACATGCTAAGCCACATAAATTATAACAGACTGACTAGAACCGCGCTAAGTGCCAAGGATTTGAAGAAACCTTTCTGTCATACATAGATAAAGCGATGTTACTGCAGGTACAAACCCGAATGAAACCTTTGTTCCCAATCTTCGTAGCGTCCTATCTGAACCTCAAGGCTCAACCCAAGGTCGAAGCCAGCGCGTCATTGGGTTGCGCAGTAAAAGCTTCCTACCCCTCGTCTGTTCCAGAGGAGGGTGCGCAGAGGGGCGATCGGGGGGAGAGAATACGAGGCTGCACTCAGAAAAAGGACTACAAGGGGAATGCTGCAGCGTCCAAGCTTACTGCGCCTTCGTGTCTACAGCACACTCACTGTGCCGAGCAGAATTACTTGATCATTTCCAAAACCTTCATATGCGCATGCGCTTGGAGGCGCCGCCATTTCTTTTGGTGGCTCTCTTGCATCGCAGCCGCAGCTTGTGACGGATGCCGTGTGCACACCGGGACAAGCTTCAAGCAGTCTGGTTAGCATTCGGTGGCCAGTGCCAAATCGCTTAGTCAATGCACAGCCAATAACTGGAATTGGAACGTGCTAAACCTCTTCAACAGCGCAGCAAGAAAGCGGCCTTTGCGCATGAAGTTATCACAGTGGAGCGTGATGTGCAGGCAAAGCAAGACACTTAGATACCACCAGGGGCACGCCCCGCAAATTAGAAAGATTGGACGAAAGCGTCACCGGCAATCACGATCGAAAGAGTCACCAATTGAGATTTTCGGATTCGCCGCTACTAGCGCTATCCTTGAAGTGGAAAATGTCCAGTGTGTGTGCGTTATGTGCGCTCTCTGTGTGGGAAAACCTAGATTATAACTGACAAAATTGGGGATTAACAGCGATTCAACCTACCGCAAATATTTTGTATGTATTTCATGGTTCAGAAGTGTACCGGGACATCTCTCCCTCCCCTCTCTCTCGTACGGTGTGTGTGTCCCTCCTATGTATCCAGCTTCATTTTTTTGTTTTTTTGGCAACAGGAAAGCGGCTGTCGCCTTCCTTATTTACTTATCGCCATAGAATTTTCTTTCCACCTCTAACCAACCACTTTCGCAACTCTTTTTGTTTCACGGAGTAAAAACCATATTCGACCTCAGGACACAGGTGAGTAAGAACTAAACGTTTTTATGGGGCCACACAATCACTAAGCAGAACGTCACGTCTAACTCGTATTTGTTTTTTCTTTGCCTAAAACAGAACAGCTCCGTCAATGCGGTGAGCCCGAACGACGTGTTATAATTTTTCTATGCGGACCCATACGCCATCTTTCGGTGACGCTATGAAGGACTGTGTCTTCCGCTTCAGCTCGCCCTGCCGAAAAAAGAAAGCAAAGAAAAAGGTTAGGAGCCGTTTTATTCTCTGAATGCTGGTGACCAGCGAAGCGGAATAAAATACGCATCTTACACACGGTTACATAATATGAACGTATGTATTTTTATCACCATTAGGTCATGGCCGCACCCACAAATTTGTGATCAAATTGTGAAAGCCGAAGCGATCAGACCTTTATGCTAGCAGCCCGTGCCTTGACAGAACACGGAAATTGCACAACCCTTGAAATATCACTCGGTACTACGTAATTAGTAGTACACACACACACGGTATGTTGGCCCCCGGTTTTCCCTTTTGACTCCTCTTACTAAGCAGCAGTGTTTGCTCGCCGCGGAGAAAAACAAACGAATGGAAATTTGGCAAACTTACGCCCCAAGACGCTAGATGTAGGGCGCTAAAAACGACAGCAACCAAACAATTGCAACATGTTTTTTTTTTCTCGTTTAGATAGACGCAAAATTGTTTCAGTGTATAAGAAGCGCCCAACCACCATCTGGTATTTTAAAGGGCCAACTAGGAGCAGATGTAGCATGGAAACACACGCGCGATTTCGCCTCCTTGCTTTTTTTCATTTTATTTTTTTCTTTCAAAGTATGCCAGGTATGGAGTGCTGCTTGGTCCGGAAGTAAACACCTTCCCGGATAGCCTTACAGGCTACACTGATAGGTTACAACCTGCTAGGAAGGGCTCCTTTGGGACCAACCAGCACTCCATCACCAGAGATGGATCTGGGCCCAACCCTGGTGTAGTAATTGGTCCTGAACCCCCTCATTATTGACCAACCAACTCTTCGGGCACTTCAGAGCCCCAGCAGCTGTAGAACAGCTGACCACGGTTGTGGCCAGGCAATCACTACAGCAGACGGGGCTAAAAATCCTGTTCCGGAAAGGCCAGCCCCTCGAAACCTGAACTGGCCATGTTCAAACGCACGGAACCTCTCACCTCTCTCGGAAAAGGAAGCTTAGCTGTACTATTAGGAGAGCTGTCGGACGTTGAATGGGATGTTATTTGGCAAATGTGAGGTTAGAAGAATAGGAGAGGCTTCATAGAACTGACTGGCGGACATATTCTGTGCTATAAGGACCTCACGGAAAGGAAGAGCACGGGGTGGGATTTTTGATCTACAGGGAGATAGCAGGGATCGTGAAAGAATTCTTCAGTATTAACGAGAGTGTGGGAGTCATTGCGATCAAGCTTAACAAGCGATGCAAGTTAAAGATAATACAAGCCTATGCACCAACAGCTAGCTATGAGGATGAGGCCGTAGATAGTTTCTACGAAGACGTCATGTCAGCAACGAATAAGGAAACGGCACAGTTCACAATTGTAATGGTAGAATTTATGGCGAAAGTAGGTACAAAGAGAATAGGAGAAAAATGAGTGAGAAATTTTGGAAAAAGGCACTCGTAACAGTCGAGGAGAGACACTAGTTGGATTTGCAGAAACAAATAATCTGAAACTACTGAACACGTTCTTCCGCAAACGCAAAAGTAGAAATGGACATGAAAAGTCTTGACTTGATGTAAAAAATGAAATTAACTTCATGAGTTACAACTCAGGTATTAATTTGCAGGAACGTGAAGGTTCTAAGCAAGATTCGGTGCAGTGATCACAGTATAGTAAGGTGCAAAGTTAGGCTAACTCTCAAAACGGAAAGAAGGAAACTTTTAAACGTAAGAAACCCAGCATAACGCCAGGCAGACACAGGACGCAGGAGTTTTAAGCTATTTTTCCGAACAAATTCGTGCTTTTAGACGCTAAGAACGAGGACAGCATTCGGCAAGCGCTCGCACCTAATGAAAAGTAAGCTACCCCTATTCCTAAAAAGAAAGGTATTCAACCAATGCATTCTGGCGGTGATGACATATTGAGCAGAAACTTAGCACCTTACTAAACAACTCGAACGCAAGCTTAGGTCCACCGAACGTGCCGTGGAGCGAATAATGTTAGGAATAACGCTTAGGGACAGGGAACAAGCACCCTGGATTAGGGAGTAAACTCGATTAGAAGATATCATAGTTCTAGTTAAGAAAAAAAAATGAACTTGGGCTGGACATGTAGTGAGACGAACAGACAACAGGTGGACCACAAGGACACAGAATGAATACCAAGAGACGGGACTAGAAGTGGAAAACCATTAACTCGATGAAGAGACGAAATAAGATACTTCGGAGGTAAAGAATGGATGCGGGAAGCGCGGGAAAGAAGACGGCGGGGGTCAATGGGGAAGGCCTTCGTCCTGCAGTGAACCTGAATAGGCTGTTGCTGTTGTTGTTGTTGATGGTATAATGATGATGATGAGTACATAAATAAACAAAGTAAGTAAATTTTCCTGTAACGATACAGCCGTCTTAGCGGCCACTTTGCTGTGTTTCTTTTTACGCACTAAATGTGTGGCAGAAGTAAGTTTGTATGAGGAAAAAGAAGCAGCGAAAGGGACGCGAACAAGAATGAGGAGGCATAAGAACAACACCGCTGAAGTTGTTTCTGTAGTACCAGTTTCCCGTCTTTTATTATAGGGTTATATTTTGAGGCCGACTTATTCATTAGGCGCAAATCTCTGTATTGTACGAGTTAGTAACAAGATGCTACAACAGAACACCCTACACTTAACTCAGAGCCTTGTATATAGCAGAGACGAAAAGCTGAAACGTGGTAAACACCCCTGCCAAAGTTAGAGTATCTCGCGTCAAATGTTCACACAGGTTTCAATTTTGGTTTTACGCGGGTTCACAGTTTTGATACCTATACTTTCACATATGAGTGATTCAAAGCACTCTATTTATGTTGACATAATTACCTAGTTACGTTAGTAGCGCGACGCTTCTGTACTCCATGATTGGGTCCACATTAAACATGCGTTTTCCTACTCCTTCCTGGGCGTCGCGCTAGAACTTCCGCTATGTAATTATCTCTCCTTTCTCAGCAGATTTTAATAAAAATAACACATGTTTTCGTATATAAATTAGTATAGCTTGTGTGCAAATCCCTGTCATTTGTAGCCGGAACACGTGGGTTAAATTAGAAAATACAATGTTACTAACAGGCAACACACTGGAAAGGCTGATAGAAGAATTGGGTTTATCTAGCAGTTTATGTAACTTCTCAAACGTACTGAATTACAGATTTTATTCAGAATTGGCAACATATTGTGACACCTGCAGGAAGGAAGGAAAGAAGATTAAGACAGTACATGGAAGGCAGGCAAGTTAACCATTAACCACACAAGGGTCCGGTTGGCTATCCTGCGCACGGGAAATGGGAAAGGGGGGATTTCAACAGAAAGAAAAAGTTAATAAAATACGGAGACTGGAGCTCGAGGAGCTCGAAAAGAAAGAGTGAAGGTAACTATAAACTCAAAAACAATGGACGGTAATTATGCCTAAAACAACGGGTAAATTATCCAAATGGGCGATTGAACGATGGTACACGGTGTATCTACGATCTTTCAGACGAGCCTGTAGCCCTTAAAAACGAACTAATGCTTTTGTGACCTTTTCAGACTGCGATAGGCAGCGCCTGTGACATAAAACAGTGTGTACAGTTAATGCCTGGTCGCCGAGTCTGGCTTTCGGAGTGTGATTGACAGGTGAAGCAAGATCCCCTCTATTGCTTCCTCTTTGGAACGCACGTCACGAGCAGGGCTATCAGCCATGCCTATAGTCAAGGCGTAGGCGTTGATTAAAGCGACTCTGTCCGCAGGCGGCAAAGAAGAATGGAATCTAGCGTGGAATATGAATGGGGAGCTGACGCTGCAGACTTGCAGTACTATAAAGTGAACCAATACCGGTTCAGCTATGTACCATGAAAGACGGAAAGTAAGCAAGAGCATAATCTCTAGCGCTTCAATGTCTATATGTCCCTTTGAGGCTAATATAACTACACAAGTACTGGTAAGTGCCACAAGAGTAGACAAGTAGACCTGGTCGCCCTCTTACGTTTTCGTGTCTCGAACTTAGATGCAGCCTGAAGCGGTGCACAAGCTTTGCGATGATCACCGTCATTTCCAGCTGGGCGAGCTTCATGCCGACGCAGTTGCGGGGTCCGATCCCGTAGGGCTGGAAGGCTAGGGGGTTCCGCGTGGACCTCTGCTCTGGCGAGAACCTGCGGGTGTTTCGTACTTATATACAGAGATACATAGATACAAGCATACAGGCAATCATGCATGCACACACTACTGCATACATCCATGCACGCACCCATACATAGATACATACTACATACATACATACATACATACATACGTACATACATACGTACACATACATACATACATACATACAAATACATACATACATACATACATTCATACATGCATGCATGCATGCATACATACATACATGAAGACATACATACATACATACATACATACATATATACATACGCGGATGCATGTACACATACACACATGCATACATACATACATTATAAAATAAGGGGCAGTGATGAATGGCTACCTATGCGCATACCCGAAAAACTCACCCGCATCTGCTTGCTTCACCGTAAATGTCGTCAAGAGACGATAGTCGTTTACCGCCTTTTCAGATCAAACTTATACTGTAGTCTCCCTCCCCCTCGCTCTCTCGTGATGAGTTGAATGAAGATTTGTTCAACGCAATTCAATTTTCGCGCCTTAGCATTGCTCGCGGGCGATGGTATGAGACAGCGCTCACCTTTTTGCTGTATGTGCCTAAGTTCCCAGTTCTGGATCTTGTACAGAACGAAAACTCGGCGTGCCGAACGAAAACTCGGGGACTTGTGTTCAGCGCGTGGAGAAATTGATAAGAAATAAAACCAAAGGCTTACGAATTCATTTTCACCTCTATCACTGCCCCTGGAAAGCGACTTCCCAGCAATAAGCTTGTGTATATAGGTGAAGACAAATTTAAAGTGATAGGTGTAAGGTCGGGGTATTGCGTTCACTGCGCCCAGGTCCGCTGGTCATCCTTCCCTCACAGAGGGACGGGGCACTGATCTTTTTCTTCATTTCTGCTTCTTATTCTATCTGGAACAGCACGGGGGTGAGAGCTCTGTTCTCTTACTTTTTACTTTTATCTCACACTGACACCCCCCGCAAAAGCCACGGTTCGACACTTCAACTGATTTGGGGGGTAACTCGGTGCTTTCCTAAATAGGCAGACGGGAGAGCACGCGTCCCTGCTCCAGCGATAGAACAGCGCTAGTTGTCACTAGCGGCAGATAATTACCATGCCGTATGTAAAAGCCACCCGTGCGCAGCGGAAAAGATATCCCGTCCGAGATTCCAGTCGTGCACTGGGAATGCAGTCATTACCCATCATTGTGCATGGGCTGATGGCATGCAGAGACCACCAGACCATCAGGGAAGACTCTCCGCGAAGTCAATTCCGCGTGCACGCACGTGCTGCGGTTTCCCTCTGAACAATCGGCATCGGTCTCGGCGTGACTCTTCAGTGGGTCTTTCTCATTGGTCGCACCCATCTCCCGCTTCAACAGCGCCAGTTTTTGTATTAGGTTGGTTTATACGTAGGCCTATGACGAAATCATCTAGCCCATAACACAACGTACTATCCATTACAGGAGTGCTGTCTGCAATAAGATCTATTCATAACCGGACACTTCTGACGTACTCCAAGCTTGAATACATCCTTACGACATTCCAAAAATGACCCACCCCCGCTATCTGAACTACTGTCCAAGGCGCGAGGTCAGAATTCCGGCCACAAGACTTCCTGCCATGGCCAGGCCTCGTTGGCTTGTTGATGACCGTCCTCGAATCGCCACCCACGCGTGTGCCTGCAGGGGGCAGCTCGCTTACGTGCGACCACCATCCAGCCGCTACGCTTAAGGCTGTCACATGGTCACGAAGAAATATCCTGGGGAATGGAAGCCTGGCGGTGTATATTCCAATCTGAACGCTTACGCATTAGATGACAACTGCCGGTTACCACGTGGTCCGGATATACCCGCCAATATTTCTGGTGCACCATATTAAGATATGTAGACGTTGACATTCCGTACTCACCAGACGCAGGGAAACAGACTTCTTCAGAAAGCCGTACAGTCCCGTTCGGCCTGATCGAGTACGTCCGCGTGTACTTGATATAAGAGAAACCGCAAAGACTTTGCAGTATCTTATGAACCCGCGTGGGGTTTCGCAGATATTGCCTGCATCGAAACCTAAGCATTGCTAAAGACTTTGCCGAAGAACACGAGTGACAGCTTCGAGTTATCTTTGTGCACCACAGAGATAGCAGCCTAGTCATTACGTGGGCACTTTTTCTTTTTGCTTCCAAGCATTGGAAATACCCTGACACTTACCCACTAAGGCAACCAAACCCTCCCTGACAAAGTACGAGCGTTGAAGGATGTTCACAGCCTACATCTTTCCGCAAAATGGCGGCATGTTTTGAACGGGTACATTTTAGCAGCTGATATATTTGTCGTTGCCCGGAGCTGCTGCAACCTTTAAAAAAAACCTACGCTCACAGAGTAGGCGATCATCCTGAACCTCCTGGGGAGCCGCACCAGAACGTGCGTTCCCCAATTACAAGCAAATCATGTCGTATGTAGCACTTCTTTTCACCATAATCAGGATGCAAGAGCACGACTAAGGTTTTCTTTCTGAAACATAGCTATGGACGCTGCAGATCAGCAAACCTTCGAAAAAGTTTGGCACTGACTGATGTACTTCCCTGAAAAGCGGGAGCCTGCCGATAGTTAGTGAAGTGTTGTGGTTGCGAGATTTAGTGATAATACAGTATTATTGTGCCCTTACGATACTTTCTGGAGGGCTGCGTGTTCCGCGTAGTCACCGGCACTGACGCCTTACCTGTGCATTTGGTACGAACTCCTGCAAATGCGTCTCGACAGAGCTATGCGAATTGATGTGCATAATGAAACGAACAAGCGATCTATGCTATGCACTGAAGTGACAATTTGAGTTCCCGCTAATAGGGCATGCTTGGACGGCATGTTTTCAGGAGCCATGGCTTCGCCGTGCTGGCTCAAACGCAAGAGGCTACTACTTCTTTAAACGCTACTTTAAGACTGTGATTCTTCCCGGGGATAAGGCGTGCCTCATCTCATGACGTCATGAACGTTGGGATGTGACGTTTCGTTAAAACGCCTGCTTTTTTATTTCACCATCGTCTCTTACATTACCTGTGTGACATCAACCCCCCCTCTCAAAAAAAAAAACTACCCCCCCCCTCGTCTAACGGCAACAATGGTTGAAACCCTGAACTTTCTCGTGAGCTGATTCATTTGCTTTCGATGGGGTTGTAGGGGCTTACAGAGTTTTGGTGACGGGATGGTCGTCATCAGCGAGACCAACAAAAGTTGGATTTAAATTCAAACTGCTTTGATCGTGTCTGAATGGCGCAGTGCGATAGAAGTTGGGTTCAAAGGCGAGGGAACGCGGTTCAATTATGATTCCAAGAAGCATTAGGCTCTTGCTGTGTCTCCTCTTATTATCATAATTATCGTTTTGTCAAACTTACTGTTAGAGTTGGCTTTCCTGCATGGTTTTTCTATGACAGTATGGTCGCAAGCAGTGAGGCATTGAAGGCTTCACTTTAAAAAGGTACATGTTTCCGACCGCACATCCATACCTCTCCCATTCAAGTACAGGTGGAGTCAACAGATTTTCTCACTGCTGTGTAGCATGATAAGCATGTACACGCTAACCCGAAAACACCATTTCAGCCCTTCAATTGCCCCAGACAAGCAATTCGCCCATGTAACACGATACGCTGTCCATTTCCTCGCGAGATGTTTTGGCTTCAGATATACCAACACAATAACTAACCACTGTATACGCGGTCAGGAAGCCAAAACGACGGGGCCTTTCAGCACGCGCAATGGCTAAAGAGTTAGTCGCAGCACGGGTAACTTGATTTTATTGTGAAGCTCTTGTCGCCGCTCCCGAGAGAAGACACATCGAGTCACACTCTTTACTGCGATCACTAAAAACCCCGAGGAAAACCATTTTCGACCAAGTGCTTACCATGCGAACTAGAACATCACAATATAGCTGTGCTGCCCTTTGAGATGACCCTCACAAAGAATCCAAATTACTTCTGCCAAGATACGCACCTGCCCCGCTTACTTCTTTTAATGGTCTACTTTCAATTTTAATGTATGCCATAACAGCCAAGATGGTTCTTTGCACTTCTCTAAGCGTTTCAGGCAACCTCTCTTGTCAGGAGACGCGACTCACGGCCCCGCAGGATTCGCTGAGCGACTCACATATTGCGTGTCCCGGAAGCCCACTTTTGGAGCAACGCGAGGCAACAGCGGCCCACCTGAACTTGAGACCGCCACACGTTGTGACCAAGTTACGCCCGAACTCACTACCGCCTACGCAGGCCACTCCAACGTTATCCACGCGCAGCTAAAGCCACGACCGTCTTTGCGACGCCCACGATGATGTGATAACAGTGATAGTCTGAAGCCCTGCTTCTTCGACTCTACTGCATGGACACCTAACCGTTCATTCTTCAAGAGTCTATATACTCTCCGCACGTGCTGTTTCCTTTCAGGGCGGGCCTTGGTTTTATCTACTCTACGCATGTGTTGGCTGCCGTCTTGGAGGAGCAATTTACGGTGGTCAAGACACTTCCGCTGACCAAGCGGAAGGTGACGATTTCGTAACTTCCACGAGTGCAACGTCAGTAAAAAAGGAGGTACATTGCATAGGCTCGTTTAATCGCCATGTTATGTTCGGCACCAGCGCCCGCACCGCTTTTTCTTTTATACACTCACAAAATGTGTTTGTTGCAGTTCTCCGGTTCGCGATGAAGTTGTGGGCGTAAGATTGCCGTTAAAAATATGTTACATGTAGCACGTTGCCACATGTTCTATATGGGATAAACTACCCTTTAATGTGGGCGCTGCAGCTTGAATTTTATGTGGGGGAGGTGTGCACACACTTGCATGCTTTTTCGACATAAGTTATCCGCTCCTGTTTGCTTTCCTATACCTCCTGCAACGGCGTGCCAGGTAGAAATTCCAAACAATCGCGCTACCCAGTTTTTTCCTCCGCTAAGATTTGGGCCAGAGAAAAGTCTTTTGGGGCAAGTCTCCTGCTGCAAGCTGCAGCTGTCAAAAGAACAGTGCAGACGACAAAGCAGTAAGCATACCAAATCTCGTGGTTAGGCGTGGATTGAAAACGTTTCTCTGCAACAAGTTATGTGAATGGGGGGGCTTTATTGCATGTTTTCTAGGTTGTTCAGTCAGACTGTTCACTTGCGCATTTTGGGCACACAGCTAGTCGGATAAAAATGTCAACTGCTGGTTTTTTCGTGTAATTGTATTGCTCGGGCCCCTGCTGCCAAAACTGAACTTCGAGAACTAACAAAAAGAAGGTGTGATAACTATTGTTCTAACTGGGGGCCGTCAGAAAGGGCTGTGTTGTAAGTGGGTTCACCATATTCCTTCACAGCGAGTCTTTTCCTACAAAATGCGGTGTTCCTTTATGTGCTTGGCACTTTTGGTGTCATTCTGCTAAGTCTCCAACGAAATTCGGAATTTCAGAGTACAGGACGCTTATATTTTTGACCGGCATTCCTCTCCGCTGGCAGTGCTAAATACAATGGGCGAGGTCTGGAAAAACGTTTCAGTAAGGTACCCTAAGGTAATACTAATATGTCCAAAGGGCTTTCCGCTTCTCCAAAATTATATTTTACTCATTTAGATGAGTGTGCATCCTACCGCACTCGTTTTAGGCACACATTATACACTTTCAAGAGACAGACAGATTGCAAAACACAACTGAAGTTCAGAGATACCCTGCACTTCATTAAACCACGGACTCTCTTACAACATGGGTTCAACAGAGTTAAGC
The DNA here is from genome assembly GCA_013339765.2 of Haemaphysalis longicornis. Classification (NCBI taxonomy): domain Eukaryota; kingdom Metazoa; phylum Arthropoda; class Arachnida; order Ixodida; family Ixodidae; genus Haemaphysalis; species Haemaphysalis longicornis. Next base: position 65,334,853 of record CM023458.1, on the reverse strand, counting down.
ACGGGGGTACCAACCTGTCTGGATCAAACTCCTCCGGTCGGTCCCAGATGCTGGGGTCCTTGTGAATATGCTCCGTGCTTGCCAAAATGCTCACTCCTTTCGGCAGGGTGAGATCCTTGTAGCTGTAGTCGCAAGAGGCCTTCCTTGACGTGAAGCTGTGAATGCAAGGACAACGTTCAATAGCCGGGAAACACCGTAGAAATGCTGAAAACATTTGGTCTACCTAAGAATGACCTGCAGCCTTGAAACACACGCCTTTAAATGAAGTTCAAATAAGGATAAAAGTGTACACGAGTAAAGAAGAGCTTTGAAAACAAACAGTGAATTTAAAACGTTGCCTGGGAGCATGAATATCAAAAACTAGCAAAAAGAAGCCTTTTTTGACATCAAAAGTTCTCCCTAAAGAGAGAACCGATGCTCATTATGTTTGGACAACGGTAAAGAAAACGTCTGTGCCTAATACATCCAGTATAGAGATTTCTGCCATTTCTCTCTGTTCGAAATCAAGTTTAGACGCAGCAAAACGAAAAAAAAATTACTTCTTGACGTCGTCTTTTGTGAAACAAAACACCACAAGGTACCCCCGCTCTGATTACTTGACAAATTAGATGTGACTGCACTGGAAACTTGCAAAATCTAATCTCTGCCCGAGTGACTGGTTCTCTCCCGCACAAATGTGCCTAAGGCAAGGGTCAAACCGATAAATTCCTGCCATCGGCAAGTCTAAAGGCTATCAGGAACAAATTTTAAGCATGTCGTCATTGCGCGCGGCGCGAGCATTGGCAGTCTTCGACGCACCCTTTAGACGTTGAACAAGGAACACGTTAGTTATAGGCAATTGTCCCGCATAATGGCGCACATGTTAACTGTAAAGCTTTGTACTTACGCAATTACGGGCGAGTACAGCCGCAGCGTCTCGAAAATCGTCTGCACTGTGTAAGGCATCTCGGTGACGGCGTCGTAGGAGAAGCTTCCCTGAAGCCACAAAAAGTCGTGTCAGATCCAGCTAACCAGAAAGATTCTGTGTCATCGTATCTCGAACGCACAAGGGCTCGGAAAACAGACCTTCTAGAAGCACTAATGACAATCATGAAGCCTGAACTAACTTGTTAACTTCCCAATAGCCTCCAAACACTACCTGGTGCAAGAGTTTTGTTGAAAAAAAAAAGAGCAACGGAGCATAGACAACGCTATGGCGCCTTGTCTCGCCGGCTCCAGCAATCACCCACATCGGGTGTGCGCCATAAGATTTATCATCATCACCAAAGCCGAGATGCGAAAACAACGGGCGACCTTCGTGAGCGCGTGCTCGTGCAGGCCGTTTTCCGTGATTCCACAGTTCCAAGAACATGAAACAAGTTCTCCTTATTAAAAGCCTTTCCCAGTTCCTTTGAACAGTAGTATGCTATCAGCCGCTAAGGCGACGGTAGCATTACACCGGAGATCATTTACCTTTCGTAGTTACGTAGTGCACAGTGAAGTTGCAACGGCTTAAATATTCCCGTCTGCTATCACTATACCGGCTTCCACAGGAGAAAAACCGACAGCGCCATGTTCATCCCTGAGGATAAAAGTCCAGCCCTTCTAAGTTTTATTAGGTTCTCACAAATCTACAGTCGCCACAATTTACAAAGTAATATGAAAAATGTATAGGCTCACGTTCTCTGCCCATGTGTGTGATGCGCATTTTATGCAGCTAACCTGGTCCTTCCCCTTCACGTAGTGGAATTGCTCCTCCTTTTTGTAAGCACAATGTCGTTTAGCGTCCGCCAATATACTTCTGTGGATATTCAGGCTGTTGAGTAGCCCATTTAAAGTTAGGAGCCGTCCAGCAGCTCGAGGTATGGAACCTGCAGCCGCCCTGCCTAGGGTCCAGTGCTCTATGGTACACGCCTTAGCCTATGAGTGCTTCCTTTTCTAAGCGTCCAGCCATTGTAATTAGTTAAGTAGCAAAGTACGTTTCTCCCAAATGCCATATGTTCTGGGCACTGCGAATGACGCCAAGCAAATAGGACCTTTATTTGGTGCCGTCATTTACATTAGGCCTGACAATAGGACGGTATTACAGTGTATGTGCCGTCCTTACATTAAGCCTATAGTTGACTTTCGGCTCTAAGTCGCAAAGTAGTCTCTGCAGATCTAAATAAAATGAGTAAACCCTAATTGGCCGATGGTTCAGCTTCAGGCGTCACGCCGGAGGCAACCAAGGCCGGATATTACGGTATTACAACCCGGATATTACGGTATTTTGGGCGCCACCATGGCGGTGGCGCCCAAAATACCGTAATATCCGGTCGGCAATTGGACGCTTTGGCTTTCGCCTTACCATATATCCCGCCTTCACAAAGAGCCCACATGTCTCACCATTAGAACTGGTGACCTTAAATTTGTCACAAGCGACAAACCCTACCTTCTACCCCCAGTTCCCTCACGTTGACGTACACTCAAAGAAGGCCCCGTATGTGGTCTTCACCACAGGCCTCGAGAAAGACAACTTAAGTGACCCAGTGTTCAAATTCGGCGAATGACTAAGCCCAACAGATGGTTTAACCAAAGAAAAGTTCATGTGCTCAGGGACAACATGGAAGGCGGGCGAGGCATTTTGCATTCCGCAATGTGCTTGTGCAGACACCATTTTTTACTCTAATTCAATGCTCGTTCACGTCATTCGTCCAATTTATACATTAAGCCGCTTCGATTGGTAAATTTGGAGCGTTGTGGTGAACACGACGTACGGGGACTTAGAGTTTATATAGACCTCCTGCCCAAATAAAAACTACCTCTCTCTTACTACATCATCAGGGGTGCGCAGGTGGCAATGCAATATTTTTGGGATATGACGGCGTCGTTTCAAATCCGCGTCAGTATTCGGAGTATTCTTGTAGAAGCGAAATACGTAAACACCAGACTACATGTTATCGAGCCTCAATGCACCACCGTGTTTAAAAATTAGTGTGGATCGGGCCCTCCGGTGCGCCTTCCATTAGCCGCGTTACTTTGTTTGCCTCTTTCTTTTTTGTCCTAACGTAAACTTCAAGAGCCCATCACTCACGTGTTTGTCGTAGACCGCATTAACTTCTTTCCGTACTTTCTCCTGGACATCGGGGTACTTGGCCAGACAGAATACGCAGCAAGCAGTGGTGATGGACACCGTTTCGAATCTGCGTAGAACACAAATGCGCGCCATGTTGGGGACACGGCCTCTGAAGGAAAGTGCCTCGAAGGATTCCGTCGGGCTCGCTGTTTTTAAAATTTTAGGAATAATTTTTCCTAACGCCGTAAGAATGGGCAGTGCCAGAAAGACGTATTCAGCACATAAGCGCTTCATGATAACTTTTGAGGCGCACCAAAGCCTTTAGCGCTTTAAGTGACCACGTCAGCTTCAGTGGATTGAACGACTGATTTATTTATTTATTTATTTTCAATACTGCCAGTCTCGGGCGAGACCATAGCAGGTGGGCATTCATAAAATTTCAGCAGGAACAACAGCGGTGGGCCTAACATTGGCCAACAAGCAAAAACAACAATAAACTGTACAATAAAAGGGTACTACACACTTTCACTTCACGTGCAGAACCGTTGAGTTGTTCAGCATCGTCATCGTTGAGGTTTCCCTCAGGGAGCCCTTGCGGGGTGTTACATAAGGGGAAGGTCAAAACAACGGTATAGACACAACAATGGTGTAGACACAAGAATACAGACAACAATACAGACGTACAGACATGTAAACAATGTAAAGACATAGGACATACAAAGTCTTTGCGTAGTGTAGACCACCGCGGTTTAGTTTCGGAAAAGCATCAAATTCCCTCCACCCCGACATCCAGTTCACGCTTCAAAGCGAACGCGACGGCTCCCTCCCCCCTCCCCCTTCCTCTTCTTTGATGTCCAAGTGACGAGTAGAAGCAGGAGCTCTCCGCTCATAGGAAGACGACGCACACCGGTCGCCACCCTCAGTTTAGTTCGGCTCCCCCCCTCGACCGAAAGGCCTCAGCTGTGTCCTCCCTATTCCCAGAGCGCGACTGTTTGTTTCCCGGAATATGCACGCAAACAGAGCAGAATCGGATAATTGCGGACCCAACAAAAAGAAAGAAGAAAAAGAGAACCACACTAAAGGTTTATCTTTTCCGTGTCCGCCGCCGTAAGCAAAAGAGGGCGGCTAACTGCGAGAGGGCATCGACCGTCGGAGCCCTGGAACGCCGAAGCCAGTGCCCGGCGTGCCATGAGCAAGCGAGGCGCCAGACGGCTTGTTCAGAAAAGAGGGGTGCAAATCGTGCATAACCACCAACGACGACGGGCTACCCGATCCCCGCCCCCAAAGACCGCGCGACAAGGGAGAGAGCGCCTATTTTCAGCATCTATTTTCAGCCGATGGTGTAGTACCTGGTGTAGGAATTTCAAGCGCGCTACTTTTGCTCTGTCCGATAGTGTTGAAAGACCCGCAAGAAGTAGCAAGTTTGTGGGCAAGTCGTTACGGGTGTACCTGTTGTAGATGAACCTGATGGCTTTTGTTTGTACCCTTTCTATTTTATTTCTGTTGGAAATTGTGTGCGGAAACCAAACAACGTTGGCATACTTGAGAATTGGGCGTACGAACGTGGTGTAGGCCAGCAGCTTGGTACGCCATGGTGCGAGTCGCAAGCGGCGTCTAAGAAAAAATAACTTGCGCAGAGCAGTTGAAGTGATGATGTCGATGTGTGAATCCCACTGAAGGGTTGATGTTAGAGGGACACCTGAATATTTGTGCTGGTTGACTTTGGTAAGGACGGTTCCTTCAAGAACGTAGGAGAAGTTAGAGGGATTCTTTTTCGCTGTAATGGTCATACACACTGATTTTGTTTTTGTTGATGGACATTTGCCACGTGTTACACCATTCGGCAATTTTTTGGAGTGAACTATTCAGAATGCAGTGGTCTTTAGGGGCCCTTAATTTCTTTGTATATGATGCAGTCGTCTGCAAAAAGTTTAATGTGACAGTCTACGTTGCAGGTGATGTCGTTAATGAAAATGAGGAATAACAGAGGTCCTAACACTGATCCCTGGGGACGCCTGAGGTGACGGTAACTGTATCGGATGGTACTTGGTCGCAAACAGTGTATTGCAATCGCTGGGACAGAAAGCTTGTGATCCATGCTGTAATAGGTCCTTCCCCAATAATGGCCCTCAGTTTCGAGATTAACTTGGCGTGGGATACACAGTCGAATGCTTTTGTGAAGTCTAAAAGAATTATGTCTGCTTGACCGCGGTTGTTGATCGTTAGTGCGAGATCATGTACTACCTCGGCTAACTGGGTGATGGTTGATAGTCTCCTTCGGAAGCCGTGCTGGTGAGGCGTAAGAATGTTATTGTTTTCTAGAAAGGTGGTTAAGTGTTTCAGTATGATGTGTTCCAATGATTTGCAACATGTGCTAATGAGGGAAATTGGTCGGTAATTACACGGTGTGTCATCGCCGGATGGTGAATTGGTACAACTTTGGCTATTTTCCAGTCATCTGGTAACTGCGCAGTCTCAACAGATTTTCTGAACACAATTCCAAGGTAATCGCTACACAACTCCGCATATCGTTTCCGAAATTCGTTCTGGATAATGTCGGGGCCATTTGCTTTTTTGTGGTCAAGGTTGAGTAGAAGATTAAAAATACCGGCGTCCGCTATGTTTAGGGGATCGATAGGTGGATCCGCGGTAGAACTTAGTGTCGGGAGCGCGCCGTTATCGGATATAACACGGAGTGAAAGTAGTCGCTGAACTGGTTAGCCTTTGCTGTTTTTTCTTCCGACGATACCACTGGAGCTGTGGTTGGGGGTGTGCGGAAATAGTTCCAAAATCTCTGCGGGTTGTTTGTAATGAATTGCGGCAGTGTTTCGTTAAAGTAGTGTTGTTTTGCGTTAGTCACTTGCGTTTAGAAGTCTTTTGTGGCACTTTTTAGTCTACTATTTACCAAAGGGCTGCCACCCTTTGTTTTGAGGGTACGCCGTAGTCTTTTACTTTACGCTTAGCGTGAATTACATCGCGGGTAATCCACGGGTTGTGTTTTCGTGTTTTTAGAGTTTTCAGGGGAATGTAATTTTCTATGCTGTTTACAATGATGGATTTAAACCGAAGCCAAAGATCGCTTACATTAATTAATGGATCGGAAGCCATTTGAGAGAAGCTTTGGAATTCGTGGGCCAGGTAGGTTTCACGCTGGCGTCGTCCAGCCCTATTGAAATTGACTACTTCTCGTTGAGTATGTATTTTTTGAACAGCAGTGCCAAGTTGGTAAGGTGACATTTGGGTATATCATGGTCGGAGAAGCCATCGATTACGACTGTTTGGCTTTCCTGCAGAGGAAACAGATCACTTAAAAGTATTAGGTCGAGAATGTTGTGCGCGGTACCCTGAGTGCGTGTGGGATGACGTACCACTTGATGAAGATTAAAGTTTAACATTAGGTCTGTGAGTGCGCTTGAACCAGGGGATGTGTAACGCATGGACAACCAATCAAATCCCGGAGGTTGAAGTCGCCGAGCAGAATAAGTCGTGAGTTCTGGACGTAGTTTTGCATAAAGCTCTGCAGTGCTTATGGGTTCGGGTCCAGACTGAGGGCTTCGGTAGAAGCAGCCGGTGAATATGGGGAAGTCGTTGCAAATAATTCGGGTGAAGACGGCCCCAGTGTCTGCGATGGCAGGAAGAGGAGTGAATGGTATTGTGTTTTTAATCAGCAGGGCTACGCCCCCGCCCCGGCTGGGTCTGTCTTTGCGGATAACAGAATAATTGGGCGGCGCAAATTCGTGGTTGAAAATATCGGAGGTGAGCCATGTTTCGGTGATGCCGACGATGTCGGGAGCATGCTCAAGAAGCAGGCTTTCAAAATCTTCTGATTTGTTGAGTATGCTTCTGGCATTCAAGTTTAGTATTGTTAGTGCGTTTCTTTTGTTCGGCTGCGGGTTTGTGGACGGCCTTTTTCTGACATCGACTTTTTTTGTAAGGACACTCTTTCGTTCTTATCTTCGTTTATTGGATAAATTAATAGTTGGAATAAGTCCCCTGTGCTCGAGAAAACGCATTACAACAAATAAAAACTGACACCTACGCCGCATGTTCGTAAAAACCAAAGAGACGTTTCGGGTACCGTATGGGAGGCGGAAACGTCGTTTTGGTTGTTACAAACATTCATTGTATGTGTCAGTTTTAATTGATGTCGTTATTTATTTATTTATTTATTTATTTATTTATATTGTGGTCTGTGGCGCCCACCGTACGTCTGGTGTGTATGTGCGTCGTGTGGCTGAGCTGGTATGGGTTCGAGCAACACTTGGCTTCTGGTTTGATATGCGGAGCTGGTATGCGCGCAGTCCGATAGAACGTCCAGGGCCCCTCGGACGTCTAGGGTCCGTTGTATCGATTTCAAGGTTCTTCTCACGACGATACGGAGTGCCAAAAGCTAAAGCTCCGCCACCACCCCACCCCCTTTCATCATACGTCTAAAGAAGGGCCGTTCTTACGTCCCAATGGGAGATAAAATATTGCCCTTTTCGGTAGCTCACAAAGAGATGATAATATTTACATCTACGTCCTTGGACCATGGTTCTTTCCAAGCTTTTTAGGCTGGTCCCAAGACAAACATGGGGCGAAGGCAAGCAAAGGAAAATCACGGCGCCTGTCTCCCGATGCAAGAAAAAAGGTGTCAGAAGTGTCCATGACGTGGAAGAACACTATTTAAAGAAATTCAAAGGATCGTACCAAGACATTCTTATGGGTGCCTGTTAACTCGTAAAGCATTACACTGGAGAGCCACCCGTTAGTGAAATGAGAATACATGACATATTGAAGCTACCACTTAAATATGCAAATTTTCCTACACGTGTCAAAGGATGGCATGGTTTTGTTATAAAACTAAACGCATCAATTCACTTTATTCAATGACCCTATTGCCAATGTATAGTTTTACTTTATTGAACCCAGCTCTCTAAAACTGTGTTTTAATGTTCTGGCAATTCCGATGTCTATTGATTTGTTACTAAGGGAGCGAAAAGCATATGGGCCTTGGGACTTACCCTGCCACAAGCAAGATAGCGGTATTCGATGCAATATCCTTGGGGTGCATAAGATAGTTCCCTGTGGGGTGAACAGAATACAATAAAACATTCGCACAAGTACAGCAGTAGATATTAACGTCACTGCACTCCAAAAAAAAAAACGCTTATCTCGGGGAGATTGGTGGTGGACATAGAAGACCACTTAGGTGACATGCTCTAACGCTCTGCGCTCAAGTGGGCGCATAGTTCAAGGGGTATTCTGAGGCAAGTTGACGTGCCACTAGCATGTGCGGACAATACCGGCTCTTATTTAAGGTCCCCACTGTAGAACATTTCGTCTCCTTGATGACAAGAGCGGGGACACCCTGCTGGGTGTAGAACGTCCTCTAAGCAGCGTGACTCACTACATAGCATGTTCACACTGACCTGGCAGTTACCCAACTGCTTTTATTTACAAAAAAAATATTGCGTACTGTACGTGTCAGAGGACGCTTTCTATACCAAAAAATCCCTTTGAAAGAAACAAAATGACGCGTCTTGCACTAGTGATGAAAGGCTCGAGAAACAGCAGAACTGTCGGTCGACCCAGCTTCTTCCCACGCTGTCAGCGGATCCCAGGAGAGACGGAGCAGGCGGGCCTAAGCAGTGCAAGAGCCGTTTTGGCCCGCAATGAAGCAGGGAATCCCGGTACGTCTTGGATATGTTCATTTTTTCCGGGTAACACATGACGGGAAAAACGATCCCGTAGAACTTGCATTACAATTCTTCGCTTTCGTATTCCGGAAACATAATTCAACGTAGACAAGTTGGCGTCAAATAACAGCCTATTCGCCAACGCGACGGCTTTGGTCAAACTCGGTGCTTAGGATTTGGCCCTGGAACCAGGCCGTTCCCGCCATCCGTTCGCGCCAACGTCGTTCCGATGTGCACACCTTGTTCCGTTTTTAGAGGCTGTTACAATTCAGGGCGTGCTCCAAGTTTGTGATAGGCGCTCCCCTGCTTTGTGGCCTGAGCCCGCCGTCCTCGGACATGCTACAATATGTCGGAGAACGTCCGCCGCAAGGACACCGCACTGTTGGATGACTCAAGCCGTTGCAGCTACAAAATGCAAAACAAACTGTCAATGCAGCGTCGTGCATCTGCCAGCGGACGCTTCTCGCTGAGATCTCCTTTCCCCCTCTCTAAGACTCAACGAGCGCCGCTACTGGCGGCTATTGGGAGCAAGTGTTTGTGTGTGTATGTACTATTTTTGCGCACCATGCAAATGACTAGGGAAACTGTTTGACCGGTAGCGCTTCGTGGATAAATACGTGGTTCCTCCAAGCGAAGACCGCATTCTTTTGACAGCATTTGATCCCGCTTTCGCTTTGTTCGAGCCATGCTGTAAGTTCCCACGGAAGGATGATGTTTCTGTATCGTCACTAATGCTCTCTCGGCGCGCAGTACACCAGTTAAGGTTTTGCTTTCGGATTTCTGTCGTCAACACCAAGGCAGCAACTTCTGCCGGCCGCTCATCCACAACCCCGCCACTTTATTACGGAGGTGACGGCTCGGAGACGCCTCCCCCAATGTAACCAAGGCTACAGTACGGCGTTTCTCGCACACCTTGCCCGCCGTGACAAACGACCTTTGCATTTGAACGGTCTGAAAAGGTCACGTTTACTCGCTTTAGCACAGTCCATGGCCGCTTGTTCCTCCGTTTTTCCGCAAACAGTATCAGAATTTTGTCACTGTCAATCCTGCTGCACAGTAGTTTGCCGTCCACTCGTGCTGCACTGGCAGATGGCTCCACTTTACGCTGTGATGCCGGACGTCGGGGTGCGTCATGCGGAAAGAAGATACCTCGTTCCGGACAAGGCGGAGAGCTGCGCGAGCGCAGCGCCACCGTTGCCAGTAAGGTTTGACGTCATCTCTTCCCGCGCACGTTCGATCGTTCTCTTTTCTTCAGTGTCTCTCTGTCCACAAATCGACACCACAATTTTATAGGGTCAGGAGCACTCGTCAGGCACTCAATGCCTTTAGCTCCTGCCCCGTCAGCAGGAATTGTAACAACGTATGCTGAAAAATAGTCTTCTTCTTCTTCTTCTTCTTCTTCTTCTTCTTCTGACATGAGCCAGCTATTCCTCAAGCTATGATATGCGGCTGGCTGTGTGCGTGCACATTTCATTTTAATGACAGACTGGTGTAGGCAGCGGCAGGCAAGGTGCAGGTTGGCATCTGAAAGCATAGGTTTCTGCCACCTTCGAAATTGAGATGCGAAGATGAGGCAACAGCAGAGCCTTGCATAGAATTAACTTAGATTTCTTCAGGTCTGCCCAGTCTGTTGATAGACCGGACACTTAGTGCGGCGAGCGTACACCGTCTCTCTCAATTAGAACACCGGCACGTCAGGGCTTACGTCATCACTAGGCGCAGCCAATCCCCGACGCGCGCTTCCCCACCCGAATATCTGCGCCGCGACACGCACTCCCCACACCTGCTCGTCAAGCTCCTTGTCTCCTTCCTCCTTCACCTTGCACTTCTTGACCTGGCAGTTTCCTCCTCTCTAGATTGCTCCGCCAATTTTTGAAGCGACGCCGGCGGCAGGGCTGGAACTCAAGCTTAAGCAGCTAAGCTGTTAAAATATTTTTGCAATCTCTCTTTCCTTTTCACAGGCACACCGACACATTCACTGATGATGTTTAGCTCGTTGTTTTTGCACATAAAAGTCCTGTACTACTTGTTCGGCGGCGGTGCTTGTCTAGAAGGCGAGAGAAGTGTGCTGCAAGGGATGGGAAAGTGTTCATGAACTGAGGGAGTTTGTTCCCTCGTGTGGTCAACACATCTAAATTATTTTCTGGCGCAGGTATTTCTAATTCTTAATTTTTTTATGTTACCAATGTTTTTTGTGTACCGAGAAAGAACATAGTTCCCACAGAACAGTGTCTAACATCTAAACTGTGCCAATTTTACGTATGAATTCTCCTTGCGTTAGCAATCAACGAAAAAGCTTAAATTGTCGACAGCCCTCACTAGTGCGTACGCTGTTTCACAATACTTTGGTAGACCCTGTTGGTATATTTAATAAAGGTGGAATACCTTGGTCATCGCTGTAATTCAGAAGATCCTTGTGACCGTGAAGCTCCTTCGGAACCTTAGCCTCCAAAAGAGTTTGGATTACGTCCGGACGTGCCAGCTGCGGAGTAAAGAAAACAATTGCCGTACGAAAAAAAAAGAACTTTCGTTGGCGGGTAGTAAAAATCATTTCTTTTATAATTGCAGCACTGGAAATTTACACCAAATGTGACGCCTAATGGACATTAGGGAATACAACAAGTTTTTGGCATAAAAGTTCAAAAACAGAATATTCGCAAAAAATGGGTCCAAAATCGTTAGGTTGACATATTTAGGTTGACGTACACCTGAACCGATCATGCATTAAAATAAAGTCGTACTTCCAAGAACACTCATAGTTACTTCTAATTTAAAAAAAATCTGGAACAAACTGTTCTTCTGGTCGGTTGTATAATAAACCGTTCTAGCCGTGCTGAATACATACGAAATCAAAGGTAGTTTGGCGGGAATGGTACTACGTTCCATTTGTCATGTCCATAATGGCCATGTCCGCGAGAGCAATGTCTGCTTGCCACCCGTTGCTTCATCGTCACCGCTGGTTGATACTCACGCTGGTACTTGCGACAGCCCGCTTAGTTTGCTTCTACTTACTGTATTGAAAGCATGGTTACAGTGTGGCTCTGATAGAAGCTGAACAAAACTGATAGTTTTGTACCCATTAGTGGCTACGCGTTTTGTGATTTAGTCATACTTTAATATAAACCCGCTAAGGTGTTAGTGTTCAATGTCTGGTGTCAAACTGAGTACGACCTCCCCAGCAGCGGTTACATATTCTCTTCCATCACTGTGATTTGTAAGACTTCTGCATCTTTGAATAACCAGAAGGTATGTTTTTGCTAACATAATTTTAGACACGCACATATCAAAAGTGTATCCCGTAAATTCAAAAGAGCGTACACTGGGGTCCTTAGCACGCAGTGCTACTATAGGCCTGGCTCGATACGTGAGCACCGTCATTGGTTCCGCGCCAAACGTCGACTCCAGGAGTTCCATGAGAGGCACGAGTCCCTTGATTCCGGAGAAGAACTCTGCGCGTAGAAGTAGAGAGAAGATGTAAGCAAAAGCCATCCTGGAGCCAAAACTTCGCTTTAAACTAAAGGCAGGTACAGACCGTAACATGTCCACCGTTGCAAGTGGAACCTGGCAAAATATTTTAGAGCCGATAGCCTTTCTTGCTCTACGTAGAAGAAAAAAAAATTGTCGGTCTTTTGTCTGTGTTCTTGTCTGCGCGTCACTAGATTCAGGACATACTTGCCAACTACTAAATCGGGAGACACATTTCACGCTTGAAAACATCTTGGAACAAAAAGAAAACATTAAGCATATTTGACGGAAAACCTATGCACGTAACTGGTAGTGGTAGTGCTTTTTCAATTAACTACATGTCTGTGTGATATTATTCATAGAAAATAAAAAGACATACGCATGGGAAAACAACGTTCTGACGAAAATACAACAAGGGCTCGTGCCGAGCTTTGGTCACGTGGCGGGATTTCACACCCAAAAGTTACGAAAATTTCAATAGATCCCCGTGAGTAGTGGAACGGGATAAAATTGAATTGTCTTGATTTTTACACCACCCTGCTTATCGGGGGAGGAGCGAGGCGGGAGGGATAAAAGCATGAGAGAGGGGGTGCACAAAAAAGACAGTCATTTACGTGGCAAGGGCGACAGAAGACTATCGCCTTTCGACGACATGTGTTGTCGAGTGAGCAGGTACGGTGCCGTCTTTCCCACCATGCGCACGTTTTCTCGATTCGGTAATACATAGCACGATGAAACTGTTACCAAGGCAAAAAACATTTATAATATTGCGCGAAGGTATAAATACAGTGTTTTAATACACACCCAGTAGTATTATAATGCAACTTAAGATTACGGAGCAATCATTTATTCGGAAATTAGCCTTCCGGATTATACGCTGGAAGCATCCTAGAAAACACGCTTCAATGCTACTCCAAAAACGTGTTCGGGGATACCTTTTTTGAGTCATCTAATTCATAAGGAGTTTTGCAAAAAAAGTTCCACTGGTGAGTAATGCTGTGTTCCATTTCGATATTAAAACACAATTTTCCCTCAAACGTATCTTAGCTGGCAAGCGCGGTAATTTAAATTTAATAAATAGGCACTCAAATAAGTTAGTCAATGCATTTTTGTACAGCTTCAGCTAAAGTACTCAATATCCTGCTGAGTTTTATGCAGAAAAATAAAGTACTTAAAGTGAGAGTAAGAACCCCGACATTAACGTACAGCACTTTGCGCGAATTAGAGTTGGTGTTGTAATTACCTACGACCCAACTATGTTTTTCGTGGTACACATTCAAACTACAATTTTCTTCAACAGCAATATTAGGACCAGCAGCAAGTGAATTTTGTTTAGTGACCCAGCGAAGTACGTTCTACCAACAGGCTTCTCCCCACAGCACTACACTGTTTTCCCATGTTCAAGTTACACCAGTTTGAGGACATGAGGAAAGGATGTCTGCATTCATTCAACTTTTGATAGTAAAAATGTAAAAGTCGCCATCGTAGACGCCTTGCAATTCTACCAGGGAACTCTTCAAACTTAAGTGTCATATCTACCTCAAGAACAGCAACAAAAAAAAAAAACAATCGAAAAGCGCAGTTGCAACCCAGAGCCATGTTTTCAAGTCACGTGTACAGAAAACCCATGAGGCCGGTATCATCTCAGCAAAGGCAAAAAGACTTGAAGCTGATCGAGGTACCCAAAGATGTAACGTGATTTAGGCAGTTTTTTCTGGCTAAGCAAAAATTATACCAAGGGTCTAGCTGGGAACAAATAAATTCTTACGGTCCAATTTGACCAAACGGTACAAAAAATGCCTTCGTTTTTACTTTTGTCGCTGCAAGGTGTGTCTATAATGTTCAGTGTTCGAGACTGGCTGTTGTTTTTTTGTTATTTATTGGAACCAGGCATAATGTTTTATGCCATGAAACACAGTGCAACTCTTTCTTGGTCTCTCGAGAAGGCTAGCCTTTACCCACTTTCTTCGAAGCACCATTTCAGGGAAGTGCATCATTGCAGCCCACTTTTTAGTCAAGAGTTTTGCGTTCGCCAGTCTTTCTCAGCGTGATTAAGGTGAAGTCATTTCTTTCCTTCATCCGTTACTGCAGACCTTTTTCGAACCTAGACACTCCTATACTTCCTTCATGCTGGCCCTCTACATGAACCGGGACAACGCATAACATTTCAGCAGCTATTCTATGGAGCATCACGCGTAATAACATGTATTCCGGGGTCGGTAACCCTTCCGCATACTAGGCATTATAAATCACTGCTTTGATTCCGTTTCCTGCCTGTGCATTGTTTTTGTAGCACAGTGTTTCTTCTTTTTGGTTGATAAGTGAGACAACAAAGCACGCATGTCACACTTTTTCCATCGGTTCCACGCGAGACGCTACAAATTTTGAAGGGCACGGTACACTGCCCGTACGCTTCCTTCCCGGAAGTTTTAGGCTTTTAATTTCCGAGTCACTTTAGTCGGCACGCTTCGTGCTTATCGCCGCCGCGATTCTATAATGTACCACCATGTGTCATGCTCTACAGTTTACAATGGATGTCGACCAAAGGTTCCAGCTCGTATCGCTATATTTGTCGCATAATGCCATTAGAATCACTCACGGCCAACTCTTTGGTAGAAATTCTCCACCACATTGAGCAGCAGGGAACGGGCCGAGGCGAAGTACTCGTCGTTCGGCTTGTGCTGCACGTCGAGGTAGAGACCGCAAGCAGTCTCGGCGACCAAGTCAAAGGCGAGAGGGGCCAAGAGGCGGAAGACGTCCGCCTCGCCATCAGCGGCCTCTCTGCAGCGGGTCTCCAGCAAGTTGAGGAAGCGATCCACTGCTTCGCTCATTCCGGGCACCATCTGCGATGTTGAAACGAATCACGTGATTTCATATTGTAGAATAGGATGTAGAAACGTGTTCTAATTGACGGCATCAGATAAACCGAAGATTTTTAGTGTCAACTGGGCGTGGCTACCGTTCGCGGTGTTGCCACAGTAACAGCTACATAACCACGGCAGCTACGCAAGGTTTACTTGAGAAGCGCGGAGATCACATGTTGACGGATCCCATAGATAGCGAGGAATGCACGTAAATGAAAGCGGTGGCGAGTGCGTCGCAAAATACATGAAGTGACGAGAAATGTTCAACGTGATGAACACGTGGTAAACCTTGCCACGAGTGTCGACATGGACAATAATGAGTGGTCAGGGCAGGCAGCCAGCTAACAAGACCATTGTTGCTTTAGCCACGGTCAACGTAAAAGGATTAGCGACGGTCAAAGGATGAGCGACGGTCAACGTAAACTTGAAAGAATTCAGGGCAGCGCATTTTAGAGCACAACGGCGTTCGTAAAATGAGTTACTGGGGATTCTCGGGTGATTGCGGGAGCCACAGGGGGAGAACAAAATGGAAAAGCAAACGGTAGCGCTAGATGGACAGGGAACGTCAGGTTGAGTGGCCACAGCCGCCAAAAGGGAGCTGTCGAAGTTATTGATTATCATCTGTTTCGGCAATTTCAAATCGTGTCCTTCCGTTAGAAACGTCTCACTACACAGAAGTTGTTAGGTGTCCTTCGAAGGGTGAAGGATGGCCTACCATTGTGACGGATACTCCGGTATATACACGTGCATACGTCGACACAGCAGCCATATATTTTGTCGTCCTTAGTCTTTGATATTTCATCCAATTTATCGTAATCCACCTCCATTCAGCTTTATCCACATTATTCATCTTAATCCACGTTAATACCCCATGGTACACTTTTGTCCATGTGAGTGCTCCCGTAATCCACCTTAACACCACTGTAATCCTGCTCAATCAATACTATTTATGTGAACTTATTTTAAGCTATTTGAAACGGACTACATTTTAACATTTTAAAACTCTCAATGCCTGAAGCATAGTCAACCAATACATCCAGTACTTCAAATATGGGTCGCAATGTACCGCAACAAAATATTACTGCTCTGTGAACTGCAGATAAGTTAGAAAGTTGCTCCAAAGATTTTTGATGTTTTTTTCTCTTTCCTGGTCTTGGTGTTCTTCGACCTCAGGAATTACGTTATTACCGCCACGCAGCGGCTGTTTCCCTGGCTTTATTTCATTTGAAGCAACGAACGCGTTCCATAGCCACTTCCAAAAAGAATGTCACAAAAGCAAAGCAGAAAGGTAACGCGTATCTGTTGCGACGAGAAAATCATGCAGGACCGCTCTGTGCTGGCGATAACTATAGCGTTCGCAACGCGAAGGAAAGATTGAAACCGTTTATAGGAGGTGGTGCAGAGTTTAATTATTTGCCTAATCTCCACCCTTGCACATCCTAATCCCCCTTAATTACCCTACTGCACCGTCATCCCAACTTATTAATTGCTACTGTCAACCACTAATGAATCATTATTCATCCTAATTCATTTTATCCACCCTGAAACCCTTTTTCCTTACAATCAATCACAATGCAACAATTAGTTAACCTTGCCAACCAATATTCACCTCTAATACCTTGGTGGCATTCATTGATTAACTCCTGGCTCCCCTTCGTTCACTTTGGTTTTTGCATGCACAGCCAACTTATAGCGAACGTGGTTTTAACGAAATTCCCGCTATAAAGAACAAATCTTCGTTTTCCCGTTACCATTTGTACGCATTCATTTTAGGTTTAAATACCGAAAAACGGATACAACGAACTGATTTCCGCTTCCCGATCTGTTTGTTATATGGGGGCGAGATTGTGTTCGTGTCGATTCCTGGGGTCATTCAAGGCCAACCTTCCACAGAGGCGTATATGACTTTCGGAACTAATAAAAACTGAACAGATGTGGTTTAGAGGTAGGGGAAAGTCGTTGGGAGAAGCTTTTGTAGCGTTTTCCTCATTTCCCTGGTTGAGTATAAGGAACTTGGCTTACAGGTCGCAGTTTTGACGCCGTGAACGCCATGGAGGTCGAGCGCCTTGCGAATTTCCATTGGTAGCCCTTGGAGAAGGTGACGTTGTCGCGAATCACTTTGTTCTGTGCCAACATTCGCCATATTTCCTGTTGCCGGGCAGTGAGAAGAAATGGTAAAGGACATTTGAGCACGCGTTACATTGTGTCTCATGCTCGTAGGTTTTCAGGGAAACAAAACAAATATTGAGACATCCACAACTTGAAAATGGGTGGCAAGTGAATTTTTTAGTACCCAATATCTAGGCGGCATAGAGTTTACTCGAAAGGTATAAGCTAAGTTTTTTTCTTGAGCGTCTACAGAGGCTATACCTAAGAAAGACAGTCACGCCCACAGTTTATTTGGACTCTAGTGATTTTGCAAATGCTACCTACATCTCTGATCTACTCGAAATGCAAATCGCCGTGTTAAGAGGCATAAGATTAAGGCCTAAGTGATGTTTAAATTTTCCAAATGGTGTTGTGTACTTTTAACTGAACTGCTCGGGATGCATTTTCGAGCGGGTGATAAGTATGAGGTGGTAGTCCTAATTAAGCTTTTGAGCGGCTTCTGACTCTGGTTGTGACCGCACGTTAATAGCACTCATATTGGATGTTCGTCTTACAAAGCCTCTATAGAACGCTTCGCGCTTCAAAGACACGTGCAACCACGGGAGTTTTTTTGCGGACTTGGAAAATATATAGACAACTAGCCTTATAAGTGTCGCTTAACAAGAATGAACGGCGAATGGGCCACCCTTAGTGGTGGACGTACGAAGCCCGCACGAACTGTTGAAACTTTCGCGCAACTGTCCATTCCCAGCTGCTAAAGTTTGTTGTCCTTTGTTTTGCCAAGGATAATTTTACAGCTCGTGCCAAATGCAACTTTGTAGGGTCGACTTCACCCCTGAGAGTAATTTGCTAGCAGGTAGTACTAAACATTACACTACGCGTTCAGCAGCAAGGTCTCAGTTTCCTTTGCAATGTCCCCTTACACAAAACTTCACTGCTTTCAATCGAGAAGGTGGGGCCAGTTTGTAGCTGTGTGCGCCGCTAGGAAAAATCTTTCGTTGTTTTTCTTTTTACTTTTTTAGAGAAAAGCGGTCATTAACTGCGAGTTGACAAATAGTTGTACTAACCCCTCTTTCTGTAAACAGTCCGAAGTCTTCAACAAAGACGCGTCGCAGAAGCTCCAAGTCTTTCACCATGAGGAAGGGAGCGTCTCCGTTAAAAAACCTGCGTTGCCGATAACAAAGTTCTTCAGATAATATTAACAGCATGAAGTGCTCTGTTATATTAACTCAATTCGCAGTATTTGTAATCCTGACATAGCAGTATATAGACATTTGAAGGCACTAAAAGCTCGTTAATTTGAACTGCAAGGGTACGGAACCTCAATCGAATTAACGAAAGTTCGAACTAACGATAAATCAACTACAAATGATCGAACAATGTGATTGTAGAGCAATATAACATGTACGCAACTGAATCTCGGAAAAGGCGCGACTGAAGCCTTTTTTTTATCGCGAAAGCAAAACCACACTTTTTGCTCTAACGAGCGAATGGAGCGGAAGGCCTCCCTTTTGCATAGTATAAAGCTTGGGGATTGCATTCAAGTTCGCCTGCGGCACCTTTGTGCAACCGGTCTCTCTTCACCCTGGCAGCCCTCCTGACCTAAACGCTGGGTGTACATGGACCGTTTCACCGATAACTCCTGAACTTGTACACGAAACAACTCGTTCGTGTTTCTGTAAAATGCATCCATCTCTATGCCGCAGGGCAAAACTTTTGAAAAAAAAACTGTGGTTGGATTCCTCTGTCGTAGGAGTCGGTAAAGCACGAAAGTGAAAGGTGCAGCGAAATTTTGCAGCGCACGGAGCATGAATTTGCGGGATGGCGGCTGTCTTGTCGGTGTGCTTGGCGAGCGAAGTCCTACTAGCGGCCCCAAGCGGGTCGCTTTCAGGAAAAGTGCGAACAGTTCGGTCCTGCACCATTGCGTGTACGGCAGACGGTTGCGTGGCGACGAGCTCAGCTTGAGGAACGCGAGAGGTAAAATTTGTAGCTTGACCTTGAAAGTACTGTTGTTCCGTGGCCATCTCCACCAGCTCAACGCAAAGTACTGGATGCGTTGTTCGACGATCTGGGCGAGATTGGCGTGATTGCAGTGATTTAGTGTTTAGAAGACAGACTTTTTAATCCCACTACTCACAAACTGGACGTCATTTTTTTATTGTTCTGTCTTCTTTTATTTCTTCTCTTTCTTCTTCTTTCGTGTGCCCTGTAATCTATGGGGCCTTTTCATTCCCCCTCCTCCTTCCCCAGTCGAGTAGCATGTCGGTGTCGAAATTCCGGCAAACATCTCGGCTTTCTCTTCTAATAAAGAGCCTTCTCTCTCTCTCGCTTAAACCGTGCACGCTCGAACGCGTTCCGCTACCCGCTGGCGTTTCTCTTCGCATCAAATCAGTCGGCGTTCGCGCCATTCGCACCGTCGGCGTAGCTACGACGCAGCTCACACCAACTATCGGCGCTTGTTAGCATCGTGATGCACTACTTCGCTTAACCTCTCCTAGATGACAGCACCATCTGCGTCAATGAACCTTTCCTGGCGTTTTTTTTTGTGTTCTTTGTGCTGGCGTCATTTCTGTGTTGGATACGACGTCATCGAAATCTGTGTACCCGGGAATACAGCACTTTCGTGTTAAAAAAACGAAGACGCTGGGGCATTCATCGGTAAGTACCCCGGCGATCGCCGCACTGCGTTACCAAATGGTGTTTACTTTTAACTGAACTGCTCGGGATGCATTTTCGAGCGGGTGATAAGTATGAGGTGGTAGTCCTAATTAAGCTTTGAGCGGCTTCTGACTCTGGTTGTGACCGCACGTTAATAGCACTCATATTGGACGTTCGTCTTACAAAGCTTCTATGGAACACTTCGAAATTCGCAGTTTTTTTGCGGGCTTGGAAAATATATAGACAACTAGCCTTATAAGTGTCGCTTAACAAGAATGAACGGCGAATGGGCCACCCTTAGTGGTGGACGTACGAAGCCCGCACGAACTTTTGAAACTTTCGCGCAACTGTCCATTCCCAGCTGCTAAAGTTTCTTGTCCTTTGTTTTGCCAAGGATAATTTTACAGCTCTTGCTAAAGACAACTTTGTAGGGTCGACTTCACCCCTGAGAGTAATTTGCTAGCAGGTATTACTAAACATTACACTACGCGTTCAGCAGCAAGGTCTCAGTTTCCTTTGCAATGTCCCCTTACACAAAACTTCACTGCTTTCAATCGAGAAGGTGGGGCCAGTTTGGAGCTGTGTGCGCCGCTAGAAAAAATCTTTCGTCGTTTTTCTTTTTACTTTTTTAGAGAAAAGCGGTCAATAACTGCGAGTTGACAAATAGTTGTACTAACCCCTCTTTCTGTAAACAGTCCGAAGTCTTCAACAAAGACGCGTCGCAGAAGCTCCAAGTCTTTCACCATGAGGAAGGGAGCGTCTCCGTTAAAAAACCTGCGTTTGCGATAACAAATTCTTTAGATAATATTTAACAGCATTAAGTGCCCTGTTATATTACCTCAATTCGCAGTATCTGTAATCCTGACATAGCAGTATCACGGCCGCTCGATGAAAGGCGCACTGACGTGCGGCCTGCCGCGTGCCTCCAAAGCGGCGTGAGTGCGCCTAGAGCCAAATACTGCCACCGCGGCGCCACCGTTCCGGGACTGGTTGCGGCGAGCGCGGCCCGCGGGGCGCCGGCTTTCGGGCCGCTTATTTCCAAGTGTGGGCTTATCATCGGCGTTCCACGCTCCACTTAAAGCATCTACCACCACTAATGTTACGCCTGTTAAAGTACAAACACGATTAGCGGCTGCCGAGCTTCATTTGGTCAAGATGGAAATTAAATTCCGTTCGCAGCAGCAGCATTACGCGTTGATAGTGTGCCTTCTGTCTCGCATTGCTGTGCCGTTGCGTCTTACATTGCCCGGCATGCTCTTTGTGACCTCACACCCGGCAGAGATTTACGTTTTGTCTGCAAGCTGCGACTGCAGAGAATATATTAAAATTCCGGCAAACAGGAAACAATGTTTTTGTGACGGCGCTTGTTATTTATGAGTACAACACTTCTCAATGTTTAAGACATAACCAACTTTTATGTAGGTTTTTCCTCTTGCTCTAAATAAAACACCAGAATTCGTATTAATCTCACGGCACATATGACTTGATTACACGTTGTTTTGTTATGAAGTAATACTACTATCACAGCTATGTCGCCCCTTTTTTATTTGACAATATATATTATATTATATATATATATATATATCTATATTATATATATATATAATATATAATATATATATATATATATCTATATATATCATATATATATATATACAGCTGAATTGAAAAGCGATTCCAGTTTCTACCTGATGTTATTACTTGTTCCCTGTAGCCTCGAAAAAAATTAAGGAGAGTAAATGGGATGTCCGGGTCCTCAAAAAACTTTAAAAAAATGTTTGGTCAGCTCAACAAGCTAAATTTTTGCCCGGACACAAAAGAAAAAAGCGAAATTGTACAGAAATTCTAACAATTGCCGAATAATGCGTAAACATTCAAACACCGTTTTTCCATTTCACATTTTCTTCTTTTCTTTGCTGTTTTAAACCAACAATCTACATCTTGAATATCATAATTATAATTGTTTTAACTGCTTGAATTACGCATTTTTTGTGCAGATACAATTACACTTCTTGCATTACGTAGAGATGTACTCAAAAAAGAAAGCTGATGTAATAATAACGTATGTGAAAATTTTCCTACGCTACGAAAATTGATTCGAATTGAAGCGCAGTATGTTCACAGAGCAAAACTATCGCAACGTCTTTAGAGCGCGCTAATTTGAGCACATACTTGTGCTGCTCCAGGAGCCCGACCGCTAGCTTCAGGGATAAATGCATATGGGTTTGAATCGGCGATGAAATAACGGAGGAAATGTACCTAGCGCTAGTTCTCATCGCAATAGTTTGAAAAATGCTTAGCAGCTAGGAGAGTGGACCATACGCACTGTCTCTTGAACACAGCGCGGCGCATTTATTTTTCTTTCTATACAACCTCTGTCATTAAGTTTTCAGTAGCGTGTTTAAAGGCATTGTCGTGCCTGCGAAAATGAAACAACCCATCGAGCCAGTATAAGAGTATCAAAAGACACGCATAGCAAAATGTCTAGTCTTTTCAAATCCTTTTTCAACCATCCTATCGCGTGTCCTCCTTTTATGAGGGCGCGTTCCGCCCGGCCAACATTTTTTTTTTCAAAGAAGTGTCTTTAAGGCAATCTTTAATCCATCGCCGGCAAATATTCATAGCTCTCCCGTGTGTCGACACCGCGTTTCCCGAGAAAAGGTGACATTTTTGAAATTTCGGACGAATAAATTCCCACCATATACCTGCCGCTTGAACTGTAACTAATCAACTTGCGGCCTTAAACTGTGCAACGCGGTTTACGTGCTGTGTGTGAGGCGTTTTCAGGCAAAGCTAACCCGTGGTTATTATCTTTTTGTTGAATATTATCTTTTTTTAACAATGTTGTCGAATATGGGGCATCTTTTTAGATTTGCTAGATTGAAAATGTATTGCCTATATCTCATTCAAGAATTATTTCAACTTCTGGCTGCTTCAGTCACGGCCGAGCGGTTGGACCGAGTGACAGACTGGCAGACATACATACATACGGACAGACAGTTTTCGCGGTTGAGTAGCCCAGGAATGACAACAACATCTTTTAAAACCCGTACGCTGGCTGTCTCTCAGTCGGCGCAAGCGCTCGCCTACGGGGACCACCCCGCTCCGTCCCGAAACCAGTCCCCGAACGCTAGCGCCACAAGGGAGTCAAGCGGCGGCAAACGTAAACACCGCCACTCACGCCCTCGCCCGTTGAAATCCGGGCGACGCGGCAGGCCGCACCTTGCGTGCGCTCTCATCCAGCGGCCGTGGCAGTATATAGACATTTGAAGGCACGAAAAGCTCGTTAATTTGAACTGCAAGGGTACGGAACCGCAATTCGAATTAACGAAAGTTCGAACTAACAAAAAATCAACTACAAATGATCTACAATGCGATTGTAAAGTATTATAACATGTAAGCTACGCTTCTGACCCCACAAATGACGCATCTGTCAGCACGCCCCATACCCTGAACTCGCGTCCGATCGGCGTTATCGTAAGGAAACTTCTTTTAAACATCTGCCAGGGGGTGTTAGATTGCTTCTACGTAGTTAATTTCTATCTCCGTTGTGCTCGCCTTTCTGAAGCAGACGCAGCTTCGTGTGTAGGCAGCGGGGCCATTTCTCAGGTCATGCGGCAGGCTCCCAGGTGCCGGCGCGGTGGCGCGTAGTTCGAATTATTAGTGGCGAAGGCCCCTCACGTTTGAATTAACGGGCATTCCAATACATGGGCTAATATGGAGACTTGGCCGTACGAAATTGTATTGTTCGAATTATTCATAAATTCAAATTATTGAAGTTCGAATTAACGAGCTTTGATTGTATTTGTTTCGTGTTAGGCTAGCATCGGGCGCAGACATTTTAGTGGTAACGGGCAACATAAACACAAGGGAATCATCAGTAGTTCTAGTAGACATGCCGCTAAACACACTTTCAAAGATTGCAAAATATTTGGAAAAACGAAGTACTTATAAATTCTGGTCGAGTTATTAGGGCAGATTGAAATCTTGAGAAGCAAATTAGGAGCATAATAAGCGTGGAATAGCTGCATTTGTTCTGTATATTGAAGTACAGAGCTTAAAGCTATAAATCTTTGTATAAATTTATTGTACTCATATTGTAGTGTATTGTATGGTATTAAATATTTCATTGTATACATATCGTATTATATTGTATACAACGCAATATTATATTATATTGTATTACATTGTATTGTATTGTATTGTACCTCCTATTGTGTAAAGTTATTGTGCACTTCCGATGTTTACATACGTAGAAGGAGCTACAGGAGCCTTACTCAGAACCTTGGACGAAAACTTTGTCGGACCAATGAGCGTGGGTAACAAGATTTCTAGGCATCCAATTAGAGGTCCAAAAACCGCGTCGTGAATCACGGAACAAATTGAGGGCCAAGACATTCTAGCAAAAATGAAGCAAAGTGGGGTTGGGGTGATAAATGTAATGCGAATTACGGCCAACAGGCCGATTATTTGCGTAACGGAATGGCGGCCAAGGGATGAGAAACGGAACACTTGATTGCAGATACATTGGTGGATGCTCTGGGAATGCTCATTAAGAAAACGCTTTGGGCTAAGTTTATGTGGACGAAGAGCAATGATACCCAACGGCACGCGTATGGTATAGCGCAGTGTTTTTTAGGTTACAATTTACAAACTAGCCCATAACAAATCACTCGGTGGCTATATTTCCAGAAATGGTCCGCCTCCCTTCCGGACTTGGTTCTCGGCTGATGGACACGTCTTGCTTCGTAATCAGAAGTTTGCCACATAAGGTTTGCCGCTCGTCCATCGTACACCGGACCAGCGGGGCTTAGTGCCCCAACAACACCAGTGACCTCGCTCCCTCGTTTTAGAAGCGGCATTGTCTGAGAGTCGCTCCTGTTTTTGCTTACTAGTATCCGCCATTTCGTCAAGCATTCCTATTCGTTCCTCTATCGCCACCCGCATTGGCTGCATACAAGTTCCTGCAACGCGTACGCTGTAAAATGATTTAGGGTGTAAATCACTGTCTATAACTAACACCCCTTACACCCAAGCAAAACACATAGGAAAACAAGCTCAACGGCATCCTGTCCTTTATAACACCCTTACACCCTAGAAAAAACACAAAAATCTTCTAGTGGCTATTTTATTATGAATTTCACCCTGTCATTTCGTTAAGAATCGGCATTTTGTCAAGCATTCCTATTCGTTCCTCTATCGCCGCCCGCATTGGCTGCAGACAAGTTCGTACAACGCGCACACAGTAAAATGATTTACACCCTTAACGGTATAAAGCACTGTCCATAACGAACACCCTTTACACCCAAGCAAAAAGCATAAAAAACAACCTCAAAGGTATTTTGTCGTTTATAACACCCTTACACCCTAGAAAAAACAAAAACTTCTAGTGGCTATTTTATTGTTAATTTCACCCTGTACAAAGGTTCCTTCTTGTTTTTGTTGGGCTGTAAGGTGTTCGTTATAGACAGAAAGGGTGTAAATCAATTTCCAGTGGGCAAGCGGTGCCAAAACTCCCGAGGCAGCTCGAAGAAGAGGTAGCCCGCGTTTAGACTCGTCTCCACGCCGACGTTTAAATTAGCGTTGCGAAGGCAGCTCTCTCCACTCTCGAACGGGCCGCTCTCTCCACGTGCTCTCTATCATGTGGTTCTGAGCTTTTCTGTCGATCGCTGTGGTCACAGAGCGATGAGAAAATGAACAGAGAGTAGCGGCCGACGCAATCGAGGAATGAAGTGCGGAAATTTGGGGGCGAAGAATGGTACCGGCGGTTACACGAGAGGCTTGGTTTGAAGTCTTTGGGTGAAGTCTGCGTCCTCAGTGAACCTAAATCGGCTCTTGATAGTTGTTTGTATCTTGCAACGATAGCCAATATTTCTAGCGTGGCGCCCGTCGGCAACCTAGCTGATGTATTTATTTATTTATTTTTCAAGTACCATGCAGGCCCTGACATGGCCTTGAGTAAGGGGGGTACATAAGAAAAGTGCAAAATTAACAAGATTTGAAAAAGGCGCGAAATAAACCGCAGTCCAAGAAACATTGGACAAGAAATTGGCCGCAAATGCATATTTAGAGAAACGCAAAATACAAAGATAACGTGCGCTATATCTAGAGCAAACAAAGACTAACATACCACATATTCAAGATAAAAAGCAGGCAAGAATAAAGAAACACTTCTAATATGTTACGTTACTGCCCAACAAGCATGTTCACTTTAATTTCTTTACGTGGAAATTCATAGATATTTGTTTTACCCCGCAGAGGTTAGCTTCTACCTCGCATAAACTTTGGTATGGGCACGTACAACAACGGTCTTACATAAAAGGTTTTGAAAGCGAGGTGAGATTCCGCAGGGATTTTGCTACGCAGACAAATCTGCGAGGTAACGCTGTCGACATGCTTGTTGTATGAAATAATTGCTTTTACATTTGAGCACAAACTGCGTGTTTAACACAGTAACAAAGAAGTGATAAAATAGTTCATGGTGTTTTCATTTATTGGTTGCACATGCAGCTTACCGTATGATATAATGCATCTTACCCGTACATATCGCCGTACGTCTTCGACCACTCATCCAGCACTTTGAAGGTTTCCTATTGGTGAAGTTACAAAATAAGGAAAGAAGATTCAATTACTCATTTAACAGGAATATTCTAGAAAACTGAAAAAAAAAATGCTGAAATTTGATGCCTACAAATCTCGTGGCAAGAACGACGTAAGACTTGGGCGCCACGAAAGATACCATCGTCGTGAATAACGCATGCCCATCATTGACAAACAGTGATAATTCATACCTACAATAGACCTCTATTGGAATAGCTGTCGCGTTATGTGCACATGGTTGGCACCCGGAAAGGTGAGAATCGTCCAGAGACACTTCCTCAGTGGAGCACAGCTTTTCCAATGTGAAGGCTATAAATTGTCCTTTATCGAAAAACCGCCCTCGGAGCCGGCGTTGTTCGGAGTTTCCTATAGCATCGACATGGCGCTTAAACCGAACAGCGTAAAGCTGTTCAGTTCATTTACTCGAAATACCGTTCTGGCGATTCACCAACCCAACTCATGAGAGACCATAACCTCCCAACCTAAGAATTCAGACGGAAAATCCAAAGATTAAAATTTCTTTACCTTCTCAAGAATAATAAATTGTCAATGAGACCAGACCAATCCATCCAACCACTCACCGCTCTCAGAACACGACACCGGCAAGCCGACTCCCTAACGCCCTTCAATGCTAGAACTAACATTTTCAAATTGTCCTTTTTCCCGCGCACTGTAACCGAATGGAATCAATTACCTGCATCATTCTTAAACAGCAGTGACTCAATTGACCATATTGCATTTTGATCTGTATTGTTAATGTGTTAAATTTCTTTCTTATGCGTTGTTTGAATGATGTCCTTAATTTTCGCGCTTTTCATGTTCTTTGAACTTCTGTAGTTCATAGTACATCGTTTGTAGTTATGTACCTCATGCTTGGGCCCTTCACTGGGCCTGCGGTATTGCGTAAATAGGTAAATAAAATAAATTTTTATTTTCTGGCAGGCCTCGTGTCAATCCATACCTCGTGACTCAGAAAGAAAACAAAGAGAAACTGAGTGCGCCACCTTGTCGAGGTAACGCATGGGCTTGCACAGAGCAACTTGAAAATACTTACCGCCCCTTTCTGAAAAAAGTTGAGAGAGGCGCGTAAGCTAAATGTGCGTTCAACCTTCGCTGAAATCGATCTTCAAACCTTCAAACACCCAATTCGCAAACGAGAAACCCCCCCATTCGGCGGTTTTTCCCGCACTGAGTAAACGAAGCTACGAATGATTATACTAATACTTAGCTTATGAGCCAAAGGTATGCTATTCCTCTCCCACTTTTGATGATCTATGCGCGTATTGGCCAATCTTTCCCTGTTCGCGTTTTTCAAGTAACCGTGTCGACAAAATGGAAGCCCGGTTTCAATAAATGCGCTTTGTGTCCGGAGATCTTATCAGAACTTTTCGGTCGACCATATGGGGAAATGTATTAGTTTTTTGAGAGAACATCATCGGTCGTACTAAAAAAGCTTTGGCTTAAAAAGCGGATTGTGCGGCGGTCAAAGATGTTTTAGTTTTGCTGGTGATCCCCATCGATAACACCTCTTGTCAACCCAGTTTGATGTGTGCACGTGCCACACAGACCTTTACTCGCCGACTAGCGGCGTACCAATGACCAAAGAAGCAATTAACTCTGCCCCGCACCGCACCCCGTACAATGTTGAATTGGTCACTTACTGTAGTTCAATGTGCATTAATTCTTTTATGTTCACAGCCTACAAGCTAGTCCTACAACAGGACCTTCTTTATGTTGAAGAGTGGTGCGATGCGTGGCTGATGACACTTAATCCTACCAAATGCAAAGTTATATCGTTTAACCTCCGCCACAATCATTTAACCTTTCCGTACAAGATTTCCAATGTCTCAATAGACCTAGTTCCCTCATTCAAATACCTTGGTGTTACCTTGTCCAATGATCTTTCATGGTAGGCTCATGTAACCAACATTATCCCCTCAGCCAATAAAACAATTTGCTTTCTCAAGCGTCATCTCCGTCAGGCTCCACCCACAGAGCAAGAATAAAATAGGAGAGGAAACTGAGCTTCCTGGGGAGCCTGATAACGTCGCAAGCACTTGGCGAACGTCACGTTTCCGGCATCTGGCGGCAAGCGAAGGAAGTGCGCGGTCATCGCCACGGCCGCTGCACGTTCTGTTCGCGCTCGCCCAGTCCAACCCGGCCGCGGCATCGCGGTGGCATTTCGCCGGTACCCCCGGAACATTCCGTGGCCGAAGCGAGAGTCTGTGCGCTCTTCTGCGCTTCCGTTGGCTGAAGAGCCCGCCTTTTCGATTAATTTTCTGCCAAATTTAAACCGGCAGTTCGAGCGAATCAAAGGGACATTTTCTTCTATTGCGCAAGCAATCTTGCGCGAGCACCAAGCCCAAAATACAAACGAGTAAACGCAAAAAAATGTAAAACCTGTAAACGCACGGCCTTATGTCGCGTGCGATGCGCTCTAAGCGAGTTGAGTGCAGCGGCCCAATGATGACGCGCGCACGCGCCTGCGCGCGCTACGTCCGGGATAAATGCGCGTTCCGTCCCCGCATCGCGCAGCAGCTCGAGCGCATAGCGATTCACACCTTGTGGCGAATGCTGCAAACAACAGTTATGCTTTTAATACATTCAACCAGGTGCCGCTGTCAAATTGTTCGCCGCCGCAGCTGCGGAGCTCCGTAGGTCTCCGTAGTTATCATTGTGACATTATCTGGTCGCTCGATCGCGCCGGCCGCAATGGGCGTTTCCTCTCCTATATATTCTTGCTCCGTGGCTCCACCATATATCAAGCAACTCGGGTACACATCCCTTATTCTTTCTAAATTTCAATACGCATGGCGCCATCTGGAACCCGCACCAAGTATATCTTATCAACACACTTGAAGCTGCCCATAACCGCCCAACGAGATTCATGCATTCTGCATATTCCTACAATATCAGCATTTAATCCTTCAAAGCACGGCCAGGACTAGAACCTCTCTCTTTTAAATGGGAATGCATTTCTTAGTCGGGGGTTGTCGTGCGGTCTGTGCCGGCGTCCGCACGCCGCTGTTCTCTCCGCGCTCCTAGCAACAGCTGTGGCGCGCCTAGCAACCGGAGCAGGTGGTAGCTCGGGCGGGAGTAGCGGAGGGCAAGGGGAGAGGAGGAGCGCGCGCTGGCATGTGAGGGCGCTCGTATCGCGGAGCTCGGGCGGAGTAGCGGAGAGTGAGTGGAGAGGAGGAGCGCGCTCGGGCGTGTGAGGGCGCTCGCATCGCGGAGCTCGGCGGACAGAGCTCGCGCGCGGGGCGGGCGTGTTGCGCGGGTCTCTCTCGCCTCTCCGCGTACCCTCTCTCCGCCCGCTGCACTCGGAAAATATATAAATGCAGTGGAGCGCGCGCCTCTCTCCGTGACTGCTTGCCGCAGTGCACTCATCGGTGCACCCAATGCATTCGCATTTCCGCACGATCCCCTTCGGGGAGGTGGGGGGAGTTTTTTTGCCACCACATCGCCACCGCATCGCCACCCTTTCTCTTTTTCATAGACTCTTTTATTCTTCACTCAACTGCGCACCTTACATCACTGCACGGTCGTACACCCTTTGTCAAAATTTTGTGGGCCAATCCTAAGCCTTCTCGACCACAAAAATTGAAATAATAGGCTTTAACTTTAAAACTGACGAAAATATTTTAACGCAGTGCGAAAGAAAGGTGTTTTCTCTAGCTTTCCTGGATAAAAAGTTTAAGCTTCGCTCGGGGCGTAAGCTTGTACATTTATTTTTTGTAGCCTGCGCGTTTCCGGCTTGGCCCACAAAAGTTTGACAAAGACTGTACATATCTCATCGCACTGGTCATGCACTTCAAGTTTCAGGTCACCGTACCCGGGCCACCACCTTCGCTGCCTCCTTCTTTCCGCGCGCTGCTAAAGACTATAGAATGGCCTTCCCCGCCATATTGCCGTCATCACCAGCCCCCATTCATTCCCTGCTGAAGTAACGACTTATTTGTCATGTTAATCCTTGTTTGGTGGGTACAAAATCTTTTTCCCGTGCCCACACTACGCCTTATGTAATACCTCCTTTTGGTGGCATTTATGAAAAATAAAACGAAAATGAAAAATGACAGTATACGAAGTCCTAGACTGCTCAGAGTCAGGCTTGTGTGTATGCGATGTTGAAGTATCTTACGGGGATGCGGGTTGGTCCTTCTCGGCGAGCACTTTTACCTTAACGCACAGAGTAGCCATGTTCAAGATTTTTTGTCGGTTTTTATATCATACACAGGAAACGAATGCACACAAATGAAGTATATACTTCAAAATTCAAAGCACATTGCTTACTGTATTTATTCAGAATCAGTGTTTGCAGAGCTGTTTGAGCTTTCAGTTCGGCCGTCCAGCGTTACCAGAATAAAATACAAAAAGATACCTAGCGCACCTCAGCGTGCATCACGTGAGGAGCGCCCGGCGTCGGCCAGGCTTCGCTCAGGCTTGCGCCACGTGCAGAGCTCGCAAGAAAAATAGCAAAAAAAAAATACCAAGCGCACGGGAACGTGTGCCCCGTGAGGAGCGCCCAGTGACGGCGGGCTCGACCTTCGAGAACACTCTGCCAAGCCTTTGTGGCGTGACCTCTCGCGTACTGTTCTCCTTGCCAGTTCATGTTCATTCCATCCCTGTTAGCGCAAATGCCGTGTTCGCGAAACAGCTTGCCGCGGGTTCTAGTGAGTGCTAACGCGGTCCACTTTGGGAGAGATGTGGAAGCCTTGGGACAAAACGATCCAGACCTGCCAGTCATAGAGAACTTTCAGAGCCAAGTTGGGAAATCAAGTCAAGGGCAACAGCCGGGCCTTCGACGAAGGGAGAGGGGCCACCAGTTCTGCTGTTTCTCCAGCGTGGCACCACTACGTGCAAGCTGCGCCAATTCTTTGTAATTGAGTGCGGCACGCGTACTTTATGCACTTACCCCGTTCCATATCTGGTCAAAGTTTCCAGATATTAGACTTGGTTCGGGACCCGGAATTCCTCGGTCTTTGAAAACGCTAAACGTTCTTCTACGCCACCTGTAAAGAGGGCAAAATCTTGTAACAACCACCTGAGGTCACAGTAAGTTACAAGACTCACGTACGGAGCTGTGTAAAAAACATCGTGGTCTGCTGTCTTGGTAAATGTTACGAACTACTACACACCCGCCTTACAGTATTTATACGTAAATAGGAGGAGAGGACGGAAGTACGGAGCGCAGCTGTTGAAATAATACAAAGATGTTATTTATATCTCCATATATTCGGCAATTTGTGTTGTTCCGAATTTTTTACTGCGACGTTAACGTGCATTTTCTAATTTCGATGGGAAACCATTCGCTCATTTTCGGAATGTCTGAAAAAAAAAATGAAGGAAGCCTACACTAATGCGCAAGACCAAAGGTAGTGAAGCTGTACGGAACAGTAGCGTTTTTTTCTTTTTCGCCTCACGACGTTGTTTAAGCCTCTCCGATGTACGAGGGGCCACAGGTGGATGTTCGTCTCCCACAATCGCCATGGTTCTGCGCCGAACGTGGCCTCGTGGCTTTCCTTCGTGGCTCGCGTTTATCGCTGTGGCGGCGGCCTCCTCGCCTTGCGCACGGGTCCCGCGCACGTCGCTTTTCCCTCCTCGCCTGACTCTCCCTTGCCGCCTATCTCTCCCCCCCATCGGGCCGCTGCTCCGTGCCGCGCGCTTGCGGAAGGGGCTGTGATGTGGCCTCTGGCGCTTAAGGGCAAAACTGGTCACCCCGCAAAGACTGCCCGAGGTAGCGTAGTGTAGCTTTCGCTACAAAAATACATGACGGCGACGAATCCCGCATACGCCTGCAACTCCCATGTAACCCGTTCTCTCTCCCCAGCTTCCGAACCACCTTTCCCTCTCCCGCTTCCAACAACCCCCTCCGTTCTGGCTCCTCGTAAAAGAGGTTTGTTTAATTCAATCTTCCCAGTTTCCCCCTTCCTTGTTCCTCGTCGCTGTCTGTTGGGACATCACACGCTTTTTTATTCCCGTGTTGTTTTCGTTTTGTTCGAGGCAGCTGGTTCCAACGTGTTTCGTGTCAGTGTTTGATTGTATCTCCTCTTTCTTGCACAGTGTTTCTAGAGCATAGATTCTTCGTTTTCTGTAAGAAAAAAAATCAAGACATGCGTTTTTAATTGAAAAAACCCTGGTAGTATCGGTTCTGTGCGTATATTTTACTGCAAGTATGCTTCTGGTGTCCCTGTGCTGTATGCGTGGCCAGTTTCAGTGATGGCAGCAGCTTGGAACGGTCGTGATTATGCCTATTTTGTGTCCGATAATTTAATTGTTTTATGTGTTTTTGCCGGGCAGTTGAATAGAAAAAACAGTAATACAGACAAACCGAACTTTCTGCGTTTAGGCAGCCCAAGAAAGAATGTCGTTTCTTAAAAAAGCGTCAGTGAGCGCCATCAGGCGCTGGTTTCTGCTACTGAAAATAACTCCCGCGAGCTGACACGTGCATGCCTTCACACGATCGCCAATGGGCGGTTAGATGAGGGTAGGGGTGCTCCGTTCGCTTATTTGCTGCTCCCGCAATCCTATATTCCAGCATGTACCCGCCCTGCCTATCTATATTTACGCAAGGTAGAGAGATTCCATACACAGCTCCTAACGCAGAAGGTAGAAAGGTGAAATAATCGGCTAAAAATCATAAGCTATATAATGCCTTGAAGTGAACTAGAAAACGGTAGGGCGTTTGGCCTTAGGAGCGCACGGTGAACAAACAACGAAGCTGTGCAAGGAGGTGTTGGCTGGGCGTCGTTTGAAGTTCGAGAAGCTCAGAGTAAAGTATGTTTTGAGAGTAGGTGGAGAGCAATAAATCCACGTACGTGGCGTGCTAAAGTGTTTAGGTGCCCAAGCATGAAAAGCGCGGACACGGAGTGGCTAAGGAAGACTACAAGGCTAAATATTAAATATGGAAAGAACACTGGAGAATCAAAAACAACCAAAGTAACCAGAAAAAAGCAAAAGACATCTAGAAACGAATGGAGAGAGAGAGTAATTTATTGAATGGAAGAAAAACACAGAGCGATTGTCCTTAGAAACGGATAAATGGACAGAAAAAATGGAAGCTTAAATTTCGCCGGAAATGCACACTGCAGAGAGATTGCATATCAGAAAGGAAGATTTCTATGATAATTCTAAGGGAAGTGTTTTGCTTTTTGAAGCTAGAGCAGGCTACTTGAGACGTTAGATCTTTCTGGTAAGGTATACGCAAAATGATGGTGTATGCGGGGTTTGCGGAAAAGAAACAGAAACTATGCGGTACATAGTGATAAAATTCGCGTGTATCCATCCAACTCTACGCGAGGGAAATAATCGGCTTCCAGATGCCCTAGGAATTAAGTGTAGCACAGAGGTTGTAAACTTTAAGGTTTGTCGAGGTTGACTAAAAAAGATTACAATGCTGGTGGACGAAAAGCAGGGAGGGGAGTATCGCCTAGGACAGCTACCAGAGGGAACAGAAAGAAGGTATTTTGAGCCTGCCCTAAGAGCAGCGCTAGAATTGAACAAATAGTATTAAACAGAGATATATTAGATTATTTGATAAGGTGACACGACATAACCCCATTACAGAGGGGATACCATTAGTAATCAACCAGTCAAAGCCGGTTCCTGTCCCGTTCTATAGGAGAGGGAGAGGGCAAGAAGGCTGCTTTCGCAGATGTTCAGGTGACGGTTCCTTTGCAGGAACCGTAGAATGTGAGTGGGGACGGCGCCTAGGTTCTTATGCGAGCGCAAGTTGACGATCGAGAGGACACACTGGATCCACAGCTCCACTCCATCAACAGCTTTCCCACTGGATGGCACTGTATTTTATTTTTCGATGAGTTCTCCCTAAGCCCTTGTGTGAGCTAAGGATCAGTGGCCTTCTTGGATCACGTGGTGTCATGCCTTGACAACAATTTGACAACCCTGTTGAGGTATCCCAATATGGAGTGTGTGTTCCTGCGCTTTCGCTGTAGGCAGCTTCTTGTTTATATTTTGTATTTTCAACCAACAATCTATCAGTTATTTGTCGGTGCCTGTCTTCTACCGCATTCTCCTCCGTGGCTTGGCCGGTTTTTCGCTGTTTTGAGGAAGTTTAATCTTCCGTTTAAGTAAAGCTTACATGGCTAAAGTCTCATGTATTTTTGAAGTCTGTAAAAAAATACAATCTCCATACTGCACGTTCTTTTGAAGCGCCAGGTGATCTATAGCAAGGCGAGTGTTGGAAACTGAACACCC
The DNA here is from genome assembly GCA_013339765.2 of Haemaphysalis longicornis. Taxonomy (NCBI): domain Eukaryota; kingdom Metazoa; phylum Arthropoda; class Arachnida; order Ixodida; family Ixodidae; genus Haemaphysalis; species Haemaphysalis longicornis. Next base: position 65,300,231 of record CM023458.1, on the reverse strand, counting down.
TGGGTGTTTGGACCCACAGCCCGCATCACCCCGCAAATTGCACGCCATTTAAAACACAATTTTGACCTCCAGCTTATACGTCTCATCATTTAGATATGAATTTTGAATGAACGAGTTAATACTACGAACTATTTCTATGATAGATGATAGAAACATCACTTAAACACAAAGCTGATAGGCCTCATCACTTCAGTAAGCATTTGAGTTGATTAGATGTCAAGGGGAAACATTTTCAATGGCAGCATAGTGAAATTAATTGTGGGCACGTGTTTATATGCCTCAGAGATGAACGCCGTCCCTGCGGGCTCATACCTTTGACCTGAAGTTTTGGCCGCGTCTATGTTGTACGATCAAAAGTTTCGCTCGATCCGCCTTCCCAGAGTGCAATGGCTCATTACGTTTGAAGTGCTCATTGTAATTATCTGGTCGCGAAAATGCAAACAACGTCCGCCCATAATATGAAAATTAAAGCCGTTCCAGTCAATGTGGAAGCTGTCGGAAGTGCAGAGCAGTGATTCGCCATAATGGGCTGTACCGCCGTTATTTGCTCACCGTTACCACCCCGACCAATTCAAACTTACCGCCTTCGCAGTGCTCGCGCACCCCCTTCCTGATACTGCGCCAGCGGGAGTTGCTTGCTTGAATTTCCTATGCTGGAGCTGTTTTGCGTCATTCGAACGCGCCATTCTTTCCTTGCGCTGCTGGAGCCTTTCTGCGGTATTTCGAACGCGCCATTGGTTTCTTGCGCAGCCGCTTTTTTCGCTTACTATCGTAAAAACCAACCCTACGAGCGTATCTAACTCCAAATGAACGCGGGCGCTGCCGGTTAGTTACGTATATTTTGCCTCAAATGTACCTACCGTTTTCTTTGCGCTAAACAACGGGGAGATGTAGGACAAGCGCCAGCGGTTCACGAGTTTCGAATGCTTATGACTATATAAACCGCTTGGCTTTCGAAGCCTCTGGGGTACGCCGCGAACGACAGCGTTACCACGGGACGCCCTGTTGCTCTACTTGGGTCCATCGAGCTTGCTACGACGACGAGGCGAGCGCCTAAAGTGCGCTGCACTTAAAACGCTAGTTCAGGAAAATAGAAAATGTTATCGCACCGCGCGTGACACTAGACTTCACCCCGTCGTCTGGTACAGGAAGTGCTCAGCGCCACTACAACTTTGAACCCCCAGTCGCGTTAGATCTCAACGTTAGCAATAAAAACCGCAAACAAAACATTATGTGAAAGTGAATTTCTTTAGGCAAAGAATACCTGCATCACCCGGCAAGTTTGTGGTTTCATTTCATATGCAAAGAACATCTTGAAGTGCCCCTCACAGGTTTCTTGAACGAATGTTTTGGTGTTGCCTATTTGTCAACACCCATTTTCTTTTAATCTAATTTCCAGCGAGTTTTGCAAAAGCATTTCTGCCAAAACGAACAGTCGGAACACGAACTACGTATATTTGGAGAAAACATTCCCAAACGACTAACCCTGGTAACAGGGTTCATATATGTCAGCACTGCTGAGTTAAAGAAAACTAAGCATATTTGATGAAAAAAAATTACATACTGAACCTAAGAGGGTTATTTAAAATAACGCTTCTACTTGCACTAGGTTTTACAAAAAACTCGATGAAATAGGTTAAAACCAGTGTTGAATATAGGCGAAATAAAGCAGAGCATGAGCAAAAGTATAGGCTCAAGCTTTTCCAAGCAACGTGACGCTGGTTCTCTCTGTCGGCTCCAGCCAAGTGGCCCGCATGGCTCTTGCTACAGGTTATCTCACCGCTCGGTGTTGCTAAAGCTGTGAGCATTGCCCCGCTCGACTTTTTTCCGCTTCCACCGGCGTCTGCACTTGCTTTAGATTAAGGACGCTCCGACGGGAGTTGAAGCTCGTGAGAATAAACGCGGGTGATTCATGCTATACAAAGTCTATTTATCAAACAGGAGGAAACGATTACATCACAGCAGGTGTCTTTACGAGATGGTTTATTTATTTGCTTCGAATGACTTGAGGGACCCGCGCATAGAGCACTGCACGGGCCTGATTTTAAGGCCCGAGCCCGCTTCGCGAAGCCCGAGCCCGACCCTGGCCCGTAACACCTAGCCCGAGCCCGGTCAGGGCCCGGGCGTTCATAAGTGAGCCGGGCCCGAGCCCCGCCCGGGCCCGCCATCTCAAGCCCGGGCCCGGCCCGGCCCGGTAATTTATTTTTTGGCCTAGGGAGGGCCCGCGCGTGTGTGACCAGGCCCGGTCTTTGAAGCTAAAGAAAGTTTGTTTATCATATTCCGGGCGATCAGACGGAGCATCTAGTCTGTACAAGCACGTCATGAACTGAAACGCAAAAAATAAGGGTTTAAAAGTGCACATAGTTTAGCTTGCACCGTCTGCAGTTCACGCCACATCGGCGTAATAATGGCTCGTATTCTTACACGACAGACATCATCACCTTTAATGACCAGACTCTTGGCAACTTCACGTGGTTGTCTCGACCACAGGTTGGTATTGCTGACATTTTTCGATCCGCATTTGAACCAACGAGTATGTACGCGCGTTGAAGTACTTCACATGCAGTGGTCGTTAAGCGGTGGTGTTTCTCTGGCGTGCGTGTTTGATTCCCGGCCACGGCAGCTTTGATTGGTGCGATATCTAAAACACACGTGTACATACATAGACATAGGTGCACAGCTCCAGAATGTCTGAATTAAGTCCTTACCCTCTTGGGCATTCCTTGTAATCGTATCTTCGGTATGTTATACAACAAAGTAGAAAAATCTTGATGCGTACAAGAAAATGTCATTAGAGTTGCAGTATAGTGACCATCAGACCTAGCAAAACACGTTTTTAAAAAATGCGTACAACTAACAGCAAGAGAGAGAGAAGCTAGCGCGAAAAAATAACTAAGAATATTCATTTTGATGCTCTTTTCTACACTTCACGGTCGGACCTATTAACGGCCGTGCCTATGAATTCAGCCCGAGCCCAGCCCGGGCCAGCGGCATTGAGCCGGGCCCGGCAAGGGCCCGCATAATCGACTTCGGGCGGCCCGGCCGGCCCGCGGGCCGGGTCGGCCCCGGCTTCGGGCCGGCCCGGCCCGTGGCAGTGCTCTACCCGCGCAGGGTTACCTCCAAAATTGTTTCGGAAATAAAAACAAGTGCCAGGAAGCATGTATCAAGTAGCTCACAGGGTTCAACCTAGTTATGACTGTTTGGAATTGTCAACACTGCTGAGACGACGCGGATTTCTCTCATTACTGCACATGAAACGGTCATTATCCCGCTAGAGCCTACTTATTGCCAGATGGGCGCATACATCTTGAGGCGCATACTGTTTGAAGAGACCTGTTCGTCCGTCGAATTAATAATTATTGGTTACTTTTAAGCTGAGGGCTCAGCTGATTGCTCAGCTGAGGTCTGGATTTACTTGTTTCTCATTTCTTTTTTCAGCTGATAAAACAAGATTCGCCTAGTTTGACACCAACAAACACTCACGTCCAAAATGCAGTAACGGCAATCCCGACCACGGTGACAAGCAGCGCGATTGCCTCGGCGGCGCTGAAGACCATCGCTGCCTCCTTGGTAAACTGCCGACTACAACTACGATCTGACTACAGAGAGGCGATGTGCATTATGCTACGTTCCAGGACGCTGCACATCCGTCGGGATGTGGTAACCTCGCGTCGATCGCACTTTTTTTTCTGGCTTACGAGACGATCGTGAGGAAAGGCAGCGGACGTTGCGCGACACGCGCAAAGCTCGCGTGGTGGTTGGGGCACCGGACGTTGACTCCACGAGGCCGCATCTGCGCAAGTAAAACGTGTTGGCAGCAGAAGGGCATCAGTCCTCCCTCTATCTGGCTGGCCTTGGGTACACTTACCCGATTCCGCAACGCGAAGCGAAACCGGTATCTGGCATTGGCATTGAACGCACGTACTAATCGTGCCCTAGAAAACGCCGCGCTGTGTCAGCAAGCGCACAATCAGCGTCTGCGGAGAATGCGCATTCTGTCTTCAGGAACTCAGCAGAAGAAGCTCGAATTTTAAGTCAGCACTAGGAGCAAAAAAAGTCCAGAAAGTTTGTAATCCTTGTGCAATAAGTAGTTATAAGTTGCCGTCTGTGTACAGAATTACAACAGATGGCTTCTATACATTGCGGTATTGTACACAAAAACAGCCACCATACACGTTGAATGTTAAGTTGCAGTGTACTACCTAAGGACGCTGCGCCGGGGGTAGTGATTAACGTTTTTCGCCTTTCGTTTATGCGTGGAAGTCCTGTAAAAGCTGATAAATCCATCTTAGAAAGCGACTCTGTCATCTGCTCCCCATACAGGTGTATTTTTAGTGCGTGCTTTGATGTCTTTGCGATTTTCTTCGGGGAATCAATGGAATTATTTATCGGTGCCACTAAAATAAGCCCATCCAATCGCAGTGCTATGCATATATGACGTCGCATAGATGCACAAAAAACGCCTAGGAGCTTACGAACGCAGAAAACCGTCAAAAGCTTTGAATGATTGCGTAAATTTTCAGATGTTCTTGAGTCGCGATACTCTGCTTGGATATCCGGGGCCGTATGATCCTAAAAGTTGGAGCCACTTGTTGACCATGTTTTGAAAATAATTCTCAACTCAAGCACACCAAAGTTTTGAGGAGCTTTTTTATGATCTTTAGAGGGATGGCTTGTCAAAGAGATGAGATGTACTGAAATGCTAGACATGCGCTTGTTGTATGACGTCGTAGGGACATTTACAGAAATAAGCACAATGTAATGACAGGAAGACCGACAACTGGCAAAATATCAACGAGAAAACACGCACATACAGAAAATTTGTGAATAAATCAAAACGGACGAGGTGGGAATTAAGACCGACTAAAGGTTTCAATCAGGCACTTTTTTTCCATCCTTCATCTCTTCCTCCTGGAAGTACGCCATCTTCTTCTGCAACTCTATCCTGCTTTTGGTTTCCCTGCCTGAGATCGGAGTATTAACGAACCAACAACCACTATACCTAGCTCCCTGTTGTGTTAGATGTCCTTTACTACAACTACTGACATCTTCTTGAACCGCGCTGTATTAAAACTTCAACAGACAAGGGAAGAGCACACAAGGATGGGACGAAGCGCGAACTAACAACTGATTTCTTTTCCACAACACACACAGTTATACATAAAAACACACTGGCTCTGAATCAACGTTATAAATAATTAACAAGAAAATGTCAACCCGTCAAAAAACACCCCTCTCGTCTCAGCGCCTCTGCGCAGGTGTAAGAAATTCTACCTCGCTATCTGTGAGGGTGCCTGACGGCATGCTTATGCAAGCGTCTATTTTCATGATAGCGACGGCTTCAAGAATCTCTCTTTCTATCTTCTCTCTGCCTCGGCCGATGACACTTGTCTTGGTGAAATCTGGAACGCTGGGACATTGACGGCAATGATGGCAATGATCGGTGAGCCTCCCGGGTGAGTAATCTGCTGGCAGTTGTTCCTATGCTCTCTGAGCCTAGTATTGACGCAGCGGCCCCACTGTCCAACGTAGCACTTTCCGCATGTTAATGGTAGATGATAAACAATATCGTATTTGCCTTCTACAAACTTGTGCTCGTACTTGGTGGAGCAGGCGTCTCGGGGTTTCTGCGCATTGTTGACCTTTTTGCAAAGACCTATTAATTTTCTCGGCGCTGTGAAAACAACTGGGAGGTCATCTCTTGCCGCAATCTCTTTTAGCCCATGCGCCACTTTATGGATAAATGGTAGTACGACCGGCCGCGTGTTCTTCTTTGATTGTTCACCTTCTACCCCGAGACGCCTGCTCCACCAAGCACGAGCACAAGTTTGTAGAATGCAAAAAAAAGATATTGTTTATCACCTACCATTACCATGCGAAAAGTGCTACGTTGGACAGTCGGGCCGCTGCGTCAATACTAGGCTCAGAGAGCATAGGAACAACTGCCAGCAGACTACTCACCCGGGTAGGCTCGCCGATCATTGCCATCATTGCCGCCAGCGTTCCAGATTTCACCAAGACAAGTGTCATCGGCCGAGGCAGATAGAAGAAAGTAAGAGGGATTCTTGAAGCCTTCGCTATCACAAAACAGACGCTTGCACAAGCATGCCGTCAGTCACCCTCACAGATAGCGATGTAGAATTTCTTACACATGCGCACAGGGGCTGAGACGAGAGGGGTGTTTTTTGACGGGTTGACATTTTCTTCTTATCAATTTATAAGGTTGGTATCGGACCAGTGTCCTTTTATGTATAACTGTGTGTGTTGTGGAAAAATAAATCAGTTGTTAGTTCGCGCTTCGTCCCGTCCTTGTGTGCTCCTCCCTTGTCGGTTGAAGTTTTAATACAGCGCGGTTCAAGAAGACGTACAATCAACTAGCCCCCCTTTTAGCCTCGCTTACTGCCATAGTTTTTAGACGCAAATATTTTTAATTATAGCAAAGAACAGAACAGTTTCATTTAAAATACTGGCCTTGAAAATTGTTTTTCTTTTTGTTTTTTGATTAAGCTGGACATGAATTTTGAGAGAACTCACACTAAAAGGCTTTGTTCATAGCATAATTGCACGAAACAATAGGAGCCTCATCTCCCGAAAACTGTATTTCTTGTGAGGTTCAAGAGGCCTCCAACGTAGTTGGTGAGAAACCAGGCAGGCCTAAAGTAAACCAGTTATCGTTGTAAACACTTAACAATGGTGATCACAAATCAAATCTGTCTGGTTTTGTACATCTGAAATAGTGGCATAACGGCATCGTTGGCAACTCACGAGAAGACTTTTCTTTCGAACAAAAATTATTGTATTTTATTCAGCATTAGCACCTTCTTTCATCAAGCGTTGCCCATCAATCTTACGTGATGTGAAATATGTACAGACTCATAGGAACCCCCTGGGCCCTACTTGCTTTGCTACCCAGCGTCGACTAAAAACAGGGCTATTTATTGACACATATGAGCCACTGAGGTATAGAGTAGCGTTGTTAATATGCATTAATCCATCGTTAACTCAAATTTGGATAGCTCGAAATAACGGCTAATTCGAAACACGCTGGATTCGGCTTTTCTTCCTTCTTTCTGGGACTTTGTTAATCCTTAATCTTGTGGCTTGATATTCTTCGCGTATATGTTATCCAATATACACCTTAAATTAAAAAAAACCGTGCCACTCTCCATTATATATCACATTTTTCCTGAAAATGACCGAAATGTCCCTTTGTGCGGCACAATTTTGACATGTATGAACCACGAACCTGTTGCTTTTTCTTTTCTTCAAAGAAAAATTCTGGTTAGTGCAGAGTGCAGTGGCCCAGAAGTGTACCGAGAAGGTGCGGTCTCTATGACCTTTCAACGAGCGGCGTCAAAAAGCCTCCCCACAAAAACCGACCCCAAAATGGCATTAATGGGACACCGAAGACAAAACCAAAGTTGGTCTAAATAGATTAATTGGCGTCCCCAGAATACAAATACACCAGCGTCTGGGGCATTACCTTTAAAATGATCTCGCAATTAATCAAAAAACGATGCCATCAGTCGCACACCAGAGGTGACGTATACGGCGATGGGCGGATGTGCCAATAGTCACGTGAGAAACATCAGTACGAGAAGAGCGCACACAAGCTCGCATAGAAACATGTAAAATCATTATTTGCAAGTTATCTTTGCTAAGTCATAAACCATTATAAAGGTACAGGTATAATTCAAGCTATGCCAACATTCGCAAGTAGAGATGAGTCGCCAAGGAGTGAGACGGATCTTCCGAGCCGCTCATTTCGAAGAGTGAGTGAGCCGTGGCTCAGTAAAATTGAGCGAGCGGTCAGAGAACCGCTCAGAGAACCGGGCAGAACCAGGTGGCTCTGCTGAAAAGCCGGATCAGGCATAGTGTGGCGGGCCTTGGGTGCTGGTGTCGCACCATGTATTATCTGTTCATAGGGGGTCGACATTCTGGTCGCCTTTAGTACGAAAATGCTCCACTACAGCGTGCAAGGAAAAATGTCAGACCAGTAACAAAATGCCTCCACCAAGACATTTGGTTTTTGTCAAGCACTGCTTAACCTCTAATAGTCACATTTGTCAAATATAAGCAGCAGACTGAAATCACAGAGATTACACAGACCCTTACTACACCTGTGTCAAAGCCTTGGCCATAGCAATAAAAACGAAAAACATGCGGCCAAATAAGAGATCTAAAATATCTGCAAAGACAAACAAGATGTTTTGGTTTCCCTGTGGATGCCAAGGCACCCAAAACGTCTTGCTTGTTTTTACTTTTAGAAGCGCTTGGGCCCGTGCGTGTCGTTTATATTGCAATGTTCCTAACGCAGTCTACCAAGAAACACCACTCTAGCAAGGACAAGGCCCCAACAGACATCCTCTTGCTCGCAATGCAATAAATTCTCTGTCCCTTCTTCCCGACCACACGGGCTCCTGTCGAATTCTCACTCCAAATCTTGGGCGAACGAAGTTTGCTATATATAAAAACACTGTGAAAATGCCACACTGATGCTGCAGTGCGAATGCAGGAGAATTGAAACAAGTAAAGCAAACCTCCTCTGAATTCCTAAGAAGAGGAGCGTGAATGTAGAAAACGCGTGAAGGGCGTGAAAGCAACAGAGGAGATGGAGTTACGTAGAAGAGATGGCAGAAGACCATCGCCTTTCGACATTTACAGTGAAGCAAGCGAATACGTGGTTATTTGTATTGTTTGTTCGTGTGGCATTTTACGCGGTTTGTACATGACACTCCGTAGCGCTGCTCTTAAAATAAGCTGAGCATCTATAAATTGCTTATGAGGTTTGACGGGCCAACGCTACACAGGCGCAGTGGAGGGCTCCGGGTTAGTTTTGACCGCTTGGGGATCTTTAACGTGCGACAAAATGTCGAACACACGCGAAACGCGAAACCGTTTCGCCTCTATCAGAAAAGCAGCCGCCGCGGCCGGGAATCGAGCCGGCGTCGTTGGGCTTAGCAGCAGAAAGCACCTCTAAAATCTCCCATAAAATACAGTAAGAGGAATGCTGGCAGGACGCAGCACAAAAGGCTCCGTTGAATGCCTGGCGATAACTATACAGATCCTAGTTGCAATGACAGCCAATTACAGAAATCACGCAGTTGGTTCAGGCAGTGGTTCTGCGGGTTTAGAGGGTTCTGCGTTTTGCTGCTTCAAAGACAAAAAAATCGGTGTTTCCTTTTCTTTTTAATCGATATAGGTCTGTGCTGTCTGCAGTGGTTGGAAGTGGTCTATCGTTCAGTATTTTTATTCCTTTTCCGACTTTAAGACATAAATCCGCACCCAAACTGCAAGGAAGGAGACCTACGATCTGGCGCACACCGAACAATTCTTCAAAAGTTTGCAATTACGGCTTGACCAGTATTGTGTATGCAGTTGATAAATAATGCTGCTTATGGAAATCCAAACATGAACCATCAACAAGATTACATTGTGGTAGCGCGCGTGAATGAATTGAGATTTCGTAATCGGGGTTGCAGCACGACGAGTGAGGAGACTGACGAGGGTTTATTAGCAATCTAGTAAAAGAGCAAGGACTGGCGCTCATTTTAAAACATCCACAGGGGTTTGTGTTGGCGACATTAGCAGCTCCAGAAACGGTGACCCACAATGCCACATTCGGAACGAGTTGTGCATGATCCTCCCTGGCGTCCATTTTCTCGCAGCTGGACATCGTGGAGGAGATTTCGCACTGGAAGCAGGTCTTCGGTGAACCACGCGTGTTAATGTCCGTCACGTCAGCCCCAATTAAGCGAAAGCACAGTTCGTCAACATTGACTTCAAGGGGGAAATCGGTGGACTTGCCGCACAAAGTCCAGCGCTGTACTCTCGGCGTAGAACGTGTGCAATGCCAGTCTTGCAAAGAGGTTAAAATTGAAAGGGTATACTCGGTTACAACTTAGAACAGCAACGATAATGATTGATGATGATGATTGGTATTGGTCCCTTTGTGGTGGGGCGAAGATGTGTCATCTTAACCAGAAAAAAAGCAAATATACCTATGAATGAATGAATGAACAAATCTTTATTAAAACAACAGGTGTTTTACACTCTTTGTTTGGTACTAGCAATGTTCTTACGGCAGCCACAAAAAAAATTTTTACTCACAAAATACTTATTTTTTCTGTTACACGTGGTAGCTGTTCCAGGTAACATTCCCCTCTCTGCTATTCGTTCCACCAGCATTCTTAATCTTCTTGTCGTCACCTCGACAGCCTTGACGTTAACTTCCTCTGTGCTACCCTTAAATCTTAGGGCTTCGGGAAGCCGAATATTTCTCTCATGTAGATTTCGATGGACACCCTCGCATTCTAACACTATGGACCACGTATCCTCAGGACCACGTATACCCCATCATTTTTTGAATACTTCCCCACAAAGCTCTTAGTTTGCAAGCAACCTGCTGTAGCCTCAAAAAGCAAAACACTGCCCTGGGAATTATCGTAGAAATTTTCCTTTCTGATGTCCGATTTCTCAGCCCTGTACATCCCTAACGACGTTTTAGCTTCCATTTTTTTCTCTTCATTTAGTCGTGTCTATCTGCCTTGCCTCTTTTTTGGTTACCTCTGGCTGTTTTGGATTATCCACTGTTCTTTCCGTATTTCATCGTTAGCCTTCCAGACTTCCTTAACCACTGCATGTCCACGCTTTTTAAGTATAGGTACCTAAAACCTTAGCTGCCCACCTACGTTGATTCATTGCTTTCAACCTCCTCTCAAAACACATTTTACTCTGCGCACCTCGAACGGAAGTTGCCACTGTGCCTTATCACTGCAGCCGGATGTTACTCCGCGCGGTGAAGTAGTGTGTTACTAGTAATATTTTGAATATGGCACCAGGCATTTTCGGGATTTTTCAGACTTAATATGCTTACAAACTACTCCAGCGACCACAAACAAACTACGTGAGAAAAGGCAGACGCATCACGCATTCATAGCAATCTCCTTTCAAAACACGTGCGCCCGTTGACATCAGGGTCCGTCGCTTAGCGGAGTGATACCGCACATGAGCTATTGCCGTTCTTAACATGTTCCCGAGTGGAGTCATACTATTGATAAAACCATATGGCGCATGCGCGTCCTCCACTAACACCCGCTGGTTTTGAGTTTTCTGCAAACAAACACGGAGCTCGGAGCATTCTGTTTTTTTTTGCGTGCGGTGCGTACTACGCCGCTGAACTCACGGCGTTAGAGGAGCAAACATGAGTTCGCATTAGGTGTTCAGTGCGGACATCTATCACCGAAGCAAACGCCATAGAGAACCGTCATATTTTGTCCTCAACTGGTGCAGCTTTATCCCCCCTTCTATTTTTCATCCACCAGTAATCACAACTACCCACGTCCGGGCCATCAACAGCCATATGGTTTAGTCTCTCTGTATAACCCTTAAATCCCGAGTCTTCGGGAAAGCGAATATTTCCCTTATATAAAAATGGAAGGATGCAATCAGATTTCAACAGAATGCGCCGAAGGGTTTCTGTTTTTTGTTCAGCAGAGGACGCTACAACAATCGGGACCGTTCCCCAGAAAGCTCTTGGTTCCTATTGGTTCCCGCCTAGAGTGGTGTCACTTTTTTAAAGGGCAGATGCCGCTTCCGCGGCCTTGGCGGCAGCGTGACCGCCATCTTGAATCCCCCGATCGGTCAACTGCACTTGACGTGCGCGTTGTTACTCGCTGCTTCTTCCCATCCAGTTTTATGCGATCACTTCCATCGCAATGCCCGGGTGCTGCGTGCCGCAGTGCACAAATCATTCTAGGAATGGCTGGAAACTGTAACGCCTGCCCAGATACCCAATAAGAAGGCTTCTTTGAACAGGGCAAATCAAGCGCGACAAGCGAAATCCGACCAACACCTCATCAATTGACAGCGTAAATGAACATTTATTTTTTATCACGAAAGGGTTTTATTCCGGAATACACAGATTTAACTGACGTCATATCCGTCACGGAAATGACGCCAGTACAACGAAGCAAGCGGCCTGTAAAGGGTGCACCCCTGCACACAGGGTCTTCTTGCGGGGAAGCAACCTTTAGTACTAAACAGTACGTTACACTTAGGGTTTAATATTTGAAGTGCGAAGTAGTTTGATTGGGAAGTCATATTTCGCGCAACATTTGTTTTATTTGGGTGCGTGAGCGAACGTCGGGCAGCCAAGCGCCTGGCAGCGTACGGGGCATTCATGTAACGACCCCGCTGTAAGAAAATGAGCCAGATAGGAGGCCGCGTATTACGGCATTCCATTCAAAAGCACCCGTGTCGACAATATTTGTTGCTGCTTAAAGAGCCCCGAGTCTTGTGATACATCCAAAGTATCGCCGCAGGTTTCAGAGTGGTGTCGTTGCGTGGAAAATTTACCTGGGCTGCAGCGCTTATACATTTATTCGCGCACGCGTTCCACAACTCAGTCGAAACTTACGTGCCTCTTCCGAAATCACAGCGTTTGGACGCAAATAACCCCCAATGCGGCGGAGGCGGTGGCGGAAGGGGGGGGTTTCGCTTACGGAGCACACTGTAGATGGCGCGGCGAACTTTTCGCAGCGTTCCCCGCGCGGAAGAGTCTGTTCGCCGGCGGGCACGTGGCGGCCCACTCTGTCGTCTGCTTTAACGACGGTTGTTTTGGGCCTGTTTTGGCGCAGCTTCGCATCCATTGCGCGCTTCCTTCGCACGGCTTGATTAATTTGTTCGACAGCACCTCCTGGGTAACCCGGACCCGACCGAATTAAGTAGTCGTACGGCAAAGATACGTTAAGGATTGTTTGCAGGGTGGGAAAACAAAATGTAGAGACAACATACAGACATCTGGCCGCTAGAGGAACACTACCTTTTGCGCACTGCTTGCCACAAATGCGACTCCGTTTTCTAAATTGGTGAATACTAATTCAGTTGTCTTTTAGGAGGTGTTACAAAAGGCGAAATGAGCAACTGGTTCTGAAATATAGCGCTTATAAAAGTTCCCTCAGCTTTCTCGCCATTCCCAAACTAAACTAAACTAGTTTAAATCGGCATAAATGGAAATCACTAAGCTCACATGTCAAATTGTTTCGGTTTCTGCGTTTGTGTAGCGCGGTGGTGTAGTACCGAGCTATCACATCAAGATGGCTAGTTTCTGCTGTCTGACCCTTCAAAAGACGCAAATCTCCGTTTTCTTCCTGCCGACGCACGGCCGGGCTAGAGCGGCGGCATCCGCCGCTCTAGCCCGGCCTTGGCCGACGCTGTTGCGTTCGGGACGCCGCCCCCACAAATTCCAGGTAACTTTCAAAATTCCATGCTTTCTTCTTTGTAGAGCCACGTCTGTGAATTCAAGTGACGCCGCATGGGCAATTCTTGCTGGTGTCGTTCATAGCTTTGCTTTCCAATCACCCCCACAGCGTGGATTGGAACCATTTTTTTGTACTTGGGAATGGGGGCTTTTTTTTTTAAATTACAAGTAAAAAGAAGCCCAGGCCTACTGCGCGGTGTTGTGTTATTCTTACATGATAATTAAATTCTACCCTAGCAGGAAACCACGACTTCGCTGCAAAACGTTTTCATAGAACGAAGTCTGTAACGGCCGCTATAAAATCTCGCCCGAAAGACCTGGTCCTTTTTTTTTATTCGCAAAATGTTTTTAATTCGCAAAAACTTCCAGTGAAAAAGTTTAAAGCATTACCCTAGCATCAGGCAAGGTTCATTGTCGCGCTCATTGAAACGGCTTGCGGGAAGACGCACGTAAATTCAGCTTATCAAAATTTTCCCCTTGACCTAACCTCTCCAATAAATAAATACTTCTCTCTTACACACACACACACACAGCGCTCATAAATGAAGTGTTCCTGTAATATCAAGGACAGACATTCATAGTTCTTTTGCGAGTCCGCTAAAATCCAGTTGTAATTTTCTTGCAGGCTCACTTTGAAGCACACTACTATGAATGGTACCGCGCAGACATTGGTTAGGAAAAGCCTAAATCGAATACAGCCGGGAAGGGACCAGTGACAGACCCCAGCGAATTCTGCCATGTAGCGATTTATTAGTGGAATCGCTTCTGCCGGTGCAGGATTTATGTGCTCAAATAAATGAAATGTTGATTTAAATTCACGGTTCTTCTTTTTTGTAAATATAGAGCGACAACATGTACGGGATGTGTTCAGGTATGCCTGCACTGTAAATGCAGTTAATAGAAAGGCGGCGGAGGGATACCAATGGCGGAAAATAATCAGGGAAATACAGGTTTATTTACCACGAAAATTCAATTAATTGAATAATTTCGGCAAGAATAATAAGTAGCTCAGATTTCATCTTACCTGCACATTTACACAATACTGCCGCACCAATCACTCCTTGTAACCCGGGCCACGGGGGCGCGGTCAACACATGGCTTCCTGAACTAAGGATCTACTTCTACCTTTGCAGCTCAATAAATGTTCATCTCCTTCTCTCTGCCGCTGTTCACCATTCCCTTGGGGGCGGGCTGCGGAGGGAGCTTTTCCTGCGTGGAATGCACATGATGCAGCTTATAATAACTTAATAAATTGCTCGTAAACATCGCCAAATCAGCCAGTATTGTTGCGCTCAGGTAGCGTGTGCATTGCGATACATGTACGGCTGGTGGCATGTACATAAGTGCTTCAAACGACACTTAGCGTATTTGGAACGCAGTTTTTACGAAGAAAATGAGTGAGGGTTTAGACTTATCGAAAGTCTGTCATTTTCTGCCTAAGGAAGATGATTCGTTTGCAATATACGGAAGTCTACGTCAACCTCTAGCGCATAACACATGTACAGGCCATTAGCTTATATGAAGTAGTTCGTTTACTTGATAAGCATTTAGGCAATTGCAGCACTTAGTGCTGTCCAATCTTCGAAAAAAAAAGCTTGCGAATGTGCAGTTGTCTTCGAATGTACCCGTGCACCGCAAGCGGTAGCGCGCTTCGCATGCTGGCCAGCTGCGGCGGGACGCGTAATGGCGGCCGTTGTAGCAGACGACGCGGATGTCCTCATCCTCAGCGGAGCGCGCGAGCATCGTTCTGTCCAAGTAGCGCCCTCTGTTATGCCGAACATCAAGCGCCCTCCAGCCAAAACATAAACCAAGAAATAAACTGGTGACCTCGGTCTGTTATTCTTCCGTCAGCGGAAGCTCGCGTGTTTTCTGTTTCGGCCTTTGGGAACACGTGCGCCCGTATCCGTCGCTAGGCCAGCAACGCTCCCGCGACGATGTCGCCGGCTGATTGCAACCAATGTAACAACGTCAGCGGTGTAACAACGTTCACGGCTCTAGGTTTTTCGCCTGACAAGAAGCATCGTCCGTGCGGTTTTCTCGGATTTCGACGAGAACGGTGCACAGAGCGAAGCGCTCAACAATAGGCAGTTATAAGACGTCTGCAGGCTGTGAACCCTCCTGGATAATCCGAAGCTACAGCGCTACATTTGTGCCTTGACACTGGACAAGAGGTAAGTAGGCAGTTAGTAGGCCACGTCGAGCGGATTCAGCTTATTTTTTTAAATATGTGCCTCACGTAGTCTGCAATAATTTCTGACCTTCTTATGTACTATCATTCCTCCCCGAAACAACATAACACTTTTACATTCGCGTTTTTTTTATTTCCCTCAGCGTATGGTCTCATCCACTGGTCTAAAAGATGATGTTACCATCTTCTCTAGTTGCGCGCGGAGCATGTGCTCGGAAGCAGACCACTTCCCTTGTTTATTGCTGAGGAACGGAACTGGCGGCGAGCTTAGTGTTCATATTTTTGATAAAGTACTATTCTTTGGCGCAATTCACTCCCAGTATCTTCAGAAGAAGCATATCAGTCAGATTGAGAGGGACCGGCGACAACATTGTTTTACTCTCGAGCGCAACAACTGATTCGCCCCATATTTCGTGTAACCGAACAAAACTAACGCCTACGTGGATAAAAGCGAATAAGAGAGTTTCAATCCAAGATTGAATGATTGATTGTGGGGTTTAACGCGCCGACGCTACTAAGGCGATGAAGCGCGCCGTAGTGGAGGGCTCCGCATTGATTTTGACCACGTGGGGATCTTTAACGTGCGCCGAAATCTCGTACACACGGGCGTTTCAATCCAAGATTGTGAAGCCTCGTACGGATATTTCAGTGCTAAGTTTGATCTTAACGCTCGCAAAGCTCCTTTAGGGAGATTCGCTGACGCTAGCCGAGCTTGTCTTTAATTTTTCGAACTGCGGTGTTATGCAACACACTAAACCGACGGTTCTGTAAATCTTGATCCGCTTAGGGAGACGTCGGTGGTTCCATTTAATAATGAATCCGTGTATCCGAAATGCGCAACTGAAATACAAATCCAACGTTCCTACGCCTTACAACGCCTGCCGAATTCAAGCTCCCGCCGCACCAAAACGCGAACTCCAACTACCCAAAAGTTTGACACGGCTGTCTTCTCGAGGCTTCATTATTCCCCCGTCGAAGCAGTCACCGAGCCGCATAGCGTTAGGAAGAAAGAAAATATATTTCTTGCCAGGCCGCGAAAATTATTCCTACGAAAAAAATTAACGCCCTTTAACTACAGTGGAAATGAAAGACCAGCGAAGCTGTAATGGCGGCGTAATGGTGGCTTATTATATTGATCGAATAAAGAACGTACACATACATCCTTAGAATTGTACTCTAAATTAATTTTCAGATAATTGTTTCGAGATCGTTTGATAAACAGGAGCTATGCGTTTTTGTATAATCACACTCCCTCGGTTTTTAATGCGTTAAGTTAAATGCATTAAAACTGTCTTGCAACAAGCACGCGGTAATTACGTTAATTGAAAATTAGGCATACCTGGTACGACAAACAATAATCTCCACAGGCCCAAAGAATATAGTAACTGGTCGAAGATATGAAACAATTGGCCCTAAATATCTTGACGTAGCTCCTAGCTCCCGTAAGCAAAATTCAGTAACTGAGTTGAAAAGGAAATTGGGTAATTTTGGTCCTGGTGGTATTCGAACAAGCTCACTAAATCGGGGCAAGTACGCATACCCTAGATGACCCACTCTAGCCGAATAAAAGTAGACTGAGAATATTCGTTCTGACCCCACACTTGACACATCTGTTACACACATGTACTGCTGCTTACATGAGTAAGTTCAGCGTGCAAATTACGCATGTAGACGTTAGGCCAAGATCAAAGTAGGTTTCTTCTGAATGTCCTGTTCGCTTGTCAATGCGAACGCTGGTCAACATAATTAATTTTTATTTCACGCTATGACATTTCAACGCAAAATTTTGACCTTTGGTTCATGCTTTTATTGTGTGGTTGTACTGCTCAGTTGACAGTAGAGCTCTTGCTCTCCAACTTTGTTCTTGTGTCCCCTCTAATTTTCTGTACCCCGTAACCTAGAGCGCAGTACTGCAATAATACAAAACCAAGTACCGAAGCCGTTACCTTACTCATGTTTCAGCTTTTGCACTTCCCTCTATCGCGAGCGTGCATATCAGCCTACAAGCATTCTATCAGCGGAGCTCGGAAGCTGCCGTGACCGCTCGTGGCCTAGTGGTGTTTGTGTCGATTTTATCTAACTTTGCTGCCTGCATTGCCGTCGGAGGGAGATATCAGCCTCTCTTAAAGATAAAAAAGTAGCTAAAAATGGCTCGTCGGGTACCGCCGACCTCTGACGGCCGTCTGCGTTGAAGATTTCCACGCAAAAGCATTTGGCGTTTCTTGGCCTCACGTGGTATTCTTTGCTCGGGCGCCCTTGTCTTGGCATCCTGCGTTGCACGCAGGAAACGCAAGGCCGTTTAACGACGCACGCTACGGGATGGAAACATCGGGCCTCGACGCGCTGGGAACGGCTGCGGCTGCACTTGCCGTAATTGTCGTCGCTCTGACGTTACTCTTCAGGTAAGTGCGCAAGGTGTCTTTTAAATGTGCAAGCCGCCTGCGGTATGCTGAAGGAGCAAAATGGGCCGTAGCTCATCGCCGGTGAGTGCTAAATACGGTAGGGAATTCGCCAAATGTTTAGCCTATTGAACCGTGTACCGCTTGTTTTTGCGCATGTTTTTAGTCTATTCACTTGTTTATAAGTTTTTCGGTGGCTAATTGGCTTTTTCGATCTATGCATCAAAGAAAAAATGCCTGAGCACACGGCTAGGTGTTCAAATCATTCAATGCCGTTCAAATTAATCCGGCAACCTCCACTTCTTCGGCGTCAGAGCGCAGGGACTGTAATTGGCATACTGGATCTAAATTTTAGATCTGGTTCACTCACGGAATCAACGCTTAATAATGCAATAAAGAAATCACAGGCCTCGATATTAAAGGACATTCAAATGGGTGTTCACGTTATTCTAAGAAAAAATGGTACAATTTCATGTGATGAAAAGTATTCCTCCTGCGCGCAGATGACGCATGCTAATATGCCCCAGCACAACCAAAATTAATTAGAGATGAAACATGTTAATACGCCACCAACCCAGTAGTGGGCCGGCTTTGTCGTTGGAATTCTTGAAGTGTGGTCAGAGGTTAAATCCTTGGGAGTCACTCAAGAACAAGGTTCTTTGCTTTGTGCACTATCGACAAATTTGGATACGCTCCCTCGGAAGCACTGTCGCATCGGCCTCGTGTCCACGTCATTGTGATGCCAGGCCATGCGCGATCTCCAAATAATATGGAGGCCAATCAACATCACCTAATCAAAGGGTGCATTTTCCTCATGGTTTACACGCAAAAACCGTAGGCCATATTGGTGAAGTGGCAGCTCTGTATGGATTGTTCTCTGGAAGACGTCCAAAAGAAAAACCGCCGCCCAGCAGTGAAGAAATGCGGGTTCGATTGCTTCAGGCAGTTCACAAATAGAACACTTTAATTCCCGCCGGGGCCGACAGTCCCCGCTTATGCATCCATGTACTAACTCACAGTGTTCCTGTGAGTAACATGACAACAAATGAATTTGTCATGACGTTGTCACGAACAATGCCACGCCGAGCATGAAGTTGTGTTGTTGTTGAACACGTTTATTTCACTTTTTTGCCACTCTAAAGATGCTGTGAAAGAATGTACAAAACGCAACGGTAAAAATAAAAATACAAACGAAGCACGGCGTTCGAGTAGCTTTAAATATGAACAGAAGGGTTCCAGGCAGAAAATGAAACTAAAGGAAAATGAACGCACGCTCCTATTGGCTCCTGAACGCGTAGTGCCTAATAACCAAAACAAAAAGGCGCGCCTCTATACTCTGGAAAACTTCCTGTGGCGATGGAGAGAAAGCTGCGAAGGGAAGCAAACTTGTTCGTGTTACTGCGTCAAAGCAGTTCCCGGTAAACTAGTTTCGGCTTCAGTTTCGGCGTGACAGATGCGCATTGCTGAAGTTCATGTTTTCGCGTTAGCTCCATAGTTGAGTGCTCTGAATCACGATTACCGAGCATGCAGGCGTATTGGCGTCTCCTTCCCCACGCGTCATTTGTGTCTAAACAGAAGCCAAGGCTTTGACTTAATCAATAATACCGCGGACGATACCGTCTCGTTGGGAATGGAGTACTGATGTACTTTCCGTCGAAGAGCAGCAAGGGTGAAACTAACGTACCGCTGCACTCTTGTCTTTCCAATAACCGTATGTGGTCTTCCAATTGACAAACGAAGCCTTTAACGGTTTGGGGACTTCATGATCCCACTCAGAACCTTCGCCTTAAGCCGTGCGACAGTAGGCTGCCTTACGCTGGCAAGCTGACGAACTGAACGAAATGCGAAAACGACGGAGAGCCCCGGTTGCGTCAGTCTCATTGGAGCGTACACGATGCAGCTACTTGCTTCATTTGTTTTGGCAGATTTCGGTTCTAAAGGTTCTTGAAAATCCCATGAGGTTAACGAAGTCGCGAGCTAAGCTGCCGTCAACGAGGACCCCATGTTTTCTCTGAAGAGTACCTATGCTACGCTTCTGGCGAACTCCGCAAACAAATGAACCCGAAAATCTAAAATATAGTGCTCTGTGTTTTACATGTTCTGGCTAATAATGTAGTAACATTATAAATGCACGGCTTTAAAACAAGAAATATACATTTCTGAATAGCTTAGGTTGCACCCAGACAATTATGTTTGTTGAACTAATACCAGCTGCGCAGCGAACGACGTGGTTCGGCCCTGAAGTGTTGACTGCATTACCACGGAAGCTTGCCGCGGAATATAGTTTCAAGCCAAGCTGAGGCATAAAGACATGACACCGTGCACTTCGATCAACGCTACCTTGATGGCGATTAGGTATATTGGGCAAGCTCTCCAAAAACGCGTCATTTGTACCTGACGCCTATAAACGCGTCTTATGACAAGTATGGCCCCATCGGGTTCATCGTCCGAAGTTCATTCACGCGCGGACTTTTCTATCTCATAAGAATATGCTTCAGGATCCTCTGCAAGGATTCTTTGTTTATCGCCTTCGCCGCTAGCTAGGCATGATAAAAATGCTGATTCCGTCTGCCCACAACAAACTCCGGCAAGTCGGAGCAAATGAGTAAGATGAGTAAGGAAGAAAACATACAGGCCGGAAAGCCAACCGGTGTCTCTCTAACCACAGCACGCATGCGTTGACAACTAAGCAATAATCAGCAAACAAACTGGTGGAAGGCACCGTCGTTTGTAAAGGGGTTTTTGTCCTTTAGGGGACAGCCAAAGGGAGAGAAGTATACTTTCATCACATTGCGATACTCAAACGCGCTGTAGTGCAGATGGGTCTGATAAGCACCAGCAATAACCCTTAAATTGTTTCCCTGTATGGTCTACATTCTGCTTTCACTGTGTCTAATAAGTGTTTTTCATAGTCATGCGCAGTAAGAACTCGAATGGTGGTAGGCTTTTCCCAGAATAAAAGCAACAATAGCAAGAGCCCCATTATGGCAGCACCATGATACTTCGGGGAAGTTTTAGCAGGGACCCCATACAAAAATATTGTATGGTCGGCTATACAAAATCCTTTTATGGTCGTCTTTAGCTATTTGGCCCAATAGACTTTAGACGTTTCTAGGCTGTCTTTAGCGATTCGTATCGCCATTCCTATGGGTGTCTTTAGCTTATTCTATAGCCTGTTCTACGGCTGTCTTTAGCTATTCATATCGACATTCCTATGGGTGTCTTTAGCTTCTTTTATAGCCGGTTATATGGTTGTCTTTAGCAATTCTCTCGACATTCCTATGGGTGTCTTTAGCTTCTTCTATAGCCGGTTCTATGGCTGTTTTTCGCTATTAGTATCGACATTCCTATGGGTGTGTTTAGCGTCTTCTATAGCCGGTTCTGTGATTGTGTTAGATATTCGTAGCGACATTCCTATGGGTGTCTTTAGCTCCTTCTATAGCGAGTTCTATGGCTGTCTTTAGCTCTTTTTTCGATATCGCTATGGCTATAGAAGAAGCTAAAGACACACATAGGAATGTCGATAGGAATCGCTAAAGACAGCCATAGAAACGTCTATAGATAATTGGGCCAAATAGCTAAAGACAACCATAAAAATGATTTTCAATCGCCGACCATACGATATTTTTGCATGGGACTACCGCTTCGTACTCGGGTTAGGACGTTCAAGACGCGAGTTGTCTAGAGTGTCCACCTTCGTCACTTCGAGACGACGTCGAGCCTATGAAGCGGCTCATGTGTAAGCACAGTTGGGGTTATCCAAAGTGCGTACAACAAGCGCCTATCGAGGCCTGCGCCAAGCATGCGTACCTAATTTATCCAGTCAGTTAGGGCGTGAAGAATGAGTACTTGTAACTCAAGTGTGCCACTAATAGCGTGTGGAAAAAATGAAGAAGACGCTTTTTATTGCAGTGGTGAAATTAACAGGTCTTGGCACATCACACAAGCATGAATTTATTTGCGAAGGTGGAACGTTTGCAAGCTTCTTTACTCTCCCATTGGAATACCTTCCAATTAAGGACTTTGCATGACTGTTTCATAGATGAGTTTTTTTTTTCACGCCGGCCTTAGAAGACGACAGCTTATCTGGCCTTGTGTGACCTTTGGGCATGACGTTTTGCTTGTTGTTTAACAGTTGGCGAAAGAGAACGTTCAACTTCTTTCAAAGAACTGGCATTTCGGGTCCACGGCCAAGCATGGTTTCCGGAAACTACCACCAGCTTTGGAACGAGGTAATACTACTGCACCGCCACAATATTAGAAACAAATGGTGACAAAACTTTCGACATGGGATGGCGAAGTAAATGTCCAGGAAAGTGTTTATCATGTTTCGTTGCGGTCGCTTTTATGTTTGTTGACTGCACCGTTGATTCTCACACATTTCCGCCGTGTGAGTGCACGGTACCAGCCCCCATGGAATGAGTGAGGTATACTTCGAAAATGAAGGATGCTCACACTAACGCGTAACGAAAAGGCAGCGAGGGTGTACTCAGCCTTCACGACCATCACGAAGGTTTAAGTCCTCGATTGCAGCAGTTTTGCTTCTTCTTCGCTCCCTCAACGACATTTACTGTATCATTGTTGCTATAAGGGTGAGCCTCTTTTATTTTTTTTGTGATAATTACTGGACGTCACCTTGTAGGCGTGTACGCTATGACTTGTCTTTCTCTTTCCGACCAAGAGTTGCCATGGTTACGGCGAACGCTGGAGTCCTTCTCGTTCAGAGCAACTGTTTGCAGGATTACGCCTAACGCTGGAATTTTTTTTTTCGGCCACTGTTGGCCAATCTCCCTGAGTGGTATGCTTGGCTTGACGAATGATCGGAGGGGACGCTGGGCGGTCATCGAGAGGCATGCACACATGAGCCCTAGGCATTTTCTTGCTTTTGTTAACTGCCAGGGAACGCCCGAAGGCCCGTGCTCACGTGCGCCCGCTAGGCAATTTCTTGGAATTTTTTACTGCGGACACGAAAAATTACTACGTGATAATCAGCGCCGCCGTTAAAAAGCACTAAGTTTACATAGTCACACACCTCAGGTAACCGGTTTCCGGTACAGCAATTCTTTTTGGCCGGGGATACTCTGTTGATGTTGATGTTGTTTCGGAACATTTTTTACAGTGATCGCTATGATAAAATATAATCAATCAATCAATCAATCAATCAATCAATCGGGTTTTACTGTACTAGTGACAAATACATTTACGTGTTATTATACAGGTGGGTCCCCAAAACTAAAAAGTAGGTTATAAGAGTTTTCTGCGGTATGTAAGGTTTAATGCTTTTGGATCTAATTGACAAAAATGGCTCTCCTCGTACATACAATTATTAGTAAAGAAATACACGCATAATAGTACAACAAATTGCCGTCATGATCGAAAGAGGAGAAAGGATAGCCTGCATGCGGTGCTCTCGCTTCCCTTCCTCGCATTCTGTGGGGATGTCCTAAAAACCTGTTTGCTCCAATTTCTTGTGACGAGCAGTGGGAAAAGTGCTGGGGAGCGCAGACCCAGAGGCGCACGCCGCCGTAGTCAACAGAGCAACACAAGTCGCCAGCCAGCGCAAGCTGGGGGCACGATAGACCCTTAGACCACAGAACGCTCAATAAAGTCTCTCTCTCTCTCTCTCTCTCTCTCTCTCTCTCTCTCTCTCTCTCTCTCTCTCTCTCTCATTGGCCACACCATTGTCTTGTTTTTCGCAACAGCCTTTGGTAACTCATTCTGCTCAATTCCAGCAACGAAAGTTGCGGTTTTTACCGGAAAACTGAAGAAATATCGAAAAAATTTCGAACATTGTGTTAATGTGACGCAAAAAGGGCGAGATTGAGGCAATAGAAGCCAGCATTGCAAATACGGATCGGAGTGTGTTAAGTCCTCGTTAGCAATCTAAAGACGCGAGCGAACGGAGCCAGAGGCCCCACTTCAGCCTTCCAGTTATGTTTCTGTGTGGCGGGTTTAGTCGCCTCTCTATGACGTCAAACGAACACGTTTGTGTGGCGTCATAGAGATGTCGCCGAAATGTGGCTGGGGTTGCGCCACGGCTTCACTAGTCTTCATTACTGTCTAGATTATTTTTTTTTACGTTTCCGATAAATCTTCTTAAGCAGTCTTCTTAATATTCCAAACTTGTATTTTGTTCTCACGGCTCCTTTAAAACTGCAGATAGGTAGACTGGTTCCTGAGCGTAAGATAAAACCATGTGGTTCAATATCGCGACCACGTGTGATAAACATAAGCGCAAACTCTGCCATTTTGTGTGCTTGTTTTAGGGCTAAACCTCTCCTACCCTACCCTTTCTACTTCGCGGATCAATGGTGAAGCGTTAGGAGTAACCTTGCGGTTGCTAAGACGCAAGGCAAACGGTTAGCGGAGCAGAAGGAGGCGGGTGCAAGTATGCTCCGGCCTGATCGTAAGCCTAACGTTAACCCTGACGCTACCGCTTGAGCTCTAGCGTCGTAAAACGCCACTTGCGGCTCAACGTAGAAAGAATTCAACTTTGCTTAGCAGGTCGTTAAGTCAGCGTTAAAGTATGCCCAACAAAAGCGGATTGACCATCCGGTTTTGTTGGGCGTACTTTGGGCAAGCGCTTATTCAATGCACGACCGAACGGACAGGCAGAGAAAGGAGAAAAAGGACGCTTTCACTCCAAAATCTTAAGCTGCACGAGTGGAGATGTCCTCTGCAACTCGAATCAAGGCACCAAGTTTCCGCTCCATCTGTCACCACCGGCAGGGAGCCTCTGTTATATATACTTCTTTCCAGTGATAGAGGTGACCTACTTTTAATTATTTGCGCGTGCTTGCGGGGTGCACCCCATCCCACACCTAATCTGCGCCAGGTTTTTTTCTCGTTGTTGGGGCCAGCACAGATAACCTGTCTGAGGTAGTTATAATCTCCTACTTGTCCTTATAATCTTCTACGTGACAGCGAAGACCCTGGCCATGCGTTTATCATCCTGAGCACACGGCAGGTGTCCTTACGTTCACGCGCAGATGATAAAGACGTTTATTTTATTTCTCCCTTACCGTCTTCATGGGCTTGACCTCGGCAACCCTCCGTTCCGATGGTCGTGTGGCAAGCTCTCTTAACGGCTACCCAAGTGTACCCAGAGACCATCTTGGGCCATGTCGACATCAACGTCTCGAAGAGTGTCCGTTGGGGGTGGGGGGCTGATACTGAAAACCCACAGGATGCCACAGAGGAAGTGCCACCACGGACCAGGAAAAAGCTGCACGCCTCGGAATCTTGCATGCGTGGTGGCAAGCTTGGGGAAGGCTACATACCCATAGCACATGCCAGCGATCTTGTAACAGGCGACACTTCAATGTTCTCGCGCGATAAATTGTGGTTGACGCTGCCGACCGTCGGGCGCTTCTGTCCCTTTATCGTCGCTCGTTACATTTTACATTCTGGTGTCCTTTCAGAGAACCATTGAAGGGATGAATGACTGCTTTGAGAAATACGGTGATGTTTACGGGTACGTGAAGTCCCAACCTTTCATTTTACGTCTGTTCCCGGGCAAGTATTTCGTAATTAAAGTACGTCACGCTGGTTCTGTAACGCTATAGGTTTTAAAACAGTCGGGCACATATACTGTATGCAGTATTTATTCCCAACCCTTGTATTACAACTACCGTGTTACATGTATATTCTTTTTGTCGCTATCTTTTTTGGCAGACGAGGTGTAATTGGAGAATTGTTGGTGGGCATTACCCATTTTTTTTCCCTTTGCGACACATTTTTGTTGCATTTAACCGAACCGACATAAAGTAAACCCTCATTATGCACGTTATAGACGACAGACAAGTGGCGTCGTTGTAAGCAGTACTTCGTTTAAAGGGGGAGGATCAGATTTTTTTAAATTGCAGATTCGATCGTAAATAAACTTGGACTGAAGCGAAAATTTGGATAAAAAATTTACGTATCTTTCACTTACGCTCAAGCCTTGAATGGTGCAGCTGCTGTAGGTGAGCACTGCCGGACACATAGTTAAAGCAGCCATGAAGAGAAAACACAAGTTTGGTTCATTCAAAAGAGTGCCTCGTTAGAATCACACTGAGATCACTTTTAACGTAAACTTCGCTCAAATAAGCTACATAATTACGAAAAAAGGGAATGGCCATGTGACCCGCTAGCGCACTTCCCGCTACAGAACCCATGTCATACCAGACAGCTCTACGATTGGCTGAGGGCGGCAAAAGTAAATGCAAATTAGGCAGAGCTGATCAGCTTGCCGAACGAGCTATTTGCGCTTAAATGTAGGGCACATTCTTTTTAAAGCCCTAAGAATGGTGGAACAAAGAATGGAAGTTATGAAAGCACACGTAACCATAGAACTAGCGATAAGTACTGCTGTTTGTACTGCGCGCACAATGCTTGGTATAGCTACACAGGACTGCGGAGCTTTTGGGTTGTTTCAGACGACGCTGGCCGATTGACGCACGCGAAGGTGTCTTACGTGACCGTATTTGTCGAGCGAACACCATGTTTCACGAAACGATTGTCTCCATGAACAAAACAAGCCAGGTACAGATACGTTCATAAACAAACCAAAGGCAGGAAACAGCTTGCCGCGGTGTTGAGGTGCCATCTAGGTTCACTAACGGTAAACAAGGCCCTATGATGTCAATAACGCACGATTTAGCGGGAAGATAAGAATTTTAACTTAAATTAATAATTTCTCACTGAATAAAGCATCGTTTGCATTCGGACAAGCGCTGGGCGCACTATAAAACACGGAATCTTTCGAATAACGCAAACTTGTGTTTTGTCTTCACGGTTCCTTTAAGTTTCAGTTTCAGTATCATTGCTTCAGTATCAGTGTCATTGCTAAGTTTCAGTATCATTGCTTATTTGCATAATTGCGGTGCTAGCAATCGTCGTCATATGTATCTAAGAGGTCGTCGTCTTCTTCGCGGCGGGTGGTGGGCGTAACTTCATCCTAAGCATTGTAAACTCATTGTGAAGTCATCCATAACATTGTAAACGGACACAGGAAATAAACGTACATTTTCACAAAACCCGTTTTTCCTGTGTCCGTCTCTGTGATCATAACAAGGGAAACTTACCTTCTAAAGCATGTTACACACACTAGCCCGAAGCTTTACTGAAGTAGAACGGACAATTGGGCTAGTTTGTACCTGTTCATCTTGAAGGTGGACGCGGTTGCACAACAGGGACAAAAAGGTAGAAAACCGAGACTACACGGCGCTAACTCGCAACTATTTATTGTTTTAATCCTTCTGCCATTCGATTGTCGCGTGTACACCGGTATGTAACCCCTCTAAAAAGTGACCTTCATGGTTTTATCTTGGGCGAGATTAACGCACCACGTGAGATGTTGAAAGTATATATTTGTGTTTTTTTCAATAAACAAATAGTTGCGAGTTAGCGCCGTGTCGTCTCTGTTTTCTACCTCTTGTCCCTGTTGTGCGAGTGCTTCCACCTTCAAGATGAGCTCTACTGAACTTATTAAAACCGTGTTGATACCCCTCCTGCCACACCCTTCCTTCGGCAGCATTTTCAATGGCGATGCCCCATTTGTCATGGTCAAAGATGTGGAATTCTTGAAGAGGGTCTTCGTCAGTGACTTCGCCGAGTTTACCGATCGTGGGGTGAGTTGCCGGCATTTTGGATAGAGTTGACTGCACCAGAGGCCGCTGATGATGCATCGAGGTAGGAATGTAATGCTGCCATATAATGTTGTCGGCGTCATGGTTGAGATCCAATTATGCAGTTTCTTTTAAATGCAGGGGCTATTGGGTTGGTCCGTTATCACAATTTTTTTTTGCGTGTTACCGTCCCTCTTTACGGCCTTTTTATTTTTCACCTCGTTTTGAGGGTGCGCTGGTTGTATAACTATTTCGAATTTTTTATACCTTTTTATGTTTTATTTACTTCACCAATTATCTTCATGTTCCTGTTATAGGGATTTAATGTATTGACTCCACCCGTTATGCCTTTCTTGCTTGTGTGGGGCGTTAAAGAATTGCGGCTGGGGAGGGGGCTACGCGGCAAACAAGGCTACGCATCAGAGTACACTGCTACCTTACAATGCCGTATGAGGTCTTTAGGCAGCCGAGAGGTTGGGAGGTAGTCACATAAAAATAACTACGCGCTGTTAGGGAAGCACTTAGACGGAAGCGACAACGCTCTTTCAGGAGTCCCATTAAATAGGTCTCCATGCTAAAATCAACGCGGCGCCCCGCGCGTGTCTTCCTCCTGTTAAGGGGCTTCAGCGTGTTGGGCGCTAGACGGAATCTTTTATTGGCGAATGCAATGGAGACTTGGAGACGACTTTACAAGGGGGCCAAAGTGTGGGAAACGGGTTAAAGCATTCCTCTCCACAAGCTCTCCAAGTAACCGTCAGGTTATTGAAGCGAAAGCTTTCTTTGTGGGGCCGATAGCGTCTCGTCAAAAAACTAACGCAATTCCCTATAGACCGGTTGGTCGACCAAAAAGCTCTGATAAGATCTCTGGACACACAGCGTGCGTCTGAAACCGGGCTTCCAGTGTGTCAACACGGTCGCTTGAAAATTGCGACAATGGAATGGTTCCACATGAAACAATACACGCATGGACAATGGAGAAGGAGCGCAACAGTATACCTTTATCTCAGAAACTAGGTGTCGGTATACATCTAGATTATTTGTAGGTGCGCGGACTTACTGCGCGAAGAATTGTCGCGCGGGTTCGTTCGTCGTTCGGTATTTGAGTCTGTGCAGGTTTGACGGTAGGTTGGGGTCACTATCAAGGAAAGTTGGACACACCCCTAGTCTTCAGGCTTCTCTCGACTTTCTCTAGGAAAGGATGGCGAATATTTGGGTCGCAGGTGGTCACCGTTGACTCATAAATGAATTGGGTACAGGGGGTGGTAATAAATCACTTAGTCAAGTGACCGCCAGTAGATATACCCACTGTGCGACTCACCTACAACACCTCTCGTTAATTTCGCGGGTTGTTTTAGTGACATAAAGGCGGAAAAGAGGCCAGGAGAGGCGGACAAATGGATGCTCTGAGAGGCCGACGGATAAAGGGGCTAAAACTGAAGCGGTTATCTAGCCCAAGAAAGTCTATCAAAGTAGGGATAAACGGGATAAAACTGAAGCGGTTATCTCGCCCAAGAACGTCTATCGAAGTAGGCTGCCACTCCATCTTTTATATGTGCGTACTGCCGCCAGCTTGACAACCCCGAAAGATGTGCACAACTGTGGGTGCTTCAGCTTGAAACGAACGAAAATTTGTTCCCACCACGCCGTTCATTGTGACATTAGTTTCAGCAGGACAGCTTCCGCTAGATCAAACTGAACCGCACAGCTAAATTCAAGCTGCTTGTATTTCTAACTGAGGAAAGACAAACGGCTGTGATGCGCTGATGACATGGCAGTGGTTCCACTTACAAGAAAGCGATGTGAGAAAGACGAAGCAGCTCGGGCGAGAGCCGCCCCTTTGAAGACGGCCACCGGTGGTGATTATCTAATCTCCATCGCTGTTATGATTATCTATAAAGATTTACGCTGAGAGTTATTCCAATATGCAATGTCCAATATGCAACGACTTGTTTTAGAGAAAGGTGACTACTGTGCTACATACTTTCTACATCAAAGCTGAGGAAATAATATAGCGTTTTGATATATACTCATTTCTGTATACATGCATTCTGTTTGGATATATACTCATTCTGTGTACATGTATACATTCTGTTAAATGTATTCTATTGTGTTCATGAACCCCGGCAGACCGTGTGGCGGCTGGTGAACGAAAATCCAGCAAACCGCAACGCCCTTTCTGTGGCCGCGGGGCACCGGTGGAAGCCTATCCGGCGCTGCATCTCTCAAGCCTTCACGCCAAACAAGCTGAAAATGGTGAGAACGGAAGTTTTACATGCATTGTAGGAGAAACATCCGTGGTTTGTCGAACACTTGAGTACAACTTTTTTGACGAGTCATAGTGCTTGGAAAATAAAGCAAATATATTTGCTTAAAGAGGCCATGACGTCAAAACACAACCTTGGTCCATTGAAGAGACTGCTAATAGTGATACCAATTTTATGGCAAACTTCAAGACATAACCTTGACATAATGACAATAGATGAAACAGTATCGACTCCACAGCCTCGTTTTAGCGAGGTCTCTCTGACGCCACAGACAGAACATTGCTTCTGCGAATGGCGGTAGCCAAACCAAGCCACAGCCAGGAAACATGGCTAGGTTTGTATTGCTGAGCACGAGGACGCGGCTTCGACTCCCGGCCGCGGCGGCCGCTTTTCTGATGGAGGCGAAAAGCAAAAACGCCCGTGTGTACGAGATTTCGGCGACGTTAAAGATCCCCAGCTGGTCAAAATTAATCCGGAGCCCTCCACTAGGGTGCGCCTCATCGCCTGCGTTGCGTCGGTGCGTTAAACCATACAATCAATCAACCATGACTGGGTGATTGTAGCGGGGACTCTAGTTTTGTTTAATGTCATCGCTTGATATATAAAGTGCAGTTATTACACTGAAAAAGGTTTTTGTGTTTTTCCATTTATTACGTCACTTCTGACGCTTTTTGTCGCTGCGACGTCGTGCGGGCCAAAATTCGGATGCTTTAGAATATTCCACGCATATCCTTTGTCCGTCGAAAAAAAAGCATCTTGTCAGCTTCTAGTTGTGAGGGGTCCGTATGGCCGAAGCCGCCGCGAGGATATAAGGAATCCTGGCTGACGGCAGAGGGAGGGAGGACGTCGAAGTCCTTTACCCCCAAGAACCCATCTCTGGCATCAAATAAAGCCATCTCTGTCTCTCCCTCTTGTCGCTGTGATAAGCTGAGGGAGTTACCAAATTCTAGTTCTTTTTAATTGAACAAGATTGTGTTTGGTGTTCACGGCCTCTTTGGTCTAGTTTCATTAATGAAAAATGCTTGAGCCTTCGGCCTACTACACAGTAGAATTTAGACTATATCGAGATCAGTATCTCGACAACTGGAGTATATTATCTCGACAACTCGAGAGTTATAGTACAGAATCTCGGCAACTCGAGTAATAGTATCTTGAGATAGTATGTCGAGTATAATATCGACAACTATACAGTAGAATTTCGACAAGCCGGAATCGACCAATCGGAACTACTGCCTCCCGGTTGGTTGGGTTTCTGATGAGAAAATGTAAAAATCTCGTTCATCGAAACTCGTATTTTCCGGCGGCTTAGCAAACGGAACCAAAAGCAGACTCTAAGCTGCAACCAGCTAGAAAAGCGCGGCGTCACCACAGTACGCATCACTTTCCGGTCTCCATCTCCGTCAGTTTCCGTTTTTTTTTTTACATTACAGAGCCGAGAGACCAGATACTGTGATTATTTAATGACACTTGCGCAGGCGCAGTCGGCAGTCCAAATGCTGGAGAGTTTCTTCCATTGGGAGCGAGGTTCCGAAGTTTTTTTATGCAGCCTGACGAGTATGGATGGCGCAACGAAAAAGTCGCTGCGAGAGAAAAAAGAAGCAAATAATAAGTCATCTGTCACTAGCCAATGAGTCACAGTTCCTTCTGTGTTTTACTGGCGGTATGAGATGTGCACTATTGACCATCTGTTTGATTTTAGTAGTACTTGAATAACGCATCCTATAAATTTTACCCAAAACGGTGCCCATAGCGCGTACCCTGAAGTATCCTGAATCAACATTGAATTATCCTGAAATCAGTACCCTGAAGTTGCCGTATTAATTCAGGGAACACTTAACCTAACTATTTCAGTTTGAAGGGATTTCATCGTAGGGAGTTGATACCGTGTCCAATTGACACCTCGAAAGGGAGCTCGAAAGAACATTAGTGCGCCAAATTAGCCCAGCAGAAAGTAGATTCAGCTTAACATTTATACCGCGAAAGCCGCGTTGGTACGTTCACTGAACTGCTAACAAACGTAACGTTCAGTCACATCCCACATTTTCTTCCATATTACAGTTCGAGAACCCTATGGATTAACAAAATACAGGCGCTAAGCGCGTTCTACATAGCGAATTCCAGAAGGTGTAATAATGGTTAGCAGTTAACAAACCAGAAGATACAGAATGTGCATTGTAGTTGTGTGCGTGTGTGCACGTTATTAATAAACGTGCACACACACCTGAGGAATGTCATCTAATATAATATATTACAGATTAATATGTTAAATAATGGAAATATGTGTGGAAGGTGAGGAAAAAGAAACATGGGATGAATGGGAGACCAGGGTTATTGCGCTTCGCGCTGAAGAATTGCAGGTTACAGTGAACCCGTCATCAATAGAAAGCGCTCACAGAATGGGAAAACCTAAAAATAAGCCCCGGCCAATAATTGTGAAGTTCGCTCTTTTTAAGGACAAGCAACGAGTGGTATGTGCTGCGTGAAAATCAAAAGGTACTAAAATTTCGATAAGTGAGGAATATTCTAGAAACATCCGACAAGAAAGAGAAACGCTCATCACTTTTGCACGGGGACGCGGTGCAAAAATTAAGCTTCGGTACAATAAGCTCACGCTGGATGGCAAGACCTACTCGTACGATAGCACCAGTGAGTCGGTTCGTGAATGCGCCCTACAGCAGCCAACGCATACGACGCCTCACCGAAATAATGCTTCATTCGATAACCTGTATTTTGTTCTTGTGAACTGCCGCAGCTTGAAACACAAGACCACTGAATTTCGAAACTTGGTCAGCATCACGGAACCGGATATTATTATAGGAAAAGAATCCTAAATAGGCGGTGACGTTTTGAACAATGAAGTGTTTCCTTCAGGGTATACGAGCTACCGGAAAGATCGCAATACGCGAGGTCGTGGCGTGTTTATTGTAGTACGCGGTACTATGCAGAGTATTCCGGTCCGTGGTAATGACGGTTCTTCCGCATACGTGTGGTGTAGAGTAATATTTGCGGACGGACGCAATATTATAGTCGGTTACCTTTATCGACCCCCTGGTTGTGTCAGCACAGCCCCCCTTCTTAGTTCATCGAGATCACTTTCTGCCATTTCGTCTGATATTGTCTTCTGGGGTGGTGATTTTAACATGCCTGACATTACCTGGAAGTATACACTTCCGGTTGAAAATAGTCGAAGCGCAATTCACGCTGCATTGTTTGAAATTATTCGCGCATATGGATTTTCCAGTCAGTAAATTTTCCTACTAGGACTACAGCTTCGGGAAGTTAGGGGGCTGGATCTGGTATTCAGCAACCAAAATGATTTTGTTCAGTCGTTATACCATTACCAGGAATTGGCGATCATGAAGTTGTAACCGGTACATTAATGTGCAGGCGGGTCAAAATAGGTAGACCCATGCCACGAAAACTTTGATTTATATGACAAGGGCAATTACGATTCCTCGAGTGCAGAATTTCTTCTTTCTTGTCGTCCTTTGTGGACTACAGCCAGTACCTGGCATAGAGAGCTTATGGACCATTTTTAAGGATAAAATAAATTCATTAAAAACTAAGCTTGTCCCATCCAAAAGGTATAAACAGCGCGTTCGATAAACCTTGGATGAAAAAAGAGTTACGTACGTCCATAAAAGAAAGGCTAGAATGTACGAGGCGTTTAAATGAACACAAAGCCCCAGCCTATACGCTAAACTAAAGGAAATTTAGTATGCAGCTGAAAAACGACCTGAAGCTTTCAAAACCCGATATTTATCATCCCTAGCTGATAGAATGAAGAAAAAACCCAAAGAAGTATGGCGTTATATATAGAAAATAACAAGGACCTCCGTTGGCATTCCTGCTATCACTGGATAAAGGCAAATTACTTGGAAGATAATTTCTCTGAAGCCGAGTGCTTTAACAATATTTTTATTCCATGTTTTCAGCTCCAAATCCCACTTTCGTTTCTTATTCGCTTCCACAATTGCCAGATATGAATGATATTGTTATTTACCGAGCAGGGCGTGACGTCATTACTCAGTAATCTTAATCCACACTCCGCGCATGGCCCTATGGTATCTCAAACCACATTTTAAAGCAGCTGCGCAGCTGCAGTATCTCCTTTCTTAGTGTTAATTTTAAATGCGTCGCTCCAAACTGAAATGCTACCTCGTGATTGGAAAAGTGCAAATGTCACACCCGTGCACAAAGCTGGGGACCGGAAAAAGTATGCAATTATAGACTCGTATCTTAACGTCAGTCTGCTGTGAGACACTTGAGCATATTTTGTACTCGTCTATCATAAAGCGTCTTGAAGTAAAACATTTCTTTTCGCCAGCTCAGCATGATTTTCGCTCTGGTTTATCGTGTGTGGCAGAACTGAGTTCATTCATGTTGTTGCCTCCTCTTTCGAGCAGGGTCTGCAAGTAGACGCAGTATTTTTAGATTTTATAAAGGCCTTTACGTAGTGCCACACAAGCTCTTGTTGCATAAGTTATCACTTTTGGGAATCCCTAGTCGCCTTCTTGGTTGTTTAAAACAGTATCTTATTGCGCGGGAGCAACGGGTAGTCATAAGTGGCACGCCATTATCACCCGTTGTAGTTCTTTCTGGCATGCCCAGGGATCAGTTCTTGGGCCGCTGCTGCTTTTAATTTTTGTCAATGATTTACCCAATGGGGTGCGGTCAAATATCAGGTTGCAAGCCAATGATTGCGTCTTGTACTACCCTGCCAAGAGTGTTGGTGATTCGCATGTATTACAAGCAGATTTATCCAGTCTCAGATTTGTGGGCGCAACGGCAGATGAATTTAAACACAGCTAAATGCTACCATGTGACATTTACTAATGAGAAAAAAACCACTGCAATGTAGCTATCTTTTAAAGAGTAATGTATTACAAAGTGTACAAGAAGTGAAATATCTAGGTGTAACAATGATCTGTTAATTAGATCGGACAGTCCATATTCATGCAACAGCTGCAAAAGCTTCTCGGCTCTTGTACGTTTTTAAGAGAAATTTCAAACATTCGCCTCAATCACTAAAAGAAACTCTTTATTTCGCCAACATTAGGCCTATTTTCGAATACGCGTGCGCAGTGTGGGCCCATATACGGAAGTGTTGAAAGGACAGCTGGAAAGGGTACAGAAGCGTGCAGCCAGATTTGTTACAGGTAACTTCAACTTTCATATAAGAAGCTGTGTCATCCGAGATAACTTAGGGTGGCAAACATTATGCTCGTGAAGAAAAATTGTAGGACTAAACCTTCTCTATAACATTAAGGATAGGATCAACTGGAAATTAACAAATATACTTACCCTAAAAACGCCGAAGTACGTGTCGGCTCGAAGAGACAATTTAGAAAAAAATTAAACCATACCAGTGCCGCATCAGTGCATTTAAGTATTCCTTCTTTCCCAATACAATTACTGATTGGAACATGCTCCCGAATGAAATTGTGCGCTCACCGAATGTTTTGACTGCTATTGAAAGTGTTTCCTGAATGCTAACGTTTGATTTGTTGCTGTTGACCGTATATTGTTGCTATGTTTTGAATGATGTTATGTTTGCTAGGCTCTGCTGTGTTCTGATTACAGAGACAAACCTGTATTCCTATTCTATAGCTTGCATTTGTATGAATTACTGGTTGTTTTGTGATTACTAAACCCCCCTAAAAAATAGCCAATGGGCGCTGTACGGTATTATGAATAAATAAATAAATAAATAAATAAATAAATAAATAAATAAATAAATAAATAAATAAATAATAAATAATAAATAAATAAATAAATAAATAAATAAATAAATAAATAAATAAATAAAGCCGGTTGCCGCGGGTTCTAGCGCGTGTTGACGCGTTCCACTTTGGGAGAAATGTGAAAGCCTGCGGACAAAACCCATCCCGGGCCGCCAGGGATGCATGAGGGAGACGACGATATAGAAGGATATGACGATGTCTACTACTACTACAGCGAAAAGCGACGACAGAACATGTAAATAACAATTCCAAACCTAATGTAATGGGTGGTGGTGTGTCCTTCAGTGCTTACATTGAAAGAAATCCTGCAGCTTCGTTGTCCTTCAAGCCTTGTGCAACTTAGTGCAAGCTTCGCCAGTTTTTTCTTCATTCCAAGACACTTCCAGCTTGTTCCAGGCATGGTGGAAACGGTGGACCACTTCCTGGAGCTCTTGAAAAAACAGAGCGTGGCGGGCAGCGCGGTGGACGTGCGTCCATACCTCAGCACTGTCGCGTTCGACCTCGTCGCCAAGACAGCGTTCGGAATGCAGCCGAACGCTCAGGATGATCCTGGGAACCCATTTTTTGTCCACGCCACGTCAGTTATCCCAGGACTCTTCAAGGGTCTCTTCCACACAGGGGCACGTAAGTCTACCTTGGGCGCGATATTCCGTGTCGAGATAGGTACGAGCGCGGGCCTTTCTGTCGGAAGCAACACGAGGATTAGACCGGTGGGTATGCCCGGCCCCGCAGTTACACCTGCCTAAAAGGCACCAACCACCTTATTAAGGAAATATGCGCAGAACTGAGATAACAGATCACTAGTAGCATAAATATAAACGATTTATTAAAAGAAAGTCAGCATTTCTGGGGCTTGAACCGAAGCCTTTCGCTGAAACAGCCGCCGAATTCTGCCCAATACGCTACTGAAGTTACGTAGGCAGTCTTGTAAAAAAGGAATGGGGAGTGTTTGCAAAAAACATAACCGGTAGATGGCACTCTGCGCGTGCAGGAAGTCCTGGACTTTTACCTACATGGAAACCCAGAAGTGAGGCTTCTCAAGGAGCCGGCAGTTGGCTGATAGAGTTGGGATGTTAGTACGGGCTCAGAGACACCCTTTGTTATGCAGAGTTCTTCTCCGGGATCAAAGGCTTTGTGCTGCTGATGCGGACTCTGGACCGGTGGCTCGGACACGACGCATTCATGAATTTGAGCATCTGCTCAAGGCCCCTAGTTCAAATCAGGAGGAGGAACCCTGAGGTGGGACATTGTCATACCGTCTTTAGAAAATGAGTAAGCGTGTAGCATGAATAGTAATAGTAGCACAAATAGTCGTTCTTCATCATTGTGTTGAAACGTCTCATCGCCAAAAAACTGTTTATAACAGCTTGTCCTGGCCAAATTCCTTGTTGTCTTAGTAAGACTATAAAAACTGCCTAAAGAAAATAAAGCTTTACGGCTTTTCAATTATAGCAAACAGTAACATCCTACTGCGGCTTTCTGTATGTGCCGTTATAAATGTGCAAGCGCACGCAACGCCATAAAACGATTCCATTCAAACAGTTCAGTGCAGGTGCGCTTGGAAGATCCATTACCCGCTGCGATGGCGCGATCGCTAAGGCGTTGGGCGTGTGATCCCAAGAACGTGGTTTCGATACCAGCCATGTCGGCCGTTCCTCTGATGGAGGCGACAAATGAGAAATCGGAACGTATGTGTGTTGAAACACAGCTGCATGATCAGGGTCCTCCTCTGGTCTTTATTTATACGTAGCTGTCCAGCCACAGTGGATTTCATCTCCAAGGTGTCAGCTTACGCACGTAAAATCACGAAAATCTTGCTTTTGGCCAGTTTATGCTTTATAGGAGTTAAATTCTGAGTTTAACTCGGGAACATTGGATTTTTTTAACTCAAGGTTTTACTAATAAAATATCTTTCAGCGCATTTCTTAAAACGTTTCTGATTGCATGGAAAGTGATCAATCTCCGGCACCAAAAATATATCACCCTCAAAGATACCATTTTAGATCTTAAGAGTTTACTAGCAACAGTGATAAAAGTTGATTTGTTCCCTCGCAAGGAACTGCAGCTCACGCTCAGCTAGAGGAAAGGATTCTGCAGGCGCAACCTTAGTCATATGAAACGGTCTTTTAAAAGAATTCTTATTGTACTTAGTCAGATCCTCAAATTATTGTGCACTAGTTTTTGTTTTGATTTCAATCGTTTCACAAGAAACGGCACAATTTTCACAGAGGCTGCTTGAACTGTACCGTACAATGAAGAGAAGTGGAAGACTTGTATTTTACCTGTTTTAAATAAGTAAATATTCTCCTGTGGTTTGTACGAGAGTCACGCAAGTCTTACAATTTATTTTCGAAGATGCCAGTTCAACAAAGACATGAGTAATACATAAATACAATACAATATTTTACAGGAATAAGCGAGTGTTGATGCTGTTCACTGTAAATCTTTCAACATATATTTTCAGTTAGCGCGACCAGACCTTTTACAATGCCTGCTGGAAATGGAGTTCGATAGAGAAAAGATAGATATTGATGGCTTCAGCTGGACTGATAAGGAACGTGAGGAATGTAAAGGTGAGCATTATTGTAATTTTCGCGTTTGGTGTGGAATTGTTGCGGTTCCTCTTTAAAGGGGCCATGCAGACAAAATACAAGTTTTTTTTATTCGAAAGATTTCGGGTTTTATAGTGCCCCCAGGGCTTGTCCGGCAGCAAATGAATCCGTCTTCACTGAGAAATCAATCAATTTTATCTAAAATTTTGATTCTCCCGCTAGATCGTGTGTTTTCATGACGTCTGCCATGAAGTCATAAGTGCGCGTATCCAAAGAAACTTCCACTGCGTCACTCGGCTCTGCAGCCTTGCTTGCCGTCAGTCCTCCCAGATGGCGCTACCATACTCAGCCATGGACCGTTGTCTACCGTGGCTTTGTTTTTGACCGTATTCGCACCTAGCTTGTTTTTGTTACCGTAGAAAGTAATCGTTTCGGAAAACATGGGATATCCTCGACATACAGGGTCACGTAAGACACCGTCGCTGACGCCAATCGGTCTGTGTCGTGTAAGATTACCCCAGAGCGGCGGACTGCTCTGCAGTGAAAACAAGCATGTGCGCCCAGTACCAATAGCAATGCACATCGGTACATCTATGCTTACGTGTATTTTCGCAACTTTCAGTGTTTACGGCACCATTTTTACTAGTGTAAAATGAATTTGCATTACATTTAAGTGCAAACAGATCGCTCGGCAAGCTGATAAGCCCTGCCAGATTTGCGTTTGCACTTGCCGGCCTCAGCAAATCGCACAGCTGGGCGTATGACATCATAGGTTCTTTTGTGGGAAATGAGCTGGTGGATCGCAGGGCCATTCCCTTTTTCCCTAATTATATAGCTCGTTTGAGCGCAGTGTGTATTAAAAGTGGTGTCAGTATGATTCTAACGACGCAATCTTTTGAATGAACCAAACTTGTGTTTTGTCAGCATGACCGCTTTAAGCTAGCAGTATTTGTGTTGTGATTCTGATTACTTTGCAGCGCTATTAACCCGCTTAACTTTGTGAAACTAAATACGGCCAGCTATTGAAAAGCCATTTTGTCTTATTTCGCTATTGTATTATGTCGGTTTGTACCTCTAAAAGCCATGACATCCCACCAAAATGATAAAGATGTAGAAGTGATAAACACAAACCCGAAGGAGGGACTGGTCTGTGGGAGCTTCTGGAACAGAAGTGGCACAGGAACAACTTACGTCGGCGAGCGGGACAACAGGACTTGGCCGCGTGTTGGAGACGTCAATGCCTAAACAGGGTGTAGGCCCACTTATGAATAAAAGGCCTTCTTAGTGGCTGAGTCTACTAGGTAGGTCTGTGCCTTATATCGAAGGAGAAGAGGTATGGCACGACGATTTTTTTTAGAAATTTCCCCAACTGAGAGGCACCGGCTGTGGACATAAAGGTACGTCAAACGGCCCCTATTTTAAGTCGCAACAAACACATTAAAGCCGAACAGTGCGGAAAAATTTGTCGGAAGGCAAATTACGTGCAGAGAACCAGTATTAGGTTGAAGTTGTGCCTTAGTGTGGTTGGGAGCTGGCAGAGCTCCTTGAAAACGAATTGAATTGTTGCGATTCCCAGCACCGTGGGTAGGAAGTTATTAAGGCTGCATAGTAACAAATGGGATTTGAGACTGCACAGATAGCGCTGTCCGAACGGTCAAGTAGTTTTAACATGAAAAATCTTTAAATACATCGCGAAGCAACGCATCATGAAAGAGCACGATGTAACCACGTGTTCTTTTGCTCTTCCTGTATTTTCGTCATGCATGATGTACTGTTTTTTTTTTCATTTTTAGGTTAACAATTGTTCGGTTTGGCCAGCTCTACACACAACTCATAACGCTGAAACTACTTCACCCGCCATGAGACAACATATAACCCACGTGTGTATATAACGCGCCAATATTCGCATGGCTGATATAGATGGAAAGGAGCGCCCAGAAGTCCCCAGAGCAGGCGCGTCGGAGGCCTATTTTAGTACGCAGCATTTAGGCGCCCGCTCCTATGGTTTCGCGGCGCCGTCGTCCCTCGCTGTACCCGAGTGAACAGAGGGAACACGGAAGACAGCGATATAGAACGAGCAGGAAAGCGGAGCAGTAAAGCATGGCGAAAGTGTGAGGGGGGAGGGCGGTATTCCGAGACGGCGCGAGACATTCCTCCGGCGGCGAAGTGCTACGGGATCACCAAGAGAACAAAGAGGCCACTGAAAATAGTGAGCACGAAAGCGGAAGATGGAAGCATGGCGAAAGGCGCGATACATGGTTCCTATAGCGGCGACGCGCTCCGAGACAACGCCAGAATATATCGCGCGCCTTTGCGTGTTCACTGATGCGGTGATCACTTTTAGACCGAGCAGGTATGTGCTGTCATCCAGAAGAGTGCACTTCGGCTTCCGCACAAATTTCGCATTACGGAGTATCGTAATCGTCAGCCAGTTTTTTTCATCTGATGGTAGCGCTATGGCCTAGGCGCTAATACCTAGCGCTATTAAGGCTAGGTAAAACAGTATAGGTAGATTACGCCCGCAGATCAATCAATCAATCAATCAATCAATCTCAATCAATCAATCAATCAATCAATCAATCAATCAATCAATCCATCCCATTTGCACGTTATCAATCGATCTCTCATATCTCAATCAATCGATTGATCGATTGATTGATTGATTGATCGATCGCTGAATGAATCAATCACTTAATCGGTCGATCGATCATGTGTAAGGAACGAAGAAGATAAGCAGAACCAGTGGTGGAATTCCAAGTCCGGGGCTCCAGTGGCAATAGCTCCTACCTTGTCCCTTTATAAGGTCCAGTTGTTCCGGTAGGAATATGCTTCTAGGGCTGTTTCCGATGATTCATTCAGTGGAGATGTCACCTTGACTGCGGCGCAGCCTGTTTTGTCAAATTTGGGGAATCTGCGGCGACACCGCTGCGTAGGAAATAGGGTGCGCTGCGATGGTTTGGCTATTCTTACCTGTACCGTGAGTTTACAAACTTGTGATGGCCGCACTTGTGACGGAACAAAACGTTTCGGACACCTGAGAATTACTGTGGTGGGTCGGGGTTTCGAACACAGCAATAAAGTTTTTCAGACACAGACAGAACACAAGAACCTCTAGCAACACCATTACTTATTTCTCGGCCGATGACATTAGCGACGACAATGGCGGCAACACCAAATCACGAGCTCTACCCGTGTGATCACCAGCGTTGCAATTGAGCGTAGTTTCGTCCATTGCAGTCGTTTATACGCGCAGTAGACCGAACAAAAGAGTAAAATTGCTGTTCAATACCAAATTTATTGTTCACCAGAACTGACGGGATCGTATGTCACTGCATAGTTAGTCCCTAACGCTCGAAACGGTTTGGTTGCGCTCGATGAACTTGCCGTTTTGAACAGCTTCCACCGTAAGCGCGGGAAGTAAAGAGAGCACAAGTCCAAGTCGCGTTTTCGACCCTAATTTGAGTCCAAAACATAAATAAGACCAATAGGTGACCGGCAAAAGGCGCAAAGGCAAACCCTCCGCTTCCGGTTCGAGATCTCGCCTGGCCTCCCGTACGCCGGCGGCTTTCAGGCGCGTGTGTGCGTGTTGTTTATTTGTCACTAGCGTCACTAAAGAGTCTTTAAGAGTATCGGCACTCTTTCCTCGCCTTGTTATCAGCCGCCAGGATTTTTAGTGGTCGGTCGGCACCACGTCATATTTGTTTTTCTTTCTGGGCGTCTCTCTCTCTCTCTCTCTCTCTCTCTCTCTCTCTCTTCTGCACGGACGCAAGCGACTGCTCACGCTCTGCCCGTCACAACCAGCGGCGGTATCGTTGGGAGGGATTGCAACACTGCAAGCCAGAAACAAAAAGGTCCCAGACGCGTCCTGGTGCACGAAGTGGCGGTACTCTTAAGCGTAGCTGAATTGGTGACGCTATTTGTCAGATAGCGCTTACCTTTCAGAGAAGCCCCTAGTAGGATTTATCGATGTTATAAATCGAATGCGCGATGCAGGAGCATTTTTTTTTTGTGGAAGCAAATAAACGACAGGCACTCGCGCGCGTGAATGCCGGCGGTGTACAGGTGGCCAGGATAGGTCTCGAACCGGAAGTGGCGAGACTCCGCGGGAGCAGGCAATGTACCCATTAACCCTTGCGCTTCTTAGGGGTCACTGATTCTGTCACTTGTTCTTCGTCCGGCAGTGACGCTCTTTGTCCGAAGTCCTTGATGCAGTGTGACCGGAAATCGCGATGTAAAACACCAATAGTTATCGGAAGCGACCATAATAAAATATAACATGGCGGTGGTGTAAAGCAGAACAGCGGTACCGGTGGAGTTGAATAGACAGTGATAATTTAAAGCCCACATTGTTTGCAGCTTGTAAAATATTTTCTAAGGCTTGAAGATGCAGGAAACAATCGCTAGAATGTTCGTTTTGTATGTGTGGGCTTCTTTTGAAATGTAAAAGTTTGTAAGACGTTGCTTCCTCCGCAAATGTATTTGAAAAGTGTGTTCCAGGAATTCATGTTCCTGCATTGCTCTAAATTACAGCAAAACATGAATACGAATTTTGCTGCAGAACGTTTTGTAGAAATGGTTTACTAATAGAAAATGAAGGAAGCTCACATTAATGCGTAAGACTTGAAGGTGGCGAAGCTGTACACAACAGTAGCGTGTTTCCTCAAATTCACCTAATGGCGTTGTTTAAGCCTCGCCGCTGTACAAGGGACCACAGCTGTATGCTCGTCTTCCTCTATTGCACACGGTTCTGCGGCGCACGTGGCCTCGTGGCCTTCCTTCGTGGTGCGCTTATCGCTGCGGCGGCGGCCCCCTCGCCTTCCTCAGCCACATCCCGCGCACGGGTCCTGCGCACGTCTCCTTTCCCACCTCGCCTATCTGTTCCCTGCCGCCTATCTCTCCTCGTTATCGGGCTGCTGCTCCGTGCCAGGCGCTTGCAAAAGGCGGTGTGGTTTGACCTCTAGCGCTCAAGGGCAAAACTGGTCACCCCGCGAAGACTGCCCGAAGTAGTGTAGTATAGCTTGCGCTACAAAATAAAACCGAGCAATCGCGTTTCGCGTAATCCGTAGAGATAGTAGGTTGGAGACGCAGCCTATGTTGCTGTCCTTGACTTTTAAACAACTTTAGCCTTTATTGCAACACTTCGTCTTTTTTTTTATATTCAGGCAAGAAAACATTTTTCATGCCTGTGAACGACGTTGCTGCCAACACAGCCAACATGCTTCAAGCAGGGTGCGTTGTATCTCAAAATATTGGTTGTGCCGCAACCGTAAACAAATTGTTATTTACTGTGATTTTTTCATACAGGTTCGACACTGTATCCGTAACGTTATCGCACTGCCTTTTCTGCATCGCCAAGTACCAGTCGGTGCAGGACAAGATTAGATCGGAGACGAAGAGTGTTCTGGATAAGCATGTAAGTCTGGAACACAAATGTACTGGTCAAGAATGAACGTGGTTACAAGGGTTTGATATAGTTGAAAAATCGCAAAGATCTAGATTTTAAAGTGACTTATTTCGAATGGTACCACCGTCAGCGCTGTGTGAGCTTTCTTAGCAGCATATCTCGAACGCAAGGTTCCAAGTTTTTTAAATTGCTCCTCGTTGGCGTATTATTGAGGGCCACAATTTGAAGTGCTTCATTTATGTTTGGTTAGACTGAATCCTCCTTATTTTTCTGAAGTATTCGTAACCTAAATTAAGAAGTCAGCCATCACCTTTCTTGATTAAGAAGGCATGAATAGGACGAATAATTCTACACT
Organism: Haemaphysalis longicornis; assembly: GCA_013339765.2. Classification (NCBI taxonomy): domain Eukaryota; kingdom Metazoa; phylum Arthropoda; class Arachnida; order Ixodida; family Ixodidae; genus Haemaphysalis; species Haemaphysalis longicornis. The sequence continues at coordinate 65,256,456 of CM023458.1, read as the reverse complement.
TGCAGTGACAATATAACCACGAACAGTTCTTGCATTAAAGCTTTGCAAGTGTTTACAACGTGCTTAAATTGTTCTAGGGACAGTTCACTTACGACGCTATTGCTGACCTCCAGTACACGGCGCAGACAATACTTGAAACACTTCGGATGTACACTCCAGTTGTCGCGTAAGTATACCGTAACCATATCTATCTCGACACTATAAAAAAACCTACCATAATTAGTAACACTCTTGCAGGCCGGACCATTCAAGTAACAATTTCGCATTACCGTCACTCGGCCTTCTATCTCCGTATAAGGACATCAGGTCTTCGATAGCAGCAGATAAGCAGCAGGAGCCCTGACTTGCGACAAGGGCAAAAAACGTTTAGTGTGCGGAATAACCAACTTTTTTTGTAAAGAGAAAGATCTGGGATGGTCTGGTGAAACGGAAGCCCATAATGGATAGCCGAACTTTGCCCCTAGCTTATATGATAACTCATATTTGACCTTTTAGCACCTTTGTAGCCATGCGAAAATGCACCAAGGCATGTGCATGCCTGAGATACCATGTGCTTCTCAAGGACAAAATTACACAATAGAATGCTTTGTTGGGCCGTGTTGGTTCATGGCTTAAAAAATTAAAACGAGCGCAAAGGGCGAGGACACAGAAACACAGTGCTCGTCCCGTCTACTGTGTTTCTGTGTCCTCGTCCTTTGCGCTCGTTTTAATTTTTTGAAAGTTACACAAGCTGCGTGCTGACCTATGTATTCTTCGTAGCATAATATATCAGGAACGAACGAAGTTGATGCAAAAATTTACACTTTACGCCTGCCTGTAGGTTCACATCGAGGCTTGCCTCACGTGACTACCGCTACGGAGATTTGCTCGTGCCCAAGGGAGCGACCGTGATGGCATGTAGTCATCAAGTTCACCATGACTGTCGTCTGTGGGAAAAACCTGAAGAGTTTGACCCAGACAGGTAAATTAGCTGTCTGTTTTCATCTTGCGATACATGTTGCAGGCTATCGCAACGCGCCGTGCGTCAGAGACGCCCGTTTGGTGATGTTGCACAATGTCCTCTTCTACATCATCGCAGTTATAATGGAAGGGTGTGACGTCACTGAGCTATCTGGCTTTTTGGGTATTGAGGCACTTTACCTCGTCGGTGAAGGATTCACGAGTAGAAAGAAATGCTGGCGGATGAAACTTTCGAAATGTCAGACATTAACGAAAAATTCCTCAGAGCATTTAAGTCCGTTGACATCCTTTAAAGAAGAGAGTCTTCCAAATTAGACGTTGATTAACTAATTCGCGTTAGCTGGTATCTAATTGGTACCAGCTGACGCGTTTACCTCTCGCAGGTTGTTGCTAGGCTATTCTAAGCGTTGAGGCGTGAGATCAAGTTTGGCCGTATTTTACAAGGCCGTTCTTTCGGTACACACACTGATAGCAGATTCCAGGGGGGGGGGGGAGGGAAGAAACTAAGCCCACACCTACCTTCTCTATTTCCCGAGCTTTGCACCACTAGTGCAAGCTACACTAATTATTTTTCGTTTTACTAGCCCCAAAAACTCTATCAGCTTTAAAATAGTAAAGTATGGGGTGCGTATACGGATATGACCGTTGTGTTCACTCTCGAGTAGTTGCGAAAGCCTGATTTTGAGTTATAACGCCCTATCTGCGGTGGTGCACCCTTTATAGGTGGCGCAGTTTCTTTCTTGGGATATCTTTTTGCAAACGCCTCCGGACTAAGTTCAAGCCTAAATCCATCCGTGTTATAACAGCATTCTTTACGAGACAGTAGCACACATTAAAGCGCAGGAGGTCTACATTAAGTCATACTGTCCTACTATTGTGCGCCTCATAGAACAAATCTAGATTTCGGTGAGTAACACAGCGCGAAAAAAGACCAGGGACGAGAGGAAGATCGTAAACAAGCGCTGACTCCCAACTGAACTTTAATGAAAAGAAACGCACATAAATATACATTCTATCACAAAGGTATGACAGGTACCACAGCTGCACCGCAGCCACGTGCACTTCAGTTGGAAGGGCACGTTCAGTTGGAAGTTCAAATTTCAGTTGGAAGTCAGCGCTTGTTTGTGGTCTTCGTCTCATCCCTGGTCTTTTTTCGCGCGGTTTTACTCATGGATTACAAACTAGCCGGAACCCTCACGCGCTTCTACGTTTCGGAATGCAAAGCCGTAACTCAAATTTGCCCATCATGAGACGCTTGGGCTTTGGTTACGCTGGTTCACCAGTGTGAAATGCTGTGTGGCATTTAAGCACGTGAGCTTATCACATTGCTCAAAGAGCGATGGAAAACTGGTTTTACAATCTCAAGTCGTAATGGCTAAAGTATACTTTTTTCCCACTGGCGCATTATCCGTGTCTTTCCGTAAATATAGAATGACCGTATTTGACCTCCGCAGGTTCTCCCCGGAACAGAAAGCATCGCGGGACCCGCTAGCCTTTCAAGCCTACGGCATGGGTCCTCGCAACTGCGTCGGCATGAAACTGGCTCAGCTCGAGATGACACTCATTGTTGCCAAGCTGGTACAGAAATTCAAGCTTCACTTGGGCCCGCAACATCAAAACGTAAGAAAACCAAAATTGCGCCACCATCTTGTCTTTCGAGTTAAAAAGCCACCGCTACGTGTATGCAAGCTAAACTCTGGCTTACATTGCGACGGCAAATAACGTAGCGGTGATTAATGGCTTTTACGCAACATGTTTGAATTTAAACAAAATATTGCTGGTATTAAAGACTCGCTGTCAGTCTTCTGTGAAACATCTTACATATGTCGAAATAAATGTCATGTGAAGATGTCGTTTTTTTTGACAGATAAAGAGTAACCAATCCTTTATTCTTATGGTTGAGATTTTTATTAGAATTATTTAAACCTACATTAAAAAAAACACCCCTACGTCTATGCCAGCCGGCCTGTGTGTTACATAGCCATGGCGACTAGCGTACAGGTGATTAATGTCTTTGCCACTCGTGATGTCTGAATTTAAATAAACTATTGCAGTTATTGAAGTTTCGCTGTCAGTTTTCCGAGAGAAACCTTACAGACGTCGAAATAATTATCATGTAAAGGTACGATTTTATTTTCGCCTTTAAAGAGTAATAATAATCAATCCCTTATTTTATATATGAAATTTTCTTTATTTTAATATTTCGACCTTTTCATTGAACTGTCGCCAATGCCTGTTCACTCCAAACAAGACATCCGCACGTGTCAGAGGACGTGGGCTTGCTCTGAAATGAATGTATTAGAAACACCGTACACATACAAATGGCGACAAAGGGTCACCAGTGGTAGGCTTGGCTCCACCCCGCCTAAAAGGCACGCCTGTAATCTACTATCATACAAGAACAGACCCGCCATTCACCAACAGGTGTCATTCAACGTTTGTAAATTGGGCTGTGTCAATCCAACGCCTGAATTTTAACATGGATTTCAAGTACCTGGATTTCAGGTACCTAGCGATTTCGTTCTGAGCAGTGTTTTCGGCGCCGTGTAATAAAACCAGGAAGGCTGACAGGCAAAATTTTGGTTACGTTGACTAAAATCTTATCCGTGTGAACCGTGGAGTGTCGCCACCCCGTAATATTGGTGGTAGAAAAGGGTTTCAGAGAAGTGCTCTTGGTCCTACGTCTATGGTTGAGCTTCTTCCCCGAAAATGATGGACAGTCGGTGGACCTAAACGTGAGATTAGGGAGGTACGTGATGGCTACAATTTCCCTGCTCTTAGACATTGTCGATACTTAGTTATAGCGATTGGCATTCGAAGGTTGACATTCGAAGGTCATAGTGAAAGAGTGTTTGAAGTTTCTTCAATGTGCGCTCGGCTCCTGGTCTTCAAATTGCGCCCCGTGTGAGAGCTTAGAGGCTGAGGTAAGATGGTTGGAGCCACGAGGCTATCCCAAAGATGTTCTTTTAACGGCAGAGCTGTTTAGGCTTTTTTGTGCGCCGTCCAGCGTTACCAGAAAAAACAGCAAGAAAAAATACGCGGCACACGGAAGCATGAGTGTCGTGAGGAGCGCACGGCGTCAAGCAGCTAGACCTTCGGGAACAATCTGCCCAGCCTTTGTGGCGTGATCTTTCGCATGCTGTTCTCCTCCCCAGTTCACGTTCTGTCGCACCTGAAGCGGGAAGAACAGACTCCAAGTTCGCGCTACAGGCTCCTTGTTCGCGAAGCCGGTTGCCGCCGGTTCTAGCTCGTGCTACCGCGGACCACTTTGGGAGAGATGTGAAAGCCTGCCGAGAAAACGTTCCGGGTCTGCCAGTTGTGGAGAGCTTTCAGCAGCAAGTTCGGAAATACCTGTGCAGTGCAACAATCTGGTCTCCGACGACAGGAGAGGGGCCGCCAGCTCTGCTGTTTCCCCAGCCTTGCACCACTGTACGCCATTTTTTTATTCGTTCTGAGAAATCCGAAAAAAAAGTGTGCGAAGTAATGTTACGCCCCAACCAGTAGAAAGCGAAAAAAAGAAGATGGAAAAATGGGCTGTGATACCCCATAGGCACCTTATGGAGTACGATTTGAAGGATGCAGGAAGTTGGTATGGCATCAAAGTAACGTTTCCTACCTGCGCAAAACTGGCAGGCGCGTGCAGTCGTGTGCAGAAACGCTACGCCTCTTCAGTGGGTTGAAAATTCGGCCAGGGGTTGGAAGAATGCGCTCCGGTGCGTTGCATGACGCACTGACCTTGTGTACCGCGTTAAACTCTCTTGTGCTGCATTCTAGATAGGGCAGGCTAGGATACGCACGAATGTTATTCTACACGGTACTGCGCTTTCCGTTGACACATACGCAATCTTATGTAGCTTTGTTCGGTAACAAGTGTGGTTCCCAGTCACTGAGAAAGGAAACCGATATTGCGTCTATGTGTGCAAAACAACATTCGCCGGAATACATCTAAAGCCAGTTACATTGTTATTAAACGCTAAACGGAAGTCCCCCGTCAACGTTGTGCGCTGTTGTGAACACTGTAGATTTATTTAAGCGACCTGATTATCTTTAACAAGCACCGATAGCTTGCCCACACTTGTGTAATATTGTCTACCGCCTATATGAGCAAATCAGCTGTTCGTGGCCCTAATCCGAACCGCGCACGTGATCACCACAGCAACGGCGTATCCAATGATCCGTTGCATCGGGTCAGCAGACGATAGTAGGCAAACAGTAATGTCAGGTCGGTTATGAACAGATGAACCGTACGTAACACATTTTAATGAGTCGCACTATTCGGCTCGAAACCTTAGGCTTGGGGTGGTTCGTTCCATGGCGCTTTTTGTGATGCGCTAATTTTTCCTGTTCTGTAGGGCCATCTATGTGCCTTCGATCATAGCCACACTGAAAACGAAGCTATCATATGCAAATTCATGTCAGCAATGCAAGGGCGTATCGCCTTTGCGCTAGTATTGTGCATATTTGCAAAGTACACAATGTGCATAAAACACAAGCGCATAATTGAAACCTTCACAGTTTTTTTAGTTCAAAACTTGCGTCAGATTGGCTTACCGCCAGATGTGACGGTGAACCAAAGATGTGTTGTTTTTTCATTACATTTAGTTGAGTGGGCACTCCGCCTCCACTTTTTCTTACGCTCTGTACCGTCTGCCGCACAGTAATTAGGTATAAACAACTTTAGGAACGGCACGTGGCGGAACAATAGCAGTGTAAACATTTCTTCACAACACCAGAATCGAAAGAACATTTTCAATTCTTGGTCAAAGGACTATTTCGCCTTAATGTGTGCGCGCTTGTCGTGTGCGTTTCCTTTGTGATTCGTTTGCGTATTTGTATTCGTGTTCAAGTGCGTTGTTATGTTACCTCCCCCCTCCCGCCACCCTCTAGCGTAGCAAGTCTGGCGGCTCGTCTGGCTCAGCTTGCCTGTACATTAAGGGTTTCCTCCTTACCCTTTACCTCCTCCTAATAATGTGCCCAAATCGTAGGAGTGCCAGCTGTGGTGATGGAAAGGCATCATCATACAAAGAGGCTTCTGCCGCCAGCTTTACATAAAGGGCTGATAGGCTGGAGCGCTATTACCAGAAGTCGTTGCAAGAAATTTGATTTTTTTTATGTGTTCGTCCCCAGGGTGAACTGAAGCGGAAGACCTACTCTATCTTCGCTGTTCCGGCGGATGGTGTCTGGATTCGATTTGACAAGCTGCAAGATAGCTAATAGGAACCCAGCGCCCAGAGAAACATCAGAATAAGTTGTAGACAACTTCTTATCACTGCCTTCAGGCACACAGTGCAGGAATGAGTGCAAGAAACGAAAAAAAAATATTCATAATAAAAGACATTTGAGACAGCTCTTTCACTCTATGTGGGATTTATTCGTGCCTAATATTTTCTGCATGATACCTCTATTTTTTTTTCTGATGAAATAAATGCATATACCACACCGATGCTGCTTCTGTTGGATGACAAGTCGTCAGCAATACTTGTTACTTTTATTTTATTCTATCGACCTCATTACTGCATGGGGCGATGTTTGCGACCTTTTTGGGACCGTTTTGTGAAAAATTCTGTCCTTTTCTTTTTCAAAAAGAAGGGAGAGCAATTAGACCTGCTGTTGGAATACCTCTTTTTAAGGGTAGGGTGGTGAAGACTTCACAGGTGCACCGTTAGATATATTTTTTCTACACAAACCTACTGTATAAATTATTGCTAGGAACGTTCGTCCTAACGTCACGAGTACGTTCGCAAAGATTTTACTTTTCTTGAAAGAAGCAATGCAGGACTGCGGATGCGAAGAACGGTGTGACTCGTTTAGGCCTTATGGTCATTGCCTTGGGGCTGAAATGAGCTACCGCTTTAGCAGCGTATCTTAGTATCTCTTGACGATAGTGTCTCTTGAGTTACTTAAAACCGAAAATTTTGGTAGGTAGAGTCTGCCTGTCGGCAAAGATAAATTTGTTATCAATCTTGGTATCAATGATACAAAGTAACAACCTAGAACAATGAAAGAAGTGGAGCGACTGATGTTACAAAACTGAAAGAACCCAAAGGATAGCAGTTAGACACTTCTAGAAACACATATAATTTAAAGTTGGTTAAAACAAAATAATAATACACAAACAATTTAGGCTTTGTTGCAACCAAAAGAATAACATGCGAGGGAAACAAGGTACATAAGCATTAGCTTCAAGAATGCAACAATATACGGTACAAGGGTTGTGTAATGCCAGTACGAATACTGTAGCACAATAAAAAACTAACACTAACAACAAATAACCAATTGTAACTACAAATATCCCTAAGGGCACACGTATAAAAAAACTAACATGAATAATACCCCTTTTGTTCGACACCTCCATAAATCGGGTTGACCAATATCGCAGAAACTCTTTCTCACCCGACAGGACCAGCTCACCCTCCATGAATGTCAGGAGGTGTCTGAAATAGGAAAGCAAAGGACATTGCATACGTAGCCTGCGGTTCTGTTCAACGGCCCTGGAGTTGTTACACCACAGTACATCACTCGCCAATTACTGCGAATAGTTTTCCCAGGGGAGTGCTAGGGCAACTGATCTCTCAAATTGCAAGCCCCAAACTTGGAGCGGCAACCGCGTTATGATGCGCCAAAAGCAACGTGCTACAGTACATCTTCGGAGAGTATGTGCTGTGGATTCCGTTGGCCGCGTTTGGGAGAGAAAGAGTTCTCTTACTTTCCAGCGAAATAATTTGGCATTAGTTGGAAGAATTCGCCTACCTTTTTGCCACTTGATGTTTTTGGTGCTTTCAGGCAGCCTTGCTGAAGTCAGAAGTATTTAGGGAACATCTGGTGGATCTACTGGCTTGGCCGACCTCGCTGTAACTAGTTTTTCACGTCGCCTGGCAGGTTGTTCATTCATAATAACAATATCGTCACCTAGCCCACAAATTTTATTAGCTAAACTAATGGCGGTCTTGCAGAGTCCCCATGGGATAGCTGCACTGGGGTGCAGGTTGCTGGCCATTATTGGACAAAGAAGCCGTTTAGAGGGACAGATAAGTAGAGGATCAAATGTCTTCCCAGAGCTTCTGCGTCACTGAGAAGCGAAGAGACGACTCTGTCCTCTCGATTCAGACATTCTCCGAAAGAAAGAAAAGTCCGGAACGAGAAGTTTATCATAACTAAAATCTTTCGCAGCCCCTAATTCTGGTAGCATTCTTCATACTCGTCAACACTGTTGAGCAAAAGAAACATTAGGCAGATTTGAGGCAAAAGATCAATGCACAAGTAACACTTGCAGTGCTTTTAATTGAAATTGGACGTGTGATTGATATATGCGATACAAAAAAGACGTGTTGAAAACTATTTCTACTCAAACTACCAGAAGAGTCCGTGCGAGCTGGGACTTCGTGGCAGGTTCCACGTTTTAACCGTAGCACAGGTTTCCAGTAGAAGGCGCGAGCAGTTGAAGGCGGGAAAATTGAATTCCTTCAACGAATTCGCGAACCTTCAATGTGTTTCTTATAGGTGGATCAAAGCGGAGCAGGAGAGCGTGAAAGCTGAACGGGGGAGGAAATAGAGCAAGTTACGTGGCAGCGGCGACAAACGACTGTCGTCTTTCGACGAATTTGTTGCGCAAAGTGGGCGGATACGCAACAATATTTTTTGGAGTTCCGCTAGTCGCTCCTTAAGCTGAACACCTACCACTCAGACGGTTTGATAATGAAATCAAGCTCTTGGGGTGGAGAGGTAGAATGGAAGTGTCTGCCTCTGCGGAGGCTGTACTCTTTGCCTGCAGGCCGATGAAGTGCGTAGCACAGGTGGAGCGACAATTTACAAATGTTTTGCCGCCTTACGCAGAGTAGCTAGTAATCACAAATACGTGAACGTCAAACCGTTGTAGAGTTTTCGGAATAAATGAACGAGATTTAAATTGTCCTACTATATGCATGTTACAATCCAATATTGAGGTAAAAATTCTGGCGTTCTACGGATATTGACGTCGCCAGCCTGGGTATTCAACTTAAATTGTTTAACGGCTGGTACCTAACACTAGCGTTCATACCACATCGAATGTTTTATGTAGCGCTGGGTGCGAAGAGTAGTTGGTTTTATTTGGTGTTAATGGAGAAAATATCCGCCTGTCGTTCATCCAAAACTGAAGATTTCAACTCCTGTACCTTCTGCCTTGCTAAGTAGTCAATGCCTTTGTTATAGTTCTGAAAGTAAAAAAATACACCGTGTGCTCTTAATCTGTCCCAAACTGCACATTTCAACTCGTGAAACGTTCTGCCTTTTGAAGTAGCCCATAATCTGGACGTAAAATCCAGAAACAAATGCACCAGGTTTCCTTAAGTTTATGTTATATGCAAGTCCTTTTCTTTCAAGCTATCGCAGAGAGCCACAGGTAAAGTAGGGCATATACCGTATCTCCGGAAAAACTGAGCGGGTCTACGAAGGACCTAACGCGCATCTAAAGGAAATCTAGAGGATGTACTCGGCTACCTTTGTACACTCGTAGTGCCCTTTTTGTTCTCATTTTTATCGATGAAGAACGTACAAAATACCAACACGCGATCTACATTGTTTCTCGTGGTTGACCTGGTAAGGCACGAAGCTTTATTTTTCTCCCGAAAGAGTCAGGAGAGAGAGACCGCTAGGTGACAGGCGCGGGCCAAAACTAATCGACAGCTCTGGGCGACTTCGGTTGCTGTTGACAACCGTCCCGCCTTCAGCTATCGAGCCCCGAGTTTGCTGACGTTGAGTCTCTTCCACTTCCTCCAACCTCCTCGCCGGCTTGTAAAACCTTTCGTGCAAAACTCTATAGAACCCTCTGCTGACTCCTCTCTGCCACAGGTCGCACGTAGTGGATCGCCAACTCTCTGATGGATGCGTGCTTTGCTTTTAATTATTCCGAAGTTCCCATTACGACGCCGCTCAAGCACTACCTGCAGGCATTGATCCTCAAACTTACGTTTTAATGACAAACGTACTTGTCTTTCGATTCAGCTTCTGCTAAAGCACCTGATTGAAGAAACAAAACTAGAAAACTACCCCCCCAAATTGCAGCAAATGCGATTCCTAAGTTGGTGAGTATACCGGTCCTAATGTTTCTATACCACAACTGCGTTTAAAAAGATAGCTTCACAGAAAGAACTCCGAACGTTAACACGCTCGTAGAGCCATTTTCTTACCGTTCATTAATAGCAGTTCCCTGGCAATAACTGTGATATTGAGCCACAGAAACGTGCTTTATCGCATTCGCTTATGCTGTTCGACCAGGATCCTCGTGCTGTTGGTTTTGCCCTCCTACGAGACCCTGGAAAACCGACAGAGAGGAGCTGCTTTTGTAAGTGCACGCATTACTTTGCAAATTTCGCCTTTACTCTCTTGTTATAGCTGCACAAAATTGAGTGAGTAAGTGCATATTATCACCTGGAACAATCTTTTTAGGGTAAGAGCTGTGGTTTGAGAAGAAATTATTTCGTAATATATCCCCGCGCAGTTTATTCGTGATTTGTTCAGAATCTTGTTGACACTATTTCAAATTCATCACCGCCGATTTAAAAAGACCAGGCCCCGTGGCTCCTCAAAAGGTGCAACTTGAAAAATTCCGTACCGATATAAACGTCAGCACTTACTCCATAATGATAATTGACATATGCTATCACTTGCTCTTGTCAATTGTTTCTTCGAGCCCTCATCCACCGTTTCTGAGCACAAAAAATTCGTAAGTAAATACGGCCCTTGAGCCGCATTAGCGTACTTTTTCCGCGGCCTAGAATAAGGCTGCTATAAGTTATAGGTTGCGGACAACTTATGAGCATCGGGAACCACACCAATGTCGCAACAAAGTAGGGCCCAGCTTCGCAAATTACTTTTTGATGGAAAGTGCATAATTTGGCTCGCGATGATTTACGGCAGTTCGTCTTTTTTGCCTATTGCCGAGATGCGTTGCGAATTTAGCTATTCTGGTCTCTTAAAATTGAGGGACAGTCAGCGTTTGCTGATTATAAGAGGTTTTAAAGTAATAAAAAAAAACACTCGATGCAGAGTTCTTCTACATCAGCAAACCTAAGTACTTACATTTGTGTTCTCCCAGCATAATTAGTCCAATTTACGCTCAATGAAGCTATTCCGGATTTTAGGATTTGTCCGTGGATTCGCCATCCTGACAAAGTTCTCAAATTTCTCCTTAATTGCGATCTGTGCTTCATGCACTTAAACTGACGTCATGTCCGATTCGCAAATTTTACGTTTCGTGACGATTTACAGCCTCAGTTCTAAGGTCGAACTCATTTTTTGTGAATTTTTTATTTTTTTGCTTTTTCACTGAGCGTCATACCGATGCATGGATGCGTTGAAAAGTTCGTGAAAATAGTCCGAAGACTCCTATGAACTTTGAATTTGTTGTTCCGCGTGAATTCCTCCCAAACACTGGGTTTCCTTCGTGACACACGGAAACTAGGGATGTATATCGACCTTTTGTCGGAAGTAATTGCAGCACACTTTATTACGTTTTATTTGCACAAAGGTCACCACGTTTCCCTCCAGACAAAGTCACCATTAGTCGCTTCGTCATTATGCAAATATGCACACACACACAGGTCATGCGTCCTTAGCACCATGCATTCCCGGGCCACTCGCAGCAGGCGCCATTTCACAAAACTAGTTTTTCGTGATTTCATTAGGCAAACGTCTCCTATTTAGGCTGCCTCCAAGACAAAACGATTGATCGTAAACAGACGATTGACTGTCGTTTCATTTGGCCTAACAACGTCATAAGGAGGCACTAAATGTATTTTACAGAGATCTTGCACATTGTAGCCATCCAGACAACCTCTGGTTAACCTTAGCTATACATGACCGAAGACGAAGGAAATTTAAGAACTAGACAGACGATTTCGTTCAGTACTGCGCGTATCGAGCACCACTTAAAGCAGGGAACCAGTTGGGGGTATTGTTATTCTTTTCGTTTATCGGGCAAGCGCTTTACTATCTGTCTTCGTGACAGTTGTGGGAAATTTTGGATAGCTTCTTTTTCATTATTGAAGCTGAGCGTCACACGGCGCTTTGCCGGAGGTCTACGTAAGTGCTCTTACGATCACTTTCCCGTTAAAACATGGCGTATTTACTCTCAAAAAATCTTTCATTCACGAATACGAGCTAACCATCTCACGCTGCGTAGTGGCTGTAGTTTAGTGTGAGCTTGAGTCACCAAATTCACACCATTCCAATTTTTGCTGAGTTTTTAGCGTCACCCTTAATCCATTAGACGGAGTATTGATGCAGTTCTTGGCAAGTCGCATTCTGGTGTGTCCTGAATCCTATTAATACAAAACTTTCTATACCTTCCTTACTTAATAATTTTTGTATTTCCCGTCACATAGCAAGGCAAGTTATTAAAGTGCATTAAAATTTACATATATTATCAGAAACAATTACGAGGTACTTCACAGGAAAAATTCAGAACTTGTATGTTTAAACATTGTAGCTTCTTATGTCGTGTTTGAAAAGATGCATGCCTCTTTTAGGATGCATGCCTTATTTGCCTCTAAAAATATTACTTGTGCTTTTATTCTTCAATATGTCCAGGCTTCGAGAGGCACGTCACATGTATGCATGTTGCCCCAAGGATGGCTGTGCTGGAGGAGCAAACTCAAGTCGACTGCTCCTCTTTTCTCGCGAAGATTTTACATGCGCATGGAAGACGTCGCACGCGTTGACGAAAAAATCTGGCCCAAGCCACAATTTCTTGGGGGACTTCGGGAAGGAATAGGCAAAGCTAAAAGAAGACTGAAGCCATTGGCGGTACTTCTGAGCCCTTACCGACGACAGAAACGCAACGTTGAAGATTTCACAACAGAAGCAAGTTTGATAAATTCTTCACTTGCAGATCTCAAACCAGAACATAATTCAAAACTTATCGGTGACACCGTGCAAGACGATGATGGTGAAATGACAAGCGCAATCACCACACAGAATCCTGAAACACTTCACAAAACAAAAATTGGCATCGCAGAACTGCCTCCGGAACATTCTTTCTACAATCAGCGTCACACACCAACCGGGAGAACTTTACCTGAAGCATTCGGATTTTCTAGTACTACAGTATTAGGGCATTTTGCGACTAGTACGTCCTCTGACACTGATGCATTCGACCTACAGGGTATTCAGACTACAACGGCAATGCAGGCTCCTACGACATCTGCGGCGAACTCACATGAGAGAAAAACAACAACTGATTTTATAACTGAGCAAACCCATGCAGATCCTGAGACTGCGACAAGTCTATACGATGGAACTATCGAGACCACAGGCCTCTTTCATGCCCCAGTTAGCGCAAGCGGTGCAACTGATAGCCCTGCAGTACATCAAACAATGGGAGAACACGGAGGGGAAGGCACAAGGTTTGGACAACAAGTATGAAAGATTCATTCACTCAAACACCGACAGTCTTCGTTGGGGTAACAGAACAAGATTTCTCACGACGGAATATGACCATGCATTTCGCACTACAGCTGAAAACGTTGCGACGGACAAGACATATGAGCCTGGATACACATCCTTTTATTCTGGTGGAACATTTACTACTCAGAGAGATCTACATACTACGTCGCAAAATACTGACGTCATTGCTTCTAGTGCTGGCCGTGCGACAACGGAAACACTTCGGTTACACAACTACCGAAGCATGTCTCCTCGTCAACAGCAGCCGCAGGTGCAGATGCGAAATTCGACACCACTTTACAAAGCGCTACGCCAACTAGGACGACAGATACTTCCACACCCCTGGCCAGCGCCGTCACTCGAACCAAGAGTTATTCTGGAGCATCAGAAATTGGCCAAACGACAGAAGTAACGTCAGTTGGAAGTGAGGTGCGAAAGTCGACAGCTTCTTTTGTTACGGAGTTTGAAGTTTACGAGACACCTGAACCGACAGCAGCATTAGATGAAGTGTCCACTCCGAGAGAAGAACCAGTGGGGCACAGCGCGCTGACCTCTAACAACGTCCCTGAAAAAACCACAGATATGTCTTTCGGCTCCCATTCAACTCATCTGGCAGCTGTAACATCACAAAGAGAGTTTGTGACGACGCCGCGTGATCACACTTTGGGGGATCAGTTCAACACAGAAATGGGAACAGCCGGCGAAGCGCTTTCATCTCCTACTCCAGAATTCCTCAGCCCGCCATCAATTTCGGGCGCTAATGTAACTGAGGACGGAATCATGACGTTACTACCAAGAAGCCCTAGTAGCAACAAGTTTGTCCACTACAGAACCACTCTGACTTCCATAAGCCCACCTATTGCTGTGGTCACCAGTGACATGTACACGGAATCTCGGTTTTACACAGATAAAAAATGTGCATCTGACCTCGACGGAAGGCACAACATACCAACTACAGAGCTTTCTGAATCGACGAGTTCCAGAAGGAACTGAGGAAGGTTTCAGAGCGATGACTACACTAAGCCCGTTTACGCTTAGTATATAGCAGTTTTACTGAGACCATTGTATCCGACACTGAAGAGTCCAGGGATCCGTCCACGCTGACCCCAGGGGAGGAAGTAACAGGGTGGTCTTCTCCCGATACTCAATACAGCTTATGCGTCACCATTACCAACGACATCCCTGCGGCCGAAGCCAGATCTAGAATTTACGCGGGACGTTGTGTCACAAACTTCAAAAGGGATTGACGCCTACATATGAAGGAACAGACATTACTCGTATTGACAGCGCTCCATCATCAACCGAAAGTTACCAGCTGCCGACGTCCTTTGACTACAGTAAGCCTACCGAAGAAAGCATTCCAAATACAGAAGTAGAAATTCCGTCAACCCCTAAACCAGCCTTACAGCCAACAACTCTGGTGGGTGATAGACGACCAACAGAAAAGACCACTCTGGGCGTGTTCACCACAAGTGGGTACGATTTTTCGCTTACGACAACGTTAGAGCCAGACGCCCACCAAACGTCGGAATCCAAACAGACTCAAGTCGCTTCTGAACAGCCGGTAACGGCAAGTTCTGGTTTTCCGGCATCTTCACCTGCGTTTTCAGATGCAAGTCAAGGAATGACAGACGTGACAACAGCCACGAAGTCCATAAAGATCTCCTCAGTTTCAACACCAGTACCAGGACTAGTGTCACCAGCCATTCCGAACCCGGACAAGGTGACCGAGGTAAGCATTAAGCACTATTATTATATTTTGCTAGTTACATGCGATGAAAATAAGCGACTGGGGAAGCTCTCTTTGGTTGATTATAATGTTAGAAAGCAAAAGCACGACGTCGCTTTCGTTACTTTGGCCAGTCCGTCTGGTGCTGTCGATCCAAGCTATAGCAAGGGCATTGAGTTTGACTTCAAGTGCCGTTTCCGAAAAGCTTCAGCGGAAAGGCAAGCAACAAGTGCTTGATGATTTAGTGGCGTTATAAGTTTTCATATTACTGCAGCAGTTGTGAAAGTTTTTCAGAACGTCTTGAACATGTAAGCAAAATGAAGTAGAGCAAGAAGTGCTTTAGACGAGAGTGAAGGAAACAACGCACTAACCTCAAAAGAATACACCACATTGCCTCAGGGAAACTCAGATCCAGGCGGTTTTTAAGGATGATAGCCTTTCCTGGGCAATTTAAACGCGAAAATTTTTGTCTGTCGGTGTGTTTCGTATGTATGTATGTCTGTCAGTACCACGATTCAGCCGCCCGCCCAAAAGTTAACTGAATTCTTGAACGAGACGTTTATGTAGGCAAAACTATTTCAAAACAACTAGTATATCGGGTTGCAGTGTTCATACTTGTCAACATTTGGCGAGAAAAAAAATGTGACATATCTGAGGCAAAACATCAGTAAATCAGGACCGTTTGCAGTGCTATTTGAATTAAAATGCTTAATTTCTTTACTCGTGCGATTGCAAAAAAGTACGCCTTGAAAAAAATGTTTGACCCACAAGTACATGAAGCGCTCGGGGGACACCCTCGGGGCGGCATTCCAAGAAGTCCAACACTAAGAATAGGTTCCAGTATATTGCGCGCAGCATTGGAGCGCGGCAAAATTGAATGGACTTGAGCAAACCTCCACGGTGTTTATTATGGAAGGAGCGACACTAAAAGGGAAGAGCGGAGGAGGTAGGCCGAAAAGAGAAGAGACGCATTCATGTGGCAGGTGCGGCAGAAGGCTACCGTCTTTCGGCGATATTTGCAGCGGAACGAGAAGATACACGGCCAATTTTTCTTTAACTGCTGTTTGGGGCTTGCGCATCTGACCCTAAAATAATAATTCCGGCAGTGCATTTAATTACCGCACAATAACGCTCTCCTTTCTTAAAACATTAATTTTATTGCACACTGACAAGCGCCTCACACAGGGCCACCACCTGAAGATCCCTAAACGCAGACCCATCTCGCGCAGGGACGCATCAGTCCTTTAAATAATTTTGGTTATCGCTCATTCGACATTACACCGTACCATATAACTGCTAAACTCGCAGTGGCAGTCCAGCCGAAGTATAAGGAATCACCTAACACGTGCGAAATTCACTCGCAAATTATTGAAGTTACATGCCCTACGCATATCCACCAAAATAATGATTGCAGCCACACCGAAGCACAGTCTAAAACGAATGCTTTTGTCGTGCATCATGCAAGCTTATTCATTTTCTTGTTGTTAAGGGGATTCTACTTTCCGATATTTCTGGTTCGTTTCAGAGACCCGAGAAGCGTAAGCCGAAAGAGGCATCTACAGTGCTACCAGCAAGCTTACCCTAGCGTCAACAGCGTGCTCGTGCGTATCGGCCTCGATGCCGACTACGATGCCTGCGTTAGAGGCCGGAAGTGGCAGTTTCGGGACCATATGAGGCGCCAGCTGAGCGTCTTGCTCAGGGTGCCACTTCCTGGAATCCGAAACGTCCGCGTTGAGCCAGGTGAGCAGGGCTGAGCGTACCGCTATCAATGAAGACAGAAAGCGAATCCGTGCAACCGGCTTTTTAGGAATTGGCAGTACTCAGAACCACGTGGCGGTAAACCTGAGCATCCGGTTCAACGAACTCGTTCGTCGAAGAGAAGTGATTGCGTGCACAGCTCTGTCATTGAAAGAGACATAATAGCAGGATGTAGCCGTTTGGGGCCCACGTTCTTTATTACACCAACTGTGCTTTCGCCTGCACATTTTTATGGAGGTGGCTGAGTCATCAAAACTGCCCACAAATCAGCACAAACTTTCAGATTGATATTTCATAGAGAAATAATAGTGTAAGAATACTAGTTATATGTGCACAATTTTTTTCCGCACTCTAGGCTCTTTTAAGTCCATTGGATATCATGAAAAATTTTATACCATGCCACTGGCAATTTACGATTGAACTGGGGTATTTTATGTTGGAAGACTACGTCGATTGTCGAAATTTTATTACGATAAAGCGCGAATATAAAAGCACCGTTTGCTGTGAGTTACTAGGTGTGTAAGAATAGTAGCGTTTTGTGTTTGTTGTCAGTAGCGGCAATTTAGCCGTAGTTTAGTGTGATGTCACGATGTCGTAAAGTTCAGTTTACATATGCTGAAAGCATCGTTTTCTTGGCTGCTTTAAAATTCCGCAACAAATTCGCACAAGTGTGAAATGCCCACAAAATAGATATCTCGTTGTTATGTCAATGATAAAACTAAGTTTATAGGGTGTCAGGCATACTTTATTGTACGTTATGCACACTTATGTGTACGACCATGCCACCAAGAACGCTGAGCTGTAAGGAGTGTCTTGTCTTTGGTGTATACATATGGGTGGGAAACCAGTGGACATAAAAGCATAGTTTTTCGCCTGTGGTCCCTGAATATCAGGTATACTTTAGGCCAGAGAGCATGGGCACAAATTGAAGAAGAGTCGTGGGCCTAGAGCAAACTACAATTTTATTTCCGATAGTTTCTATGACATTGCAATAAACACAACTTCCGCAAAGTTAAATTTCTTTGGATTGGGATGTCACCAAATTGAACAAACAGGGCCGAAAAAAGCCGAAGATTTCAGACGGTGTACGACCATAATAAGGACGTTGCAAATTACGGCTTTCGTAAATGCGAAAGGTGGTAGGAGGGACCGAATATCAACGGAAATTACCACGCCGTAAAAATTGTAACGATGATTTCTTACACAAGACATAACAACGGTGTGGAGATACACTCCTTTCTCAAACCAACAAGCAACATTTATTTTTGTTTGTAAGGTTTTAAGCCTTAGTACTTAACTATTTTTTTACTGTGAAGCAAACAGGAGCTGAAAATAACATAAAACGATACGAGAAAAGTGTATTGGGGCGGACGCAGTTTTTCTTACACAAGCATTCGAAGCTCGTCGTGTACCTGCAGCTGCAATATTTTGAGAAACCACAATGGAAAGTTTTCATCTCGCTTTCCCACAAGCGAAGGGCCAGCTGCAGCCTAAAATATTCCGTACCCTTTCGCTCCAGGGTGACCTCATCGGCCAGCTGCTTTTTAGGACCGGTCAACACGGAAACGAATATTGCATGGGAAGGACACACCGTTCCATTCTAACTTTTTCACTTTTTGCTTGCAAGGAAGCATCGTAATAGAAGCTGACCTGGTTCCCGTAAAGACGCCTACGCTCAGCTGGACAAAGCTTCCTGGTTTGCAGCCCGTGCAGACCTGCAACAGCGCATTGACCAAGGCACGGTCCTAGTCACCGATTTGGAAGGAAACCGCCTCCGGTATTCACCAGCACAGTTCACTCGCTGCAGCCACCCCATGGTGAGCCTTCGTTAAAGAAACAAATGTAACTTGTAAATGTTAACCGTCGCTACGGCGTTTCTGCAACGCGTTTTTCAACCTTTTTCTAAATCTTAGGATGCTTGTAGGACGTACTTGCGCCAAGCATCCAGTATTAGGTCGAAACGTACCTCAGATAGAAATTACTGCCCTATGCCCATCAGATAACCTGCGCGTAACGCAAGCTTGAAAGCATCGTACAGTCTTGGGCAGTGAAGTGACGGAAGCAGTTCAATGGTCAAGCCGTGGTACACTGAGGGTGATGATGATGACGAATTTTAATGCCTCAAGGCCCGGTGAAAGCAAGGAGTGCCGAAAACTGCTACGGGTACAGAATGCGAATCTTTCTGGGACAAATGCGACGCTAGCAACCGACGTTGCACGGTATTGCGCAGGGACGTCCTACTCTCCGGCGCTCCTCGCGGCCCTGACCGCGATGTTCGTGGCGGCGGCGTCCGTGATTGTGGCGGCCTTCTGCCTCGCCAAAAAGCATCTCAATGAAGCGCACGTCTCTCCCTCTTCGAAAAGAGTAAGTGCACTTGGGGTTGGCCATGGTGTTGTCGCTATCTTCCGAATATGAAGCAAAACTTCATTTTTCCCTTTTCCCTAGCTAAGCGTCTTTCACTTCATCATTAGAACCAATCAATAGATGAATGAATGAATGAATCAATCAATCAAGCAACTTTTTTAAACATGATCCGAAGGGGGCTGGATTGCGACTGATCGATTGGCAAAATAATCATCGCATGATTCACATGCTGTCTAAGATACGGGGTTGTAACCAAGGCGTTAAGTCACCTACAAAGGGACATCAGATCGGCAGCTCAGTAGTTTAGGTGGCGCCATTGTGTACCCTCCACAACCTGGAATACTGAGCTTGTGGTGCACTTAAATGATTTCGCGGAGCAAAATCATATGCCAACTTTTGAGGAATAGCTCAGTACGACAGAACTACGAGGCTTCATTTGGTATGTATCAACTTACACGAAGTACTTTTTTTAAGGCAAATTGGCTGTCAAAACAACAAATGATCGGTGCGACATTATTTTGAAAATTGTGGGTTATCTTTGCAGGCAACTGCATATTCAGAAACTAAAAAGGCAGACAAGAACATAAATATTGAACGAAGTGCAACTAGTGTTCACCCGGAAATGAGCAAAATACTCGCGTGGTTTAACGAAACGGAAACCTCACAAATGCTATCGGAAACACTTTTGTTAACACAAGGGCCCCACTTGAGTACCTGAGAAAAAAAATGAACTCAAAGATACATACAGGTCGAGAAGATTTAAACTCAACATCCTTAAATGTTTTTTTTTGTGCAGCGAGGAGATTATGTACCCTCAGATAATTAAAACCACTATACTTTTTATTGCGGTAACAAAAGGCTGTACTTTCAATCGCCTCGGGGAAGTTAATAAATATGAAGCTTTCTTATAACAGACGGTTGTCGATTTCAATCTTTTTCAGCTGCCTGGTAGCCAAGCGTAGGATAATAAATGTCAATCTCAATCTATATCCCGTTTTGCTTTCAAAATCATATGCATAGGCTATATAAAGTCTGTATCATTCCTGGTTTGTCCACAAAAACAACCGTGACCGCAGAACATTGGGCGGTTCCTGACCGTTAGCGTTCCGGCCCTGCTGTCATATATCTAAGACATTACCCAAAACTGTTAAAGCCATTATTAGACTTCTGGGAAATAGTTCTTCAAGGATGCCGCTTTTGGTAGATATCACCATTGACCGTTTTTGCTACAGCTTAACGCTAGGAAGAGGAAGGTCTTGCACTGAAGACCAGACTGGCATCGGTATAACCCAAAAGATCAAAGTCTTAGCTTGATAATGAGGTTTAAAATATAAAAATACATGTACTATTACTTCAATTTTTGTAAATGGGCTCAGCGTCTTACAAAATAAAGTAAATCAAGCAAAAAACGCGTCTTCTGGAATTTAGATTATTTATTTACCTGATGTCCTAAATAGATATCATGCCTGTTAATCGCTAATTACTTGATCCACAAGCTAAATTTTTCGTTTGTAATCTTATAAGGTCCCATTAGGAAAATACACAGAAAAACGTTTTTTGCTAGAAACAAAACTTCACGGCTGAAAGTAATAAAGATTGGCTTGCGGAAACAGTTCGTATGCACTGCACAATACTAACGGATTTAAGCGTCCGGTAGTGATAGCGTTTCACTGGTAGCTTAGAGGGCTGAAAATCTCGTCACTCGCCCAGCTTCGTCGCCTCCCCAGTCGGTCCGCTCGACGGAACCATCTGATCAGCAAGGGCGAGCTGCCACGACAACAAAGTAATCGTCTTTTCCGTACGCGTAAAGTAGCTGCGACGGCAAGCGTTCGCTGTACTCGTACAGAGAGGAGAACATGCAGTCAGGCATGATTGTGGCCGTCTTACCTTTCAGGCGTAGGAAAGCGGCCCGCAGTGTTTCGGCCGAGGACTTCTCTGGTAAGCGAGAGCTCACGAACTGTAACGACGCTCTGAAAGAGCCGAGAAGTCCATTCGCTTATCGCGGATCAGGGCAAACGTTGAGGGGAGAGCCTACCTTAACTAAGTAAAGGCGTAGTTTGTTTAGTAGCTCTAGCCCAGGAGAAGCTCGCAGTTTGGCAGGTGCTAACCTCACTGAGAGGTGCTAGGGCAGCAAACCTCATTACTACATGGGTAGTGATTGGGACTGGCTAAAAGCATGCTCTTGAAGGTAAGTTGCGATTGTGATGATACCACACTGACCAGAAGGCGGCGCACTAATAACAACTGATTTAATCTGAACTAGTCGAAAAAACATATACATATATATATATATATATATATATATATATATATATATATATATATATATATAATATAAAGGAGAGAGAGAGAGAGAGATCATGAGGTTTCGATGGGCCAGTATAAAAATAGTGAAAGAAGTCGACTGTCACGTTCCCGTTTTGGTTGCCCAACCAGTTTCGGAGTTAGAAACTCTTCTTCAGGGCTGTAGAAGGAGTTTCTAACTCCGAAACTGTTGGCAACAAAAACGGGAAACGTGTCAGTCGACTTCTTCACTATATATATATATATCTATATTATATATATATATATATATATATATATATATATATATATATATATATATATATAT